>VWPW01006745.1:0-541797 GCA_013389825.1 Crypturellus undulatus | reverse complement strand
AAAAAAAAAAAAAAAAAAAAAAGTGTAGTCCTTTTCATAGTCCTTTTCACTTCCTTTAACTTATATGAGTAGAAACGCTAAAGAGTACAGGCCTCCAATACAATTTCAAGGTTAATTGAAATGTGCATGGACTACAGTACACTCAGCACAGTATCCTTTTGTAGGTTTATTTTTCCCCTACAACAATAGAAATGACATTTTTAGCTTTTGTATTCACTTAACGAATACACCAGGACATTCCAAGAACAACGCAGACTGTTGTTTTTCATAGCCTTATTTAAGCAACTTTTGTTTATTGAATTGAATATAGCTAAGGAGTTTGCATTCAGCATAACAATATTTACTGAGGTTAGTACACAGGATGCTCTAGATGACATTAAATATTGAATTAAATCACCCACTTTCACTGCTTAGGCATCCCTGGTTCACTCATCAAGTGTAAGATTGCAGAAACACACACACTCACACAACATGCTAAAGCAAAAGCTTATTGCCGAAATTCTTTAACTGTGTTTTTTCACATATCTTGGAGAAATAGATTCTAGTATCCAAGTAAATCAGTACTTAGTCTAAAAACTTTGACTCATACTAGCATTTATTGAGTAGAGAACTGAATTCTGGACACAAAATGTAATGCAAGTAATACCAGGTAGGTAATAAACAGAGGTTACAACAAAAGCTATTTGAAAAGACCTATTTTCTTTAGGCTTCTGCATCCAAGAGACGGATTCTAAGGGGTTGTAGATCATCTGCATCCTGCAGGATGTTATTATCCAAAACATAATCAGTATTTATTATTTTCTACCTAAGAATATTTGCAAGCAAAAGACACGTGTGCCCAGGCAAACAGCAATCAAATGTCAGATACAGAACTGACTTTATTTTTTCTCATTTGCAGCCCCTCCTAACTCAATATGAACACTCATCTAAGAACATACATACATGCGCATCTCAAAATTTGAGTATGTGCAAAGTGATATTTACTAAGCAGGAGATAAGTGCTTGAGTCTTGAAAGACTGCCTTTAATACCAAGTCTTTTTATGTAAAATATATTTTTTAAAGTTCTGAACTTAACATCCAAGGTAACAATAAACACCAACTCTGTCCGGTCAATTGTGTTCTCCATGTTTCATGCAACCACAGGATTGGTCTGGAGGCTTATTAATATCACTATAAAGTGGAAAGAGATTTGAGCAGAATGAGTAGTTCAGGAGAAAATTATTTTAAATCAGAATTACTGATGCATAGATTGCAAACCATTCCTGCTTAGTAGGAGCTGTAATATCTAAGAAGCAAATATTTATTGGATGATAAAGTCCAGCATAATTCATCAATTTTATGTAAAATAATGTGTTCTCCAATATGAACCTCCTTTCTTCTTTTTTAGTTAAGGCCTTGTTCATTATTAACTAGGGGGTCTAGGTACACTGGCATTGCAGTACCTATTACAAAAAACAAGACTGGCTAGAAAAGCACTTAATGGAAAAGCAGAAGGAAGCAAGGAAGCAAAAGATGGGGGAAACATGGATTCACCCTTCTACCCAAAGTGCTTTGAAATACTGCAGCTTTTATCTTTCATTTCATTCCACTCTACTGTATTTAAGGACAACAGGGTTACAACATATATGGCCAAGTCAACCTCATTGCATGTACAAATACCATTAATCAAGCCTATATTCAATAGAGGCTTTCTCCCCGCCACGTTATCTCTCCAAGTATCCTAAAGCACAGCTGCTGCTCTCCGCACCCTCATCCAGCACAACGTGTTTCCCGTGCCAAGGGTACAGAGGAGTCCAGAGCAAAACCCTCACACTCCAACCCATATAAACCAGAGCCCAGAAGCCCAATCCCTACCACTGTAAGAGGGGATTCTGGACAGCTGAGACCAGGATTACTTGCACCATCACAAACTGCTGAGTTACTCATCTTGATAAAAACGTCACTAGAGAGAAGGAGCAAAAGTTAAATGTCTTTAATAATCAAGAGAAGACGGAGCCCAATGCAAAGAAAAAGTAGGTCTTACGACTTTCGCTTTTCAGGTATTTCCTCAATTAGCATCTCTTCTCAGTATCTCTCTCGCTATTGAGCACAAGGCTACAGGCAAAACTTCCTAATTTTCCTCAAATCTTTCATAAGCAGTGACCATTGATTTAGTCTGCTCCCACACTTGCTTATTTCCAGAAGATATAATGGTATTGATTTTTGGTTTGGCATTTCCTTTTAAAACACAAGCAAAATTCAGTTTCATTTGCAAATTTGTCAGCCTTCACTCTATCCATCCCATGTTTTTAAGACTTATTTCCAAGCTGTCTCTTTCTCTAGCATATGTTGCTGCGCAGACAAAAGACACACAGCATTTATCATCTTTTTTGTATGTCTCTGTATACCCTGCACTGTTATATTGTGTTCTTATTCCTTATATATATTATTAGCTTTTTATATAGCCAAGATACTGGTGCAGTCTTCATTTCATTTCCACATGCCTTTCTCAAAGCCAATTGATTTATATGCCTTCTTGATCATCCATATTGGTCTATTGCACACTACCAAGAAGCACACACACAGTCTAATCAAACTTGATTACTCTCAAATCAGGCACTGCACAGTTCATTTATGATTAGTTTCCCTGCTTGATCCTTTCTTATGTATTGCCATGCCCTCCTTTATCATTTTTAAGGCCTTTTCACCTGTCTCCCACCTACAGCTACGGTTCTCTGTACAAATTCCAGCACCTCCTGCTGCGCTGGATGTCATTTCTTCAAGTTCAGCAGCTTTGGTAAAAAATTCCTCCGGCTGCCAACCTACTGTTATCAAGGACCAGCACAACACGTAGACAGAGGCTCTATAAATGATACAGTCGTGGGATTCATTACAAAGTCAGATGAGCTTTTTGTCATTTAAGTAGACAGGAGAGACTGACATTAAAATACGGTTCATTAAAAGTGAATTTGAACCTCACCATTCACTGTACCAAAACATCTGGAGACAGTCTAATTTATACTGCAGTGCCTTAGAAAATATTTGAGCTTCTAACTAAACACAAGGGATTTGGCAAGAAAAGGCTTCCTTTTCTTTTGTATCACTATATACTTGAGTGGGATTTATTATGAATGCCATAGTACTGTCAACTGAAAAACCTTGGACCAAGTATCCATTCATATTAAGAGCTATTATTCCTTCAAGCAGCACATTCCTGAAAATGTTGCAAGCTGTTTATTTTGGCAAGTAGTCCAGGAAAAGATGCAGTTAAGTAGTTAAGCTCCTGTGTATTCTTTTATTTATTTTAAACAGATTCATCACTTTTGTGTAGATAAGAAAGCAAGAAGACAAAGTCAGGGAGTAAGAGATGCAGAAAATGTACAGAGAAATCCAGATGATAGCTCGGCCATAGAAGTGTCTTCCCATGTACTTAGAGATCAAAAGTAAGAGATCTATTCTAAAAACTCGCTTTATTGCTCTTGTCTATTCAGAAAGGATGACTGCACTTCTGTATCCTTCTTGACCATAGGATGTTTTATTCCTATACTGCATCTTTTTCAATCATTAAGGCTACAGATAGACTCAAGTAAAGTAAATATTTCAAGTTGAGAGACTTCTGGCTAGCTCAAAGAAACATTACAGGCTGACAAGCAAGCTTTCCAAGTGCCTTAAAAACGCCATTATCGGGCTTTTTTAATGCTTTCCCCTTCTCCTATATAAAAAAAAAAGCTTGCTAATGTCATCAAAAAATGCAATCAAATTCCCTGAGAATTCCTGTTTTAAATACTACAATTTCATGCTTAATTGTCTATTTGAGAAGATGTATCCTTATTTCAGAATTTTATAATACAGCCAAACATGATTTGGGTTACCATGATAATTCAGGAAGAGAGCAACTTTAAACAACTTTTGAAGGGCCCAACCCAAATAATCTCTCTCTCTCCCCATAGCTGTTTATTTAGCAAGTTACCACTAAGTATGTTAAAACTATAGTGTATTTTGCTCTATTTCAAATGCTTAGGTAATACTTGGATAATTCCAAAGCGCAAAAATGAGCCTATGACCTTTCTAAGCAGCACCACATCAGGAACATCATAAAATCCTAGGCTAAGAGTTCCTACTGTGAGATTCTCCAAGTTAGTAATAATTAATGAAGGGCAGAGAGATTACCATAAAAAAGCTTCTATCACAGTTGTTTACATATTTAAAATAAACTAACCATGTAGTGGCAAGACTTGTTCCTTGACATCAGTCCCATTTCTGCTTCCTACTCAAATCAAGACTCGTAATCAGTTTGAGCGTCAGTTAGTTCATCCAGAGATGCTTTTCAAGAAAAAATCCTAAAATTCGATTCAAAACTTTTATGAGGTGGAAAAGTAGAAGGTGATCCGGAGTGTGTGCTGTTATGCTATGTATATAGTATTTTTAGCTTAATGTTTCTAACGGTAAGCTTTTGTATTTGGCAAATGTTAGAGTACTGCTAACACACAAATTCTCTGTACTATCACTTCACAAAGCTTTACACTTTAAAACAGTATCAGCTGGTGTCAAGATGCAAAATGTATGTGAAAGCAAACAACATATTGCAATTAGTTAATTTGGGTAGATTTGCACAAGTGTAAGCAAAGCAGATTTTTTTCTACTACATATTGGTCATGGAAAGGAAAAAAGAAAAAATGGCAGTGGATTTCTGAATGCACAAATGCATTGTCTTTTATTTTTGATACCACCTATTTCTACATCACTAGACAAAGGAAGAAGATAAATTGTTCAATATTGCTTCTTGAAGTGTCCGACAGAATGACTCCCTATTGATTTGCCTGCTGCTGTTCTGCTGAGGGTACAATTCAAAGACATGCAAGTACTTTACACTTTCCTAAGGTAAGTAAACATTCAGACACTGAGATACAGAATAAGGCCTTGGAGGTAAAGTAGCTGAAAACACAGAACAAAGTAAATCAGTAGCCTTAACATTGTCTGTCAGACAATAAAGTATTCTGTTGAAATCTGAACAACTAAGAATGGGCCTCAGCTTTGGATGTGATCTGTTACCGTCGATTTTAAGAACTGTTCACTGAGTTTGAAAGATCACCAAACATGATTTCCAGTATCAATGTGTATCAACAATCATTAATACTTCTACTACAAGTTCTATTGAGGTAACCTCAAACAAGGTAAGAACTCCTGAAAAGACAGAATTTCTCACCAATTACACAAACCCCTATCTCTCAGTCCTATAGATAAAACTAGGGCAAACAGCAAAACTTACTACTGATTCAGTACGAGGCAACGCACACTTCCTAGGTAGCGCTAACCCAACTTGGGCATCAACAGCAGCAGCATCGCAGCAGTGTGGTCTGCAGTTCAGGCAGGATATGCACCATCTACTCCGTTTCCTGTGCCTCTTCACAGCCTGCACTAAGTTCTGGGCTATTCAATTACCCTGACTCTAGCTAAGCATTTAAAACAAATATGTTCACATTTTATTCACCCCAAACAGCAGGGCCCACCTAACCTATAAAGCCCTGGACATCTAATCCATCAGCGGGAGAGCCAGCAGCGAACCTCCGGCTGACAATTTCCTGTCCTCTGCCTTGATCCTATCTGAAAGGAGCCTTTTAAGTACTATTTCTCCTAAAGATCACTGAGATGGATAAAACAAATACCAAGTGGTTAAATATCAAAAGCAGCAAAAGCTGTATTTTGGTTAACATATCTTTTTCAGTGATACTTTCTGCTTGAGCCTTAGAGCACAAATTTACTTTTTTTTGAATTTACAAGTGTGACTTCATAGCTGTTGCTCTGAAATGCAGTCAATATTTGTATATTACTTTAATTAGTTGTTGGTAACCGAGGCTCCTAAAGCACAGCTGTGCTTTTGGAATAAAGCATCAAATTCCCACAGATTTCATAGTTCCTAGACCTGCATTGCTTTTTCTCTACCCCTTTCATTTTGCATTTGCGGCACATAAAGTTGGGACTTTCTTTTCCCTTTTCAAAAGCATCTTATATAGAGGGAATGTTTCGTGGCTCTGTGGAACTGTCAGGAGTCCAGCTGTGAATATGTCTAAGTTATAACCCAGCAGACTATGATTTTTAAGATATTGGTTATTTTTTCAGGCCTCAGAAAATGCCAGACAAGCTTGTTTATCAGTGCATAGCTCCCGAGAAACAAGCCTTAGCTGCATATATTAACGAGTCATTAGTCTTGACCACCACTTAGCTTGTGAGCCTGTGGACCAATTTACAAACATTTGCTTTAACTCCCATTTGGCTGCGTGTGGAAATGTTTCTATTCAAGCAGTAAGAGTTACTCCTATAAGTCATAGCCATTGCAAAATAAGTATATTTTTTCTCTGTTTAGAAGAAATTCTGCTTTACTTCCCTGTTTCTAAGAAAAATACTTCATTTTTATCATTATACCTGAAGCCAGTCATAAACTTGACCATTAATGAAGCTCAACACTACACAGGACAAGGTTCAACAACAGGATTTCTATTTCGGATATGTATAGCAGAAAAAAATGGTTAATTTTGAAAAATAATTCAAGCTAAATAAATTAAATGGGAAGCAGAAATTCTCTCACAGACCTTTCCCAAACACATATCTATTTACTTTTTAAATGGAAATTGTCCAAGCACATCTAAGAGACTGTTTTCACCAACAGACCAAATCTCCAAAACCTCATAGTACAGAATGAACAATATCAATATTTGTTCCAAGATGAAAGAAAATAATTCACAAACATTTCTGAAGTTCATCCCTTTCTGCCTCAAAATTGAAGTCCACCGCAAAACCTCAAAACACCAGTTAGGCCTGGCTGTCTGCAACTATAGTTTTGCTTAACAATATCCTATGAAATAGTCAGAGAACATGGGAACTCTATCAAAAAGAGCACAGCATTAAACATGCAGAAAAAGGAAGACGACAAAAAGCCAAATTTCTCAGAAACCTGTCATTATTTACTTGTGTACACAAGTACACAAGTTTGTGTACACAAACTACTTGGAAAGAAATTTCTCTTTCCAATCTCCCTAGTCACTTCCACACAGTTCATAACGTACTGCATTCTTTAAAGGCAAGACATGAACAGTTTAAACACCCTTAACGCCCTTACGACTTTCTGAGTTGTAGGTCTCTAAATCATCCATTTCCTTAACCTTCTGCCAAACTAGAAAATAAGAAACAATTTTTCCGTGACTAGTTACACAGAAGCATTTATAATAAAACCAGTGACCTGCAAAACAAATCTTAAGTTAACTCTAGGCACAATGGATTAGTATTTCTAAATTAAAGGAGAGTTAAAAAAGTTTCCTTGCTTGTTCAATGCTTGTTCTTGCTTGTTCCTTTACTAATGAGAAATATGGTCAATTCAACAAGATGGCTTTCATTTAGCAAGAAATGTTTGGTAAAAAAAATCAAGCCAAACCCATACTGATTCATGTTAGGAAAGAGATCCGAGCAGATGCTTGGCTTTCCTGCAAAGGTACTTGTTGTCTTTTTTGGGGAAGTGTGGGCGGGAAGAGGGACAAGAACCAAAAAGAACCTGCCATTTCTCACGTGGGCTCCTGTTCCAAACTGCATGCAGAAATCAACATTAGCTTAAAAGGGGCAATTCTTAAAGATATTCCCTATTTGCAGATCCTACCCAAGTCCCTCATGCCCAGCCACATTTGTATGTCATGAATTTTATACTGGGCATCTACAGTCTTCCTTGCTCTAAATCCACTGTATGAATTAATCCATTTCTCAAACTCTCATTAAAACCTAAAGCAGTTCTCCAGCAGCAAAAAGTACCTGAAGAGAAGCAAAAAAAAGCCTGCACTTGAGCACATGCAGGGAGAGAAAGTGACCTTTTTCAATGGAATTTGATTTACTTGCCATTCCTGCTCTTGCATTTTTATTGCTTTAGTAACCTAGGGGAGAGGTGAAACAGCCAAACAGTCCGAGTATAGAATATTGACAAGCCAAAAAATATTTCACTGGAACACTCTTCTGTTTTGCTTTTCATGGTCAGCGGCACCAAGTAGCCATGGCCAACCAATGCACACTGAAAACAGTTAATAGCATACGCAGAGGAAACATTTGTACCCACTTCATATTTGTATTTATTCCTATTACATAAATAAAAGCACAGACAGGCCTCTTGAGGGCCTATAAAAATGGACTGTAGTCCTCCCGTACAACTCCATGAAGATGCATAGCCTCTGCTGGCACCCACCCCTGCTGCCTTTTAGAAGCCTATAGGGCTTAGAAGCCCTATAAGCCCTTGAACAGGTCACCTCGCTGGGCTCTTTCCGGACACGTCCCCGTGCTGTCACACCAGCTCGTGCTGCCGACACCTCCCTGCTCCGAGGGCCGCCGGCTTTCGGCCACGCTGCTCGGGAGAGCCTGGCTCCCCGGGAAGGCCTGGCACCGGAGTTGTACATAGTGCTGGTCATCCCTGGACCTCCACCAGCAAAACCTCAAGCTAAAACTCCTGAAAACCATGCTGCTTGCCCAAGCCTGGGCCTCCCGTAACACCACAGTTGATATCACCCTCAAAGACATGAGCAGGGACCGTCAGCTGACAGGAATCAGGACACTGCAATCGCTTTACCCCTTCATAACCGTTTATCCTCTTTTTAAGAAATGCACCATATATTTGGATTCAAAAACAATCAAGCTCGCACATGACAGCAGAGCGCTGCAGTGACTCTGAGGAGCTACTTTCACGTGCCACAGCTTCATGTAACTGTGCAAATGAGAGGCACTTAGCACACACAGTCCACGGTTGTCATTCTTTAGAGAACAGTGTGCCTTTTGCCTCAGTTGGCAGGGAGTGCTGCTACTGCTTTCCACCACATTTGTAAGACAGATGAGAAGGATCATCAGCAAATGATTTGTGTGCAGTATTTTCAACACACAAGTACTCTTTTGCTGAGGATTTCCAAGACACATTGGGCTGCACATTAATGCCGAGTGCTCCGGCCAGCGCAGCTCCACCCTTTTCTGCCACCACAAAGTTCCGTCATTCATTTTTGTGCAACGCGCTCTTCTTGAGGTGTTTCGGCACATTTGCGCAGGGTTCCCGCAGCCGTCCCCGGAGCCGCACTCCGCTAGATGTCACTGCAAACAGCATTCCCAGGCACACGGTGCTGCTACCCCATCCACGACGGAGGAGCCGGCGTCATTGCTAACTACTAGGTCTTTTTCTTTTCTCTCCTCTAAAACAACCTGCATACAATATTGATCGACATGCCTGCTTAGTCAAAGATGACTAATTGGCAAATTTCGGATATCTATTCCATCCCCAGTACTTGGCTCTAAGCATATGATTAGTAAAAACGTTGAAGATGCAAGACTCGAAGCATGGGGGAATACAAAAGCTGCTGCTATTTTATTTATTAGTTGATAGTGTCATGCATAGCCAGTCAGTTTATTCCTATTTCTTAAGAAAACATTGTAAGTATCTGTCTCATTAGGGAGCAGAAGTAGCAGATTAATGCACATATGCTACAACATTAATTAGAGAATCAGATTTTGCACAAGATTGATAATTTGATAGTGACAATTGTTGCTGCAATTAGGTCTTCTCTAGCAAACTTTTGATGAGATACAGCAGACAAATCATGGGGATGCAAAGATCCAGCCTCAAGTGGAAACAAGGCAGGAAATATCTGCAGTATAAGACAAAATACCTCTCACAAAAGCAGAAACAGCACTATGATTTAGCAATTATATTCCATTGTCCACATGGGCTTCTAATGGAGAAATCAGGCCACATAAAAAAAACAAAAACAAAAACAAAAAACCCTTGTTTTTAACATAGACAAAGGTTCCAATCAGTAATATAAGCAATCAACAGTTAAAGTGTCCTTAATAATAGGATAGTGGCAACACCATAATAGTAGGAGAAAATAACTATTCAAATTACCCTGCTCAACTGACATTTAATAAATTTGTATTTAAAAAATGACATTTAGAGAACTAGATGGTAATGCAAATGAAGGCTATATTTATGAAGGGGTGAAAAACAGCTTCTAATCTCAAGTATAAGAATATCCTAGGTTCGGTACTTGGCACAAAGAACACTGCCCCTTGCTGATGTGTTGTGACCTGCTGCAGCATGCTGCAATTGTAAACTTCTGAGAGGAACACCATGGATTTGCCATTCCCTCCCTATTCTCACTGCAAAAAGCCCAAGTTTCTAACACTGCACCCATCTTGGCTGTGTATTTGTGTAATACTCTAGGCATGAAAATTGCTTCTCCCAATATACATTGGTCCATTGTCCAAATGTCTATTCCCCCAAGTTAATATTATACCATCTCAAACAGGAGTTCAGTTACTACATTTGTTTAAGGCCATTTTCGCTACCTCTAAGTCCTCTGCGATTTAGCAGAGACCTTTCGGGTTCTCACTTGCTGTTATACACTTGAATCTCAGATTTTTCTCACATCCCCTTTCCAATCACCTGTTAAAAACTCTCCCTGCTTCAGACAGCGGTATTGCCTTTGCTGCTATTAGATCACATATTACGTCTTTGATGTGGTGCCAGGCAAAGATACCAGTTTTCTCTAGCCTCTACACATTAGAGCACCTTGACTTACTATAGAAGGTTTAAACCCTTGTGCTGAAAGATGAAGTAGCACTTGGGAAAGAAAAAGCAAAAAATCTGAAATCCCATTTGTCACAGCGTCAAAGACTTGTGGTGCGGGGAACAAGAAGCTGGGTTGGGCATTTCAGAGACATCTCCATTCCGTTCCCTTCCTTATGGGGCTCATTATATGTCTTTAATTACATGATTATGTAAGACTGCCCCATAAGGCAGCAGCCTCACTGAGTGATGAGACCAGAAAGGGCAATTACAGCGTTTGGGTGGTGGGCAAGAAAGGCTTGGAGAGGAGCGCTATGTTTCGGGAAAGGGGCTATGCAGGAAGCCATTTAGCTCAATGCATTAGCTGGGTATACAGAGATAAAACTCTCTCCTAAAGTACAACTGCTCAGCTATTTATCTCCCTCATTTGTTTCAAGTTAAACAAATGCATATGCAAATGACCAATGTCTTTGGTTTTTAACACTTCATACCTCAAGCTTTGAATAAAACTACTCTTGATCCACGGTAAACATGGACGGAGAAACCACAGAAGCACAGCACAAACCCACTTTGGTTCTGGTTCCCGTTGTCTGAAAGCTCTAGAGCCCCATCGCCTCAGCTTCAGAGCACACTGCAGGCTTGCCGAGAGCTGCCACCCGAAGTCCCTGCTCCCCCTGATATCCAGGTTTCTGATGTTCTCATTTGACACCAGCACTGGCTTTGCACAGCCGCACAGGGTACAACACAGAGGTAAGGCTGAAGAGAAGGCCCCCTCCCACAAGACTGCTGCTGTAAAACATTCTAGTTCAAGAGGGTTTTCTTATCGCTTTATAAAGAGGCATTTGTAATTAATTCCTACCATTTCTAAGCCACATAAAAAAATCCTTTAAGCACTATAAAAATGGCCATTAGTTACTCAGCTCCAAGTATAGCTGGTCCATTAATAAACAGCTACAAGAAATTGTGCAAAAAAATTATCTACACAAATTTACAAATGCATAGGGATTACAGGATCCACAGGCTCACAATAGCATAGCATCATATGGTTATCGCATGCCTGACAAGTGCAGAAACAATAACTTGGAGTTGTAACAGAACAGTCAAATACACAGTTGGGTGGGTTTTTAATCACTTGGTTTAAAAAAAGACAAAAATCATCTTAGCCAAAATGCCTGCAAATGTCTGAATATGAAGAGGGTGTCATTTGCCCCTTTATTTTTGAGGCTAGCAGGGCCTGAACCACAGTTTGAGACCCACACTTAGTTATGGTTAGGATCATACAGGGTTAGCTTATAAATGATGGTAATTTTATCCAGTGTTGATTTAAAGACACATGTAGTTCCCTGGAGATTGTATTTTTCAACAGTCTTTTAGTTTATAGATTGAAACAACAGAAGCAATCTAGTGTTGTAGCTGTAATTAAGTACATGACCAACACAGAGATGCTACATCAATGTTATCTCGAAACAATCCTAAAATATTTCTCTGTGAACTTTTACTATAATTCAAACTTAAAACCCAAAGTCTAAGCCTTGCATCATACCTAGCTTGTGACTTTACTTGTCTCAAACCTGAAAAGCACATTCCCTTAACAGAAAAGCCTATTCCACATGGTCAGAAATGTTAATTTGAGCTTCAGAGGCACATTCAAGTCTTTGACTACAAAAATAGAATAAAAAAAGGCAGGAAACACAAGTACATAAATCAAAGTAATCAATACTGCTGCTGTAATATTTGTGGAAGTCACTTCAATATGCAGATAAAAATCCCAGATAAGAACATCTCAATATAAAATCAACATCAGTCATTTAAATCAAATTGAGAAGCTTTTAGACTAAGACTCAGACTGACAATTGATCAAGTGGGAACTCAGGCATGCTGCTCAGCTACACAGACACAAACCTACCTGTTCATGTTCAACTTGGTAACTTATCAATTCAACAAATTAGTAAAACACTATGCAGTTAACTGAAAGCTCTAGACAGGTGCTCTGTAAGAAGTTTGCATATTACCTTAAGAGAAAAACAAAACAAAAACCAACATAAAACAAACAAAAAACAGCACTTAGAGGCATCAGCCTGTATGTAAAGAATTCACGTTATAGCAAACACAGAACTTTAACTATAAACTTGACTCGAACTGCCCTTTGAGGGCTTGGCAGACTTGCCGATAGGCTGTTTTTGCCTGTTTGGGTGTTTCTACAGTTCCTGTTGAACGAATACCAAAACTAGTGCTTAGTTCAGTTTTACAGTCATTCAGGACATGCTAATTCACTTAAGCAAGATACATTTTGTCAATATTTACAAGTAAGAGGAAGAAAGGGCAGAAGGACTTGTCTCTCTTGCAGAGAACTGAAAGAGGAGGGCAAATTGGATGGCCCAGAGCAGAGTATTTCATCTCCGGATCAGTCACTTGCATCTAGACTGCATCAAAACAACAGAAAAGATCTGTGACTGTGCTGAATTATAATGCTACAAAAATTTAAGTGACATGTTCAATAAGTTCTCCTCCCAAGCACTTGAAGATACTGGGGGAAGCTTCCCCCATAAATAACTTGAGGGATATCATAAATGATAAATGACAAATGATATCCCTCAAGTTATTAAAAAATCTAATGGTAGGTCTTGCTACAGATGTTTTTATTCAAGTTCGTCTTTAAGAGATCAAGTCTCACTGGTTTATCTATCTGCCTATCACCACTCTGGAAAACTCACAGCAGGGTTAATACAGCTTGCAGCTTCACCCTCACAAATTTTTAAGGAGTGAAAATCAGTCTGCTATTAACACAGATGTGTTAACTTATCTCTGAAGCACTATTACTAATGGTGGTGTATTCAAGCATTCCTCCTCTCACCACACAATTTTAACAGGCTGCCACTCCCACAGACATTTAGACCCTCTTGGGCAATCTTGCCTGGCAGAGCAAACATTGGAGACAGGGGACATGTCACAGCCCTCAGATTTGACCCCTCATTTAGGGTTGCATGTTTGCCCCATGTAAGATTTCACATGACCTATATGATGAGCTTCAGGACAGACCAGACCAACCTCCCATCCTTGGTCACCATTTACTTTCCTTTTAACTTAGAGCCCAATTAGTTTATTTATAGCATTGACATCCTGGCCTCCTAAATCACATTTTTCAAGTCTCTTCTGAAAGCTATGCAGATGCAGCCATTGGTTCTGGAAGCTGAATGCTTCTAATTCAACTGAATTTATTTTCAGCAGCTTGAAGATCTAAGGAACAGAGTTATATGGAGATGTATCCAAGGCAGTTCCCTAAGAGCAGACAGGATGTCTACATCACATAAACACAAGCACACTAAAAGTTAACATAAATATTTTCTACTAAATCTAGTAACTAACTGGAAAAAAAACAATTGATCTACCTGGTGATTTTGTACACCTTTCTACCTATCCACCTCATCCTTTGTGAATGATAAGGAGGAACCAGTATTAGGCTTCAAACCTCACCCAACCAGTTTGTGATGCCTTATTGGGGGAATATGGAGGAAAAAAACATATACCACTTTTTGATAATTTTCTTCTTGCAGATTCCTTCGAAGTAAATATCTCATCCTGTATTTTCATCTCATGATTTGACTAATTCTCCTCTATGAAAACTGTACTTGTTATCAACAGCTACAGCCAAGCATTGCACTGTTTAATAACCTAAATAGATAAACCTATCACGTAACTTAGAGAACTATCTTTTGAACCATCATAAATATATCACGGCAACACAATACCTCATTCTGGGATTAAAAACAAGGGAGAAAAGTAAACTCTTAATTAAGAAATATCCTGTTGCTTAAGTCTTCTGTTCATTCTCCTGTTTCAGAATTTTCAGTCCTAACGTTTCAAAAGCTTTATTTTTTAAGTTAAGGATTCAAATCACTATTTTTCCACCAAAACACCCACATATTTTCTGCTTGTTATGTTCTTTGAAGTGTACTTAGAAATACTTGTTTACTGTACGAGAACCTGGTCCTGTTTACATGGACTCATACTTTCAATTATATCTTGCCTATTAGGTAATCCTACAAATTACCTAAGGAACCCAAGTCCTGTAGTTAAACATGTCACCCGTATACTTCAAGCTTAAACCCAGATCTCAGGGTATACTTCAAGCTTAAACCCAGATCTCAGAGGATTAGAATAACCTAACTCTCAGACCCCCCTCTTTGCAAATCAAAGTCTATGTTTACACACATAAATTATCTTTTTGCTTATTGAGATCCATTAAGCTCATCCTGCATATTACTTGAAAATTTTGTTCTGATTTCTTTCAACACTGTTTCATTCCTGAAACACAAGAGCAGTACAACATAATACAAAAATAGGCACCCACAGCTGTCGGCTCTGCCAAGTGTCCCAAAAACTTTACAACAAAAGCACATGCTTGTGACTGACCAATATTTTTTCCATGAATAAACTCCCACCTTTGAACACCATGTTCCATTTTGACTATAGTCATATTCCTGCACTTGGATTTCAGAACTCTCTCTGGTCAGATTAATTAATTGACTAGGCAGCTTTTTCTAACTATTCAGTTATCCTACAAGTAAAAAGAGACCAAAGACATGCATCTATACCAGGGTTATATGCTAGATTTTAACCTCCAGGAACACGGGAAATGCCAAGATGCGCAGGTACCACGATGGGCTAGCAGGCAGGAAAGGCTCCCTCGACTGATGCCAGGCCCAGCACACCGCAGCCTATGCACATTTGCCCTGAGAAAAGCCCCCCATTCCTACTCCACAGCAAAGCTCACTGCGTGTCTAGGAAAAGCTGTTGTCAACCTGCCCTTAATTTACACGAGGGAAAGATATCAGTTATAGTAGAACAAGCAAGCCAGTCAGTGACAGGACCAAACTACTGCAGCACCAGAGCGAACTGCCCATTACTTGAGCCAAGAAAACTGTGTCAACGGACCTGAAAATGCAACTGAGTTACTTCATCGGTGTACCATGTAACAGACTCGTGAATCTTAAATTCAAATTAATGGCCAAGTAATAACTGCACAAACATTAAATGAGCTCATGGAAAACCTTTGTAACCAATTCCATTCGAGACTTGGAGAGACAATTGAGATCAAAGGCAAGTGTCTCAACACAAAGGATCCTGGAGCAAACCATACCAGGTCAGCTTACCTGCACACTATGCCAGCATACAACACTTAACTCGTACTGGGTAGCACGTGACCAAAGAACATGAAACCATCCACGCCAGTTAGGAAAACCAAAGGGGGAGCAAATCTTGTTTGCCTGGCAGCCTTCTCATTGGTAACATCTGATTTATTACACATGGCACTTGCATTGGACTCTGTCAGTTCCCATCAGTTGACACATCAACAGAAGTTTTGAGATGTCTGCAGCAACAGAGGCACCCTATTAAAACATGAATAAATTCAACAAGTAATTGGGCCAACCTTACAGTGTGTCTTTTCTCTCATTTTCTTTTTTTTCTTAATCATTAAGGGTATGTTGCCCAAGTATAACAATTCACAACAGCCAAGAAGGACGCAATTCACTAGAACGTAATTTGGGAGCTGAAGATAAATCTTTTACGAAGGAAGGTAAAGGCTGCATAAATAAGAATACTTAGTAAACAAAATAAACCTATTACTTCATAAGGATGACACCATCAATTACAGATTGCACAAACCAACAAAATAATAAGTAGCAAACTGCCACAGCCTACAACTGGCTCTTGACCATTACTCACCTCTTACAACACAGGACAGCTTTGGAGAAAATAATTACATGCCCATTGCTTTAAAAACAGGACACAAGTTAAAATACTCCCAACACAATCAACACTCCCAGAGTGAACCAAGGAATTTGCTTTGACACTAAAAATAACAAGAGTGGAACTACTACTGCCCACAAGATGACTGGAGCCACAACCACTTCCCAAACATCAATGAAGAGCAAGTGAAACTATTGGTAACTTCAACTGCCCGCACTTACAGTCCTATGTTTTGAGGAGCTCTTCAAGTTCACCCCTTAGGTGGGGCATATTGTGGGGTTTTGGTCTGAAGTTTGAATAGTTAATGTTCTGCTTCACTAATGAATTTTAAACCATCTCTTTCCTGCCCCTCCTACCACCTGCAGCAGCTTACTGAGTTTGTATAAAAATATTTTACATAATTGTTATACCTTAGATTACCAAATACTGCATGAGACTAATCATAGGTATTTATAGTCTGCACAGAGTTTGTTTGCTCATCCATGGCAAGCATTTAATAAAGCTAGTTCATCTGGAAAGAAGTTAAATTAAATAATCCACATCAATGTGATGCATAATCAGAAAAATATGGTGTTCAGCACTAACAATAATGAAATTTGGGCCTCAGAAAAACAAAGCCTGTAATTTGTTTCCTTTTTCCCCCCATTTGTTTCTTGTTACTATCAAGAAAAATATATATTAAAGGCTAGTACTTTACCAGCTTGGTACAAGTTCCTTCATTGCCCTATAGCACAGACATGCATTACAAACAGAAATTGTAATCATCTCTGTACATACAACACACACCCTCAGCATTTTCAAGCTACTCCTTAGGAGACTATGTAAATGACAGTTTTAGATATTAATTATATTTTGATTTATTAATTACATTTAGATATTAATTGGGAGGAACACAAGACAAACAGCACTGCAGATTACCAACAACTGAGGTCTTGTCAAGCCTTTAAGAGACTCTCACAAATGCTCTCTGCTGCTCTGTGCTAAACACCACAGAAATCCTCTAACTTGCTGTCCACCCTCTTTCCTTTGACAGTTGAACAATTCAGCATACTTCTGCAGTCCTTTTATCATACTACAAAGTTAGTGTTTAATATGCTATCGAACCACATAATTGTTAATTTAAGGTGCTGTTGCTCTTCACAAGGGTCAGTTATTCATGAAAATTTTAGTAGTAACAACGTGATTCAAGAGAAAACTGCAGGGCATGGAAATTCCAGTCACAGGAGCAGCCATTTAATGGCAGCAACTGGGGCAGTCCGAGTCAAGGAACTGACACTTTTCCTGGGAATGGATGGGAGGGAAGACAGGAACAGCCCAAGAGTCATCTTTGCACTGCTGCGGTCAGGAGTGGCAAATTAGCATGATAGCAATGATTCCATTTTGATGGGAGCTCATGAAACTATCAATATATTTACACACATTGCAAGATGCTGGGTTATACTAAAGACTGCAAAACAGCACATCAGTGCTACTGTGGGTTTTCTTAATCATTCTTTTCCATTTTCTCTTACAAACCTTTAAAATCTGCATTTGAAACATCTTTTTCAAGTTCTTTAGTTCCATTGGCTATTTTTAACTAACAATTTATCAAGATAACTACTGTTTTGCTTAACATTCCTGCAGTTTATCTTCTGAGTTTAAGCTAATAATACTATCTATTCTATGTTTAAACATGGCAAAATAAAAATAACACCTTATACTTACTGACAAAGCTGAATTTTAGATCAGCTTGTCTCATTACGTCCACAGAAGAGATCTGGGGCTGTCTATCTGCTCTGACAGGCTGCAGCTTCTGCCAAGGAACACACCTCTGACCTGCCAGTGCTCAAGCATGGGGCACACGCTCGCTGCAGGTAGCTAGAAAATGATGCTGGAATTTATTCCTGTTTAAATTAACACAGAGCACCTTCTCTATAACCTTAGTGTTATGATTCCACATACCTAATCAAATTAATTTTTAATGACAAATGCATGCTCTTTCCACCCCAAGCACACCTGCTCAGGATTCTGGGTTTAAATGCAATGAGCCATGTCCCTCACAGCCAAAAGCAATTAGAAGGTGCCACAGACAGACTCCCAGAACTGGTGCTGTATAAATAGCTCCAGCTGCCTCTGGTAGCACTTGATTTGGGGTCAGAAGTGTATTTTTCCAAGCAAATCTCACAATTAAGACATCTATATTAACCAGACCAAAGCACAACAAGAGGACAGAGTGCATCAGGTAGAGTCCTTTCATCTGGCAGGAAGCTGAAAGACGTGCTGCAGAATTGCACCTAACTCACCGCTACTGCAACTGAGCAGTCTGCCTATAACAAGACTGTAATTAGGACCAAACACAACCTCTGCTAAAATGTATGGTTGTCTGGCTGTCAGGTCCTATATATCATTTGTTTCACCCTGGATATTTGTTCTTATTAGCCAGCATTTCCTGTTAATATGGATCTCCCCACTGAGCAGTGTAAATGACCATAAAAAATAAAACGAAAAAACTACCTTTAAGCACAAGAGAATGTTCTCAAGTATGTTGACAGATGAGCATAATTTTAACATCCTGGCCAAATTTCCAGTTGCAGAAGCACAGGCTTTTCTTCAAATATCATTAGAGTTCCTGGGCTGCAAGGGTGCTAGAAAATCACAGCAGTTCCTGGTGCAGTCATTGCACTTCCAGTCATCAAAAAAGGATGTTTCCTGCCACTTCTGTCACCCAGCTTGTACAAAGGCCACTGTATCAGTTACTGTTTTCTACAGAGTATTACTTGATATTTGCAAAAAGTGTGTTTAACTAGAATGCTAGAGAATTACCTAATACTTTAATGAAATAATCCTTGTATCACTAACTTCAAATTGGCCATGAAATATCATAATTCCAGGCATTTGAATGTTCTCAGAGAATATCTCCTAATTTAGTTTCAATACACAGCTCACAGAATATACAACTTAATGATAGCAGAGAAGATATTCTTGAACTGTTCTTTACAAAGATAAATACTTTCATAACCATTAAGAGCATTAATATCTGGTATGCACACTAACCATTCCTTTATTGTCACTGTTAGAGGATAAGCCTTCAGAAAGGTCATAAGTGAATTAACCCAGAAAAAAGCCTAACATGCTGAAATCCAAGGAAGATAAAAAAAATTCTTTCAACTCAATTTGATTAATAGGTATCACCCCGAAAAGCTGGCTCTAAACAAGATTTTAGGTTTCAAGTGATATATAGTGGATGCTTCCAAATGAAGTCCATACTTTCTCTAACGGCTCAGCATGTGTCAAAAGCCTTTTCTACAAGCTTTACATATAAATGAGATATGGATCTCATCAGGGAACACAGATTCAGACCTGATACTAAATATTACACAAGTACAGTATGACCTCAATAATATCTTTGATATTTAAGTGGTCCTACCATGGCTCCCATCACAAGAAAGTTGTGTCACTAAACAGTTATGTATTGAATGAACATAACTATTAAATACTCCACTTGCCCAGGAAAATTAAGACACAAATAAAGAAAATGCATCTCTGTATTGAAGTTACTTGCTGTTCAGATAAACAATGCTTTGCAGTTTTCAGCATCCTTATCAATATGAAGGAATTCATATTTATTCTTCACTTAGAACATTCCAAAGACCAACAAGCTATTAACACTAAATCTTACAATAATCAAATTGCTGCATTTTTCTCTCAGCAGAGAAGACACTTCTCAATTTTGGAAGTTTTAAGCAAAAAAAATAAGTTTTCTGTCTTTTCAAGAAAAAAATAAGGAATATTACCCCTAAATGTTGTGTTTTTCATCTAAATATGATCGAATACAGCATTGGAAGTTTTTAAATCAAGCTCCACTGTGACATATTTTAGAGTCCGCAGGTGGAAGCATTAGGCTTTCTGGTGAGGATGCC
The DNA here is from genome assembly GCA_013389825.1 of Crypturellus undulatus. Classification (NCBI taxonomy): domain Eukaryota; kingdom Metazoa; phylum Chordata; class Aves; order Tinamiformes; family Tinamidae; genus Crypturellus; species Crypturellus undulatus. The sequence goes on along the minus strand of VWPW01006745.1, from coordinate 521,588 downwards.
TCTGTTGCTCCTTGACTTTGAAGAAGGGTGGGATGTTGCAGGCAAGATATAAACAAGAGGACATGCCATCAGCACCGGCCTTCAGGCAAACATGGGCAGCATGTTCCCTTCTTCTGCGGGGAAACGGATAGGTTTTACCCTCTACAATACTTGGATACCTCTATTACTTTACTCCGGTCCTGCCTTTGCAAATTTACAGCTTTACAAGTTCCATTACTTTAAAAATATCAAGTAGCCACATGCACATTGTTCTGGGCAGCACTAAATCCTCCTCAGCTTCATGCATCTGAAAACCTTGACTTGGAGGTCTTAGTCTGAATTGAATATCTGCTGTTATGGCTGCTTTTTTAGATAAGGGACAAGAATAATTAAGTGACAATTTATGTTGTGCATTTTAAGATTTCATTCTTTCCTCCTTGCATTACTAGTCAGACCAGAGCAAGTAAAAGGGAAGGACATTTTTCCTTGCGAGAAGCAAGTTTGAGCCATTAAAAGATTTAGACATAAAAGAGAAACATAATTCTGCAAATTACACTATAAATAAAGCAAATGTTTAGTAGAAGCTTGATAGTTTAAGAGCTACTTGCCACCCTCCATATTTTACCACACACATATACATGGCATGCTGACTAACAAGCAGATAGAATTCAAATATCAACAATTTTTCATAAGAAGAAGCAGCTTTATTGAGATCTTTGTGTTATGCTCTAGCAAGAGAACAAATATTTTAAGCCTTTCAAAATTTCTACACGTGCATATATATTTAAAACAATGATTTAAACCCCAAATAAAAGTGTTTACAGGAAGATTTCCCATCAGAGCATGATGGATGTGCAGACTGAAGGTCTTTGAAGTGCGGCTTGACAAATGGAAGCAGCTGGGTGCAACGTACAATTTTAGGAAATTCTGCAAAGGCAGGGAAGGAGAGGATCACCTTCCAAGCTGTGGCTTACTAAAGCCTCATTTAAACACTATCCTGCAGCAAATAAGATGCTTGGGTGGGGGTTGCTCGCTTGCTTTAAAGGTCTAACCGTGACAGAAGCGCTGCTGGTTCACACTCATGGAAACACAGGACGACGGCAGTGCGCAGGAGGGAGCTCCGAGCTGCTCGCAGCAGCTCCCTCCCCTGTGGGAGCAGGATCCTGCACACCGTGACAGCAGCACGTCCGAGCCCCCGCGTTCGGGGAGCAGCCTCCACCTGCGCCCAGGGCCACCCACCACGCAGCCCCTTCCCGGGCTGCCTCCCCCTGCCCCTCTCCTCATTCCAGCCTGGGAGCAGCTGCACAGCCACCAAGGGCAAGGCAGGCTTCACCGCCAGCTCTGCTCTGTCCTCAGTCATCCCAAGCTGCTCTGCCCAGGTCCGGCCATCTGCACCTCGGTTCCCAAGAGGCCAGGGAGCCCTGGAAGCTGTGCTGAGCCTGCCCGCACCTGGGTGCACAGCCCCAGCCACCACCACCCCCTGCACAGCTGCCCCCTCAGAACCACACACTGCTGCTCATGTCCCTGCCACACGTCCCTCCTGGTCAGGGCTCGTCCTCCACCCCAGGGCAGGACATGAGCACACCACCATATACTAGTTTAAACTATCTGGTCAGCTGGCTGATACACCTTGTCCCAGTTTTACCACAGTAAGAAATGAATTCTAAAGCAGCATAGTGACTGCCATTCTGGCTGTATCAAGTGTAAGACAGAAGGAAGACTCATTTCACAAGAGTGATAATTAAGCCACAAACTGCTAAAGTAAATGGGGGGGCTCCATGCTGACGTGTCCCCTGGGTCACGCACTGCCACTGATGTTATCTACAACCGTGGGGCTCTAAAGCCAACCTACCTGTCCATCCCCATGAGCAGCTGTGAGCATTCTAAGGGGAGTTCTCACTGCTGCCGAATGGGAACACTAAAACCTCCATGGAAAGTCTGAGGCTTGGGATATTTTCATGGAGGCTTTGAAGATGTAGAGGATAGAAAGGTCATTGCAACCAGTGCTCTAACAGACTGTGGGTGGAGAGGTGCTCGTGCTTCTGGTACTTGATTCATTAGTGGTTTCTAAAACTATTAGAATAGAAACTACCAGTTTCTCATTTGCTCCCAAGATCTAGCTGATCCCAATGTTTACTGCTGAGACAACCAGACAACTGCCAACACACCTAAGTCCTACAAAAAGCTGCAGTATACTTAATGTAACCAAGGATGACCTTATACACAAGCCAGAACAACAGCAGAAACAGTCCATGAGATGGAAAAGGAACGCTTTCATCCTTCAAAAACATTCATGGGACTGATACGCAACCCTTTGGCCTCGAGTACCACACTTTGTATCATCCCCAGTAACGCAACTCCTTCCTCCTCCCGGGAGGAGCACTCTGGTAACAGCTGCCTCTGATGGCAAGAGCAATACCCAGCCAGGGTTATGGGCATGCATCACACACAAGAATTACATTCCAAAGGAAACCAGGATCTTGCAAGTATTACAATTACTACAGGTGAAGACCTGCAAAAGAGGAAAAATTGAAAAATGTCTTCAGAGTTAAAGGTCTGAACAGTAGCCAGCCTGTATGGTATTTAGCTACAAGTTCCCCCATGCATTGCTCCTACAGCAAATGGCACACATTTTGTGATGGGATCTTGGTAAAAAGTTCGTGTCAATCTCAGGGATTTAAAATCTGCTTTAAAAGTATAGCTTGAGCTTAATTAGGGAGCTCCTAGGGCCCAACTACATAAATTTTACATAGGTTTCTAATGCCTGAGTGGTGCCTAGTGGTTCACACAGCAAGTTAAAGGGCAGCCCCTACTCACACCTCACAACTGCAATTGCTTATGACAAGACAATACAGTGCAGGAAAAAGACAAAGCATTATTTAAACCTTCCTGCAGAAACTCCGGGTAATTAGGCCTGAGCAACACACAATTTTTCTTGGGAAACAACTATTTTAAACATTTCTGCTTTGCCATGCATGAGATGGGGAACAGAAAGGCAGAAGATCTCAGAAGCTTGCAGTAAACAATTCTTGTTCTGGCAATAGTTGTGGAAAAAATATATGAAAGGAGTAGCCAAACAAATCTTTGACTTTGACTGTAATGAAAAGCTTACTTTACTCTTGGACCATTTGCAAAAGCTGTACTGAAGATGATTAAAAAGGAGCAAAAAAGAAACAGTATTTGCATTCATTCTGGTAATAGAATATGAAATTAAAGCATGAAGGGATTAATGTTTTAAAGCTTGACTTGCAGTGATAAAGCTAAGGTATTAGAAGAGACAACATAACCATTACAGGATAGACAAGCAAAGAAAAAGCAGCACATGCCTTAAAGATGAGCAAGGCAACCTAGAATGGAATTACAAAATGATTAATCAATACAAATGAGAAATTGTACAAGGAAAGAGAGCTTGGTGAGACTTCTTATGGGACTCAACACTGCAGCCGCTTAAAGATAATGAAAGGAACAGAGCAAAGCCAAAGAAATGCTTTCATTCAGTAGCAAAGTCATTTGTGAACAGTTTAAATTACCCTAATCACCTCCCCTCCAGCCGTCAGTATGCTCTGTCTCTTCAGTTAGTTACAAAAAAAAAAAAAAAAAAAGAGTTTGGGGAAATGAGTTCTGCGAATCTAAGCTGCAAAATAATTATACACACACCGTTTTAGCATTTTAACAATGCAATCCCAAACATTTGTTCTCATTAGAATGCAAATCGACTCATTTAATAATCCCACATGAGAATTCCACCACACTCAGCTTAAAAAGCGCAGTGGTATTCAAAATATTATTAATAAATGCCAAGTATGGAAAAGCCAGTTTGTTTTGCTAGCAGCTCAGGGCAGATAAAAGACATATATACATTTTTTCCAACCAAAATTTGCTAATTGAAATTTAACAGTGAAAATGGTCTGGGAGAGTCTTTTCAAAAGATATCAAGGTGACAGTACCCTCTGCTTAACAGAGATACATTCACATTCACTAAAGCCAGAGTACTACAGCCTGCCATACAAATCAATGACATCAATTTATTTCAAGTAGAGTCTAATTTCAGTACGCTACTTCACCGTTAATAGTTTTAACCTCTGGTATAGGTTCAAAGCGTTGTTCTGAATTGTGTCATTTCTGATTTATCAATCCAAGCGCTAGTGTCATTTTTACAGTCCTGCTGCAGAATTTGGATAATTACAGAAGGATTAAAAAACAAAAACCCCACCCACCTTCCAAGCTTAGCAATACTACCATAATCAAACCTTTCCTATAATACTTATTATCCTATTCTGATCCTGGAATGCTATAGCTTTCTATTGTTGAAAGGCCTATTTAGCAACTCTCAAAAGGAGAGCCAATTTAGAAATCAGGTATGTTCTAATTGAGCTCTCTAAAGCATTATGAAATCTTTGAGGACCAAGGTAGATATTAGGAGATAGTATTATTACTTCCTCCAATTCCTTAATACCCATGAGAGTACTGAACCAAATATACCATAGGCTATTTTCAGGGTGAGTATATAGACTCTACTGCCTCAAAAGGGTGATTCAAGGATGATTCATGATGATTCAAGGGACAATTTACTTTTTTTAAGAAGGATAAGTTCATTCAGAATAGCATGATACAGCTAAGGTCACCATAATGTAGGCGTAAGGTCATTACTAGATGTGATGGCAGCTATCAAACTGCTGATTTCCTGCTCAACTCCTCCAATTTTCCCTCAAAAGGCTCTGTTACTTACGGCAGCCAACTTCCTGCACGAGTAGCAAGACACTCACTTAGGGGTGAGCACTGAGTAATCTAAAGAACACGCTTGGCATATCGTGTACACTCCTTAGCGAATGTTTTTTCAATACTGATTGGGGCAATGCAGCAGCTGCTGAAATATTAAAAGTCTTTTAAAGTTAATATAGTATGACAACAGCAACAAATTAAATATTGTAATATGACAAGGAGCATAAATTGTCCTTGACACAAAGTTATAAATATCTGGAGAATCTTTATTTGTTTTGAAAATGTCAGCTTGTCAGAAATTTTCTACTGACTGCTTTAATTACCTCTACACTGATGCACATTTGAGCCACAATACACATTAGAAGTCTCAGTTTTGCATTAAGCAACTACATTAGTAGCTACCCTCTTTTGAAAAATTACCAAGAATTTTAGAAGGCCCTCATTTTTCTTCCTCAGAATGGTCAGGATTTAGCACCCACTTCTTCCCACCCCATTAGACTCTGTAACACAGCTTGATTGTTCAGATAGGATATAGACACCAAGTAATCCAGTCATTCCTCTATAAACAGGCCATCCCAGCACCCTTTCTGTTAATCACAAAGTTATAATAAGTATTCACAGAATGCTTCTTTTCTCATCCACCACCTCAAATCATACAAAAAGATGGTCTGATCCATGAGGACATCGCATCACAAGCTGTATCTATATCTCATCCCCACACTCACTATCCAGTCCTGTAAACACTACTATGTTTTTATGCTTCACATGAGTAAAAATATATTGTAATGTAATTAACCGAATATCCTAGAGACATAACCCACAGATGGACTAATTTAGTTTACTGGAAATTTAATTGCCCAGTAGCAGTGAAGCAATGGATAATTATCCACTGTAAGCTATGGTTAAGTATTTTCTAATAGACTGGTTTCACTGCTTCTTTCCTGAGTATTTATACAGCCTTATCCATTAAATTTTCTGAGCACCTAAAAACCTCCTGTGAATTTATCCTCACAATTCTGATCAGGTAAGTAAAAGGCACAACTCTTATTTTATTAAGGAAAAATATACGGTACTCAATATATTCCCAAGTGTTCTGCTGCTAGCTGGACTAAAGGCACATTCTGAAGCTCCACAGACTCCACCTTAGCTTGTCAGTGTTGCCTATTTTAAGAAGCTGCGACTTAGAATACCTACAAATCCCACAGTTTACTACAACACAGTTGCCTATTTTTTTGCTGTCATCATATGACATCCTGGTAGAAACAAAACAGAATACCTGCAGGAATAGAATACTCATTGCATCTACATACAGGTAGGTGCTTTGACTCATACTGAAGTTAAGTCAAGTTTTGCTCTTAGTATTTCCTACAGATCATCTCATCACCCATCTGAACATAGAATTACTTCATCCAGTGGGACAGGCAGCAGGATCAGATTTAAGCATGGATTGATTATCTTCTCAAATTGCAGAGTTAGCCTGACGAACTGATTTGCCCATGAACTAGATGTAAAGACCACAACTCTGCTCTCCCTCTGCAGTATTCCCTTGGGGACCTATTCCCCTTGTGCAGAAAGAACAAAGAACCAAGCCCAGGAATTCACACTCTTTTTAAGAGCAGTTTGGCAACCTCTGATCTATGCAGAAAGTAGCCCCTAGGTTACTCCAATCCCAAACTGTTGCATTTAGCTCGGGTAAACACTCCTTGCCTGACATTCACTCCAGTTTGAATTCTCTGTCAATTGAACAGACGTTTTTCAAGATGCAAATAATATGCATAACAAGGATACAAAAAAAAGTCTTCAAAGCCTTGACCATGTACATGATTATACAAGTTCCTTTCTAAGTTTTACCAAGCCAAACTACTGGTAACAGAAAATACCTGAATCGGAGCTTACAGACAGGTCCGCCCAGAAGCTTTGCACGAGCTGTTCTAAGTCATTTCCAAGTTTAGTTTAAGTGGTAGTTTCTGTGTACGGACAAATTTTGACTTGGGCCCTCCTGAAAAACCCTGAGGGACAACAAGCTTCATCAGTCAGTTTTGGCTCCTGGGCGCATTGGGGATGGACCCTAAGGAGCACAGTTCCCTCTTCTGATTCCAAGGCTACCTCTGAGGGAAGGAATTGCTCAGTGGAGTGAATCAGAAAACTGCATCCCTAAAGTTCATGGAAAAGGGCAATGTCACTGCGATAATGTTTTCATTTAATTAAAGACATCTGCTTACTTATGGCTTGTGAACTTTGCATAAAACAAGCCAATCACTCATGACAGTATACAATTATTCTAAGGAAACATGCTTAGATTATATTTGCCTCATGCTTCCAACCATACCAGACATGCAATTATTTCACAGTTGTGTCTGGGAAATTACCAAAACAGTACAGTATTTATAAAACTGAGAGCAAACCCACGTGCACATTATCAAATTACACAGTTGTAACATACTTTTTTTTTGAATAAGAACTTTTTGAGGGGCAAATGATAACATAGTTTTGCAAGTATTTTTGTTCTTATAATTAAGGTAAATGAAAATCTGTTATTGTTATCCTTATTGCTAAAACATTGCACGTTTTTAGGTGCATCAAAATAAGCTCTTGTGATTCCAATTCAAGGATCAAGCTCCACAAAGTAAGAAAAAACTCATCATTTTACTGTCCTCAGAGCTTTTCCATTCCAGCTTCTTGGCTTCATCCCATACCTCATCTTTCACCAGATGTTTTCTTAGGAAATTTGAGTATTGAAAAGTTTAGTTTTAAGATACCTTCCTCCCTCTCTCTCAACACTAATCATCTCCAGGTTATTTTACAAAAGAGTGATATTAATAATCTCAAGTGCTAAGAGTGCTGTAGCACAGTTATATCCATACAGAAAATTCAGTGCAGGTTTTGACTGGGGAGTCCCTCACTGAAGCTGTCACTGAGAGGCTCCAACTCAGTGTATTGCAGAGAGCTCCACAGTTTATTAACAGACCTACTTCTGTGATACCTCTCCAGTAATATTCTGGCAAACAACACCAGTCGCTTTCTATCATCTGCAAGAGTCACCTGCGATTACTAGAATGTTTTCTCATCCTGCTTTGTTAACTGGCCATCCACCTCAGGATTTTTCCAGTATATATTCCTGTGCTAATTATTTCTCAGGAAAACTGATCTCAGGCAGCAGTGCTCAAGCCCCTAGGTAGTACCTGTTGCAAAGGTCTGTGCTGTTGCAAGGTGGCTGTATAGATGATAAATATCCAGTGCAGCAGCAGGTACACCCAGAAGTCACAAGATAAGCAAAAATCAGAGACGGAAAAGAGGAGAAGCAGGGGAAAACCAAAACTTTGCTTGAATCCTCAGAAAAAGACAATTGATCTCAAATGACAAACCCTTTTCTCTAAGAAACAGGATGCAGACTTCAAAGAAAGTACAAGTTAGAGTGACCCCATCAAGAGAAAGATTTAAAGAAATTGCCACAGCTCCTATGAAAAAATTCTCTCAAATATAGACTTAGGAAACAAAATACCAAGAGGAAAAAGAGAAGCCATACTTGTGCAGTCTGCTTGGATCAAACACAAGGCACATAAATGTCAGTAAGTGATAGCAAAATTTAAGGCAAGGCAGGAGGAAAGATTTGGTTGATTTGCTGCATAACTGATAGAGAGGGCATACAAAAGCCTCTTTCATAAATAAAGTATAAATGATAGAGCCCCCCCATGAACATATTTGTAATTTTTCTTGAAATGAGATGGCTAAAATAAATGTCATTCGCCAAGCATATGGCCCTCATGGCAAGTACGAGACAGGCGAAATGCTCCGTGTCCTTTCTGAAATCTCTACAGACACCAAAGCCACATTTGGACAACCTTAAGGAGTAAGGAGATACAAACCAAAATAACTGCACGAGAATTACTCCAGATACGGTAACTGCTACTATTATATTATTTATATTTATTATATTATATGCTATTTTATTATATTATTATATTATAATTTATTATTTCATTTACTTATATTTATTTCTGCTGCATTTTGTTTTGTTGAGCAGCTCTTGTTTTTATATCGAAGCTTTACAAATCAGGAGGCTTATGAACAACTAGAGGTAGAGCTAACGAGCCTTTTAAATATTCTTCCGCCCCCATCAGCATTAAAATTCTGAAGGCCTCTGCTTCTTAGCAGTATATAGGCAGGACAATTTGCTCCACTACTTTATTGCATTAATTTTGTATAGGATTTGTTATTATTAGATTCTTGCTAAACCATATACTGCTGAAGCATTAAGTAGAGAGCTGATGCTAAAAAAGTATCCTACAGTTGATAGTATTGTACAATCTAATTTTAAAACATTGCTCTTATAATTTAAATTTCATTGTCCTTAATGGTTAATGAGGTGGAGCCAGGCAGTAGTTCCAGGTGCATAATGTGCATAACCATGTAACTAAGTAAATGTGAATATAGGACTCCCAGAACTTGAGTGCATTGGCAAATCTTCTAAAAATCAATCGAAGAAAAATTAACAGGAGCTATGACGATATATGCTGCCAGAATTCTTTTTTTTTTTTAATAAAAAAAGATATTAAAACATTCAGTATTTGTAGACAAAACTCATACTTCTCAGTCAAATAACATGTTATTTTTCTAAATAAGTAGTTTTTATTTGATAAGGGGCATGTATTAGCAAAACCTGGGTAGATACCACCTATCAAACACATCACAGAATCCAGCCACTGTCTACAATATATCAAATTCTATCTTCCCGCTCTTCTTATTTAAGAAGAGACTTATGGCATACTACTAAAAAAAAAAAAAAAAAAAAAAAAAAAAAAATCGAAAACAACTTATCTGCTTCTCAATAAATCCCTTTCATAAAAAAGATTAACCAGTACTAGTGGATGTATCAATACGTCTGATAAATATCTCACTATATACAATAAATTACAATCATGTTAAATCTGAGCAGCTGCTTTGAAATGATTGTGTTTATTTACATATATCTGTTATTGTCTACTGTTCTATGGAGACAGGGTGCTATTTGGAATAGTTTTCAGACTATACTGCCATAACTAAGAAACACAAGATTTTTTTTATATTACAAATCAATTATTTTAATAGGTAAATGAGAAGGTTCAGAGCAAATCAGCAGGTTTTCTTGCTGCAGCTACATGTACATTCAGAATAAATGGCCAATTTAAAGACCTTATGTATGCTGCTCAGTCATCCACTTATTCACAAAACCATAAACCAACTCAAAGTATATTTCTGGAATCTCTATGGCTATAATGAACCAATGATGCTCTAAGTCTTAAGATATTTCAAATATTTGAAGAACCAAAAGCAACATTTAAAAAGATTAGTTGGTGAAAATATAATGGAGATCCTGGCATTGACACACACCTGTTAAGTCCTCAACTGGGAATGTTTCAGAGACAAGATAATTGTTCATTAAAGCTTGATACGTCTTGGAGGCAGCAATGTCACAGTTCAAAGTACACTGCAATCTAAAGAATTCATTTCAGACATTTCCTGTAACTCGAACTATTTAATTGTTGAGAATTTTTTTTTTCCCCCTTAAGCGAAAAAATATCGGAGTTAAAAGATCTCCTAGTCAAGGCATGAGTTTGGAACATTCTGGAGAACACCAAGGTTAGCAGAAAGTTTAAGTAGATGTGGGGGTAAAACTGATTTTTGTGGCAGTAAATAACAAAAGTAGCCACACACTGCACATACAAAGGTTTTGTGTGAGCCTTATGCTCTTCCCTAAAAATCACCTAGCGCCCACAACCTGAGAACAAGTATCAGATACAGACACAGGATGCAGGTACTCGATAGATATTTCACTACCTGGACTTTTAGTCCAATTCCTTAATATTATTTCTCATCTTCTGTTTGCTAGAAAAGCAATATGTAAAGCCATGGAAGGAAATTACTTAAAAAGAATTTGTATTTTTATAACTTGTCAGTTACAAACATCAAGGCCTACAGCTTGTCAATAGATGAACTGGATAATTAAAAAATAAATATCATGATTTATGTAATGAGGATGTTTTCAGCTATTAGCATGATATGTAAACACACAAAATACCTACTAGGAAATTGAATCTACCAGCCACTGAAGAGTGCCAAAATGAAAGTATAATCCCAATTTTAGCATACAAAATAACGGTGTTTTTGTCTGATAATTCCAGGAACTGAAGATTCAGCTGGTCATTAAATAAAAATCTATTTATATATGCATACACAAATCCCAGAGATGGCTCTCTCGCGCGCTCTCTCTCTCTCTATATATATATATGTATATATATATATTTTTTTTTTAAACTAAAATTACACAGGGAGACACTATGGCAAGGAAATTTAGGCTGGCTGCAGTTCTTCAGAATTGAGTGTTCCCATGGGCAGGAAGGGTAAGTTCTGGAGTACAGCTAGGAAGCAGGCTCGCATGGTTTCTAAAAAGCATTTTCTATAGCAAATACTTTTGTTCCAAAAAGACAGTTTGGTAACCAACTCCCATTACTGTTATTGCCTGAGGGAAAACACCCATCAGTGTTTCATCTCAAATCACTCTAGATGAGGTAATACAAGCTACAGGCTACGAGTCCACTGAGAGCTCTGTGATCCCACACATCTCACCAGGATGTTCCAGCACTTGAAGCACCTGGTCAGCAGGCAGGACAAGACAGGTCCAGGCTCACAGTAATGAGCGTTCCTGACAGCACCGAGGAGACAGTGCTGACACTGCACTGCTTTAGGAGAGCAGCTATTTAAAAACAGGCTTTAATTTACTCTGAGTTTTTTTTTTTTTTTTGATCAATACCATAAGTCAACACACCCAGTCTGGCAAGCTACCTTAAAACACAAGGAGAAAACTTTCCAATATATCTTAAGTTATACTACCTCCTCCTAATATGCTGTAGAAAACATCAGAATACTTGTTGAATTCTTACTACACACTGAAAGGTTCATTAATTTTTCACGTCAGTGAACACAGAAAACCTAAATCATTATGTACTATTTACTTGTCATATTTTTAAATAGCTTGTGTAGGTTTCCTCTACTAGTTTCTCATGTACCACCCACCTCCATTCTAATATTGAGGTCAGATGTTCCTTCTTCCAAATAGGCAGAACAAGAGAGGGCAGAGCAAAGGCCATTAGAGCCTTTACATATGGATTTGACTTCTCAGTATTGCCAAATAACTTATTTTCTCTAATAAGCAAAAAGAGTGATTTAAATTGGAATAAAGTAATAAATTTCTGCATTTGAATTCTTTTGTCCTGATGTCAGTAATAATTACTAAATTAGTTTAAAAGTCTTCAATGTAAAACTGTTTGATGTATTTCTCTTCAAGGTAAAAACATGCAGAACGCAACCATTCCTCAAAATATTTTCTATACCATACTTATAACAGACTTGACAACAAACTCAGCTAATTCCTGTTTTATAATCCTAAATGCTTAATTCTACATCTGTAATGCCACTTCAGATGCTGAGACACTGCATGTAGAGCACCAATATAATTTTTCCCTAAAAATCTATTTTTCAATAGAAAAAAATAGTTACTACTAAGTAAATGTGCTAAATAAAATTATAGGCAAAACTGATAAAAAATGGAGATGACAAACTTCAATACCTGAAATGACATAAATCAGTTCCCTGGGCTCTGACTGAGGTCTTGGTTCACCTGAAATACAGCAAGACTTGAGCTACGTGTTTTGCAATACACTGCAGACAGAACAAAAGGGCTTTGATGACTAAGAAAGCACACCTAGATACAAGGCTAAGTTGGCGTTTTCATGATCAGTTTCCTTTCACTGCTTATTTAGGTGACTCAATGAATTTCACAAATCTTGATACTGCAGACCTACTTTTGAAACCTTTCCTTAATATTTACACATTACATGGAGTACACTTAAAAATTCCCAGAAAAATGAGACATAAGAAATGTCTTTTTTTTTACTTTTGTAACCTAGTTGGACAGCATCCGTTAACGTTATTATTTGCTCTTTAACTCAGAACCACCATTTGCCCAGCTGGCCTTATGTCAGTGCTTTGCAATAATACAAAATCTATTTGCTTTTTTTCAAGCATAAGGTATAACCCACCATGCTGGCTTCACACAAAATGATTTCTAATGTTCTCCGTTTTATTATGTTAAGCAAATTCTCTCGTGCAATTATTATACAATGGATCATGGGGGCAAAAAGCTAATTGTTACTTGTTTTAATTGCTTGAGTATGAAGTGTTGGTGATTTTTAAGTAATGAATAAGCTGAGATGAACTCATAATACAGTGACCACCCATATGCTCAAGTATCATACTTACTTATGGAACAAGAAAGACATGACCCCACAAAGATAAAAACACTGTATTTTTAGTTTCCAGGCAGTGAGTTAAGGATTTAGCTAAAAAAAAAAAAAATTGGTTTTCTTTATTTATCATAAAGCCTTTCAGGCAGTGGATAATGCTAGTTCACATTAGTGATATAAGGGGGCACAGCCTTAACAACACAGATTTCATACAACAGATCTGAAAAGGATAACCTCAACATTTCCACAAATAAGTTACAGTATGAACTGCACAAAACCCCTTTTCTTATAGCTTTTTGCATTCAGTGAACCTAGAACAGTCACACTTGTTTTGAACTGAAATATGTTTTAAGCAGCCATTTATACTAATGTGCTCAAACAGGGGTTAGCTTTGCATAATAGAGATTTAAGTCTTATTAGTCATTCACACAGTTCATAATAAAGCTATCATGGAATGTACACCATTCCTTGATACAATTGAATTGCTATGAAAATTAAGACAGAAATTTGTAGTTCCCTTTTGCTTTGGTCCACACAAATGGGTGAGAGAAGTTGATTTGTTTCTTAACCTATTATTTTAAGCAAGTTAAAATTGCTCTAGATTTCCAAGTCTGAATATAAAGAAATCCTTCTGTGTGAAAATCCAGGCATTTTTGAAGTATTAGACATCAGATTTACACTTTCTACAAATGTGCAAATTACATAAAAGATAAAAAAAATCTAAGAATTGGACTAAACTACTTAAAACCCAAGTCTTTTCAGCTTAACCCTGTCCAGTTGTAACCAAATCAAAACCATAAAGATAGAATTCAAAGCTCTCAAATTCTAGAAACACAAGTTAAAATAAAACAAAAAACAAAAACAAGGAATAAACAAAACTTTTCAACCTACTGAACTCCAAGCCTCAAAGTCTTAACCATCACACATGTATGCAACTTGGCTGAAATCTCTTTGGAATATCCTCTCACAAACGTTCTGGAAGCAGAACCTGTCGATAATCACAGAACAACTGAGGTCACAAGGGACCCTCTGGATATCAACCGAACCAGGTCCCCTGGAGCACATGGCACACTATCATGTCCATACGGGCTCGGAATACCTCTGAGGATGGAAATATTTCACATCCTTTCTAGGCAACATCTTCAGAAAATTTATTCCAGGGTTCCTTCAAATTGTTCTAGGGAGACATTTTACATGAAAAGAAATGAAAACAACTCTTTTCCCGAGCAGATTTAATCAGGTATAATGCATAATTATTTATGGCTAGAAAATGAGAATTCCTTTTCCTGAAAAAAAACAGTGTTTTGACATTTCAAATTTCTTCAGCAAGAAAAGAGCACAAAAAAAAATAAGATACAGGAGGAGGAAAGACTGACCCGTACAATTTCAATACTAGGTTTATGTCTAGAAATAACCCAAATAGATAGGGAAGAATCACATTCACACCACTATTACAAGACAGGCACCTAATCAACCTTAAGGGATTTTTTTCTTAGAAAATTTCCCAGTTTAACAGTAGGCTGGCTGACTTCCTCCTTCACAATGAGCTCCCTTTTATAGAAGTTGCAGATATTGTATAGATGCATGTAATGTTCCTGACAATATAGAACCTCACAATATATTTATTACACATTTATTTTAAACACACTTAAGCCTTTCAACACATGTGCTACTGTGATGAACAAAATCTTCTCTGCAAACACTGATAAAACAAAAATTTCACTTCACTGTCCCAGACAATCCACCTCTCCCCAAACTTATCTAAAATGCTTGGCCAAGAGAGACAGAAAATGGCAGAAAAAAAATTAAGTTTAGGCAGAAACTTTCAATCCTTTTCAGATTACAGGGTATATGCAAACTAAATCTCTCCTGATCACTATTAACTCTAACAATTGCTCATAGTTGTACAGCTTCATCATTATCCTCGTATTGCAGCTTACAGAAAAGCAGGCTTCAGCATTCCTCATATGCTCCCATATTCTTCATGCACATATAATCCCAAGTAATACAAGTAAACCAGAGAGAAGATTGGACATCCTTATGAAATAACATTTTACATGCTTTAATCACATTAAATACAGATGGATGCTCTTTTGCTTCAATATACATTCTGCTACTCTCAAGTCAGATACTTGCTTTCCATTTACAGTTGTGCTTCTGTTCAAAATTGGATTAGGATATCACTGAGTGTAAAAGTCCAAAGCAAATCCAGACAGAATATTTGGCCAAAATGAAGATGCTCGAGAAAATGGTATCCAATGCAATTAAAGATCATAACAGGATATAAAACCCTGTGTTTCTGCAAGGCTACAAAGTGCTTTTGCATCACAAAAGCGCTAATTCTTTCCAAGCTGCAACACTGCACATGTCCAGAGCAATCTAAGTGAGCACTATACTGTATCTGAACAGCTGTTTACCTTCTGTAACAGTACTGAAGAGGAAATTGAGCTATATATGTTTTTTATTGGCTTGGGATATCTATCTACTATCTGAAATTACTTCTATTTCCATATCCATTATGTGAATTGGATGTGGAAATTATAGTCTCAGGTTTCTTGTGGCATCTGCACACTAATGCTGATAGCATGTGGACTCAACACCCCTTGGAAATAATTGTATGAGATCACTCACACTATTACATTTGATGCGTTAGGTCTATTACATCCTCACAGAGATCTCCATCCCCACTTCTTTAAGCTATATCCTTGATCATACTGATAGCAAGGAGAGAAATTCACCTCTTATTTATTCATAAGGAATGGGATGTTTCAGGCTGAAAGCAATTCCTTAGGAAAATCAACTTCTTGGTAATAACAGATTTGCTGATCACATCCTAAACAAGACCAGCACGTTGTTAGTCTTACATAAATCCACCTGGGAGCAGGGAAAGGTCCTTACTGACCTCCCAAGGAAGTTGCCTGTGCTTTGTCCTGCAAGCAGCAAACCCTGGATGCACCAAGCTACAAAACTGAGCAGAGATAGCTGACACCTCTTGGGTCAAGTCAACAGAGATGCTTTAAGAGCTACTGGAACCATGGGCATGATATCCTGAAAGGAAGCTGTTCTGTTTTTGGTATCCAGCTTTGTAAATAACCAATTAAGAAATAAATTTATTCATTTGGTCTTAGTAAAGAAAGTGCAGTATAGTTAAGCCTACAGAACCCCCTTCAAAACTGCTTACAAACTAAATACTTGGCATATGCACCTAAGGAGGCACCGAGATACATCAGCACTCAGTTTTCACAGGAAAATGTCAGCTGTTGCTGTTAAAGCCAGGCACATTATTCACACTGCAAACTCATGCCAAACCATTTCAAAGCTCAATCAAGAAGTTCCAAATACGCAACAAAGTAGACAACAAAGGAATTGTACAATAGAACACCCTTATCAAAGCTGAATTCTCCTTTTTCTCAATTTGTTTCTGCTTTTCCTGTAATAGCTTCCCGCTTCAGCAAGCAAATAAGAATATCTTTTATTTTCTAAGTGCATGAACATTCCTTGAACTTCCAAATGCAGATCGGTAAGACACACCAGTACCTGGGTATGTGCTCAGATACTCCCACAGATTATTTGGGATTCATCTGAGGATACTGTCAGATGCTACCAATCAGTCCCAAAGATGCAAGCTACCTGCTATCTATTCAGTAACAAACTAAATGCTGTGCAATTCCTCACCTTCACATACCACTGTCACCAACTGGGAACAAAAATAGCAACAAGTGGCTTTTAAAACTAAGATTAATTTAATTTGGATACTTGATAACCTTTGTTCCATCTAAAAAAATCTGCTAAGCCTGCAGATATGCTATTTCATCTTAAAAATCGAACCTATACTATTCAAAATGAGACTTTCTTCCCTGAAAGGATGATACCAGACTAATTCCCTACTTTCAAGATGCTTTTTCACAGTGGAAAATTTAAGGATGCACTATCTTGGACTAGATGCTCTACACGACACACACAACAGCTTTAAAGTCTGGAACATTCTCTTTATTAATGCCAGGCAAATAGTCCTTTTTTCAGTGCCAAATGCCAGATTAGGATGGCAATGCTTGCTTTTTCCTTTATTTCTATAGAATTCCACTACAAATTCTCTTCCCTTTTTGCTTTACAAAATAACTGAACAAGAACAGAAATAAACTAGTTAGTCTAATGTTTGGGATGACATGCAAGGACTTTAGTATCACATGGTTCAGTATCCAAAGATATTTGTTAACATTTTCATTTTATCAAATTTCAGAAAATAACAGAACACCCTTGGATGTACAGCATAATACTAACATCCAGCATTAATATCCTCTTTTAGTTTTCTACATTTTCTATCTTTAAGGGTAAAGATCACCATTTTGTACAAAAAGGTAATAGGTTAATAAAAACAAGATCACACGACCTCATCAGAATCACTTCGCCAGCCAATAAACACTATCAACTTAAATGGCTGTTGACCAAAAA
Organism: Crypturellus undulatus; assembly: GCA_013389825.1. Taxonomy (NCBI): domain Eukaryota; kingdom Metazoa; phylum Chordata; class Aves; order Tinamiformes; family Tinamidae; genus Crypturellus; species Crypturellus undulatus. The sequence goes on along the minus strand of VWPW01006745.1, from coordinate 504,153 downwards.
ACACAGAAAATTTCTCAGACTAGGACTGTACACACTTTGCACTATGACACCAAAACTCAGATCAAGACTATCTAGTGAGCAGTGACTGCAATTCACTTAAGAGCCAGCCTCAACTGGAAGCATCTACAGATTTTGGGGGGAAGCAAGGGAAGAAACTAACAAGCATATCTACATCGTGTTCCTTTTAGGAGTCACATTAAGTGTCAGATGAAAACACAAAAAATTGAAAATGAGTTTGCTTCAGGACACAGGATGACATAGAGCCTGCAAATCAAAACCAACACCAATATAACTTGCCCAGCTCTGACCTTTCCTTTCTTTTCCCAATTTCTTCCCCCTCTCTCATGAAGAATTTTGTATTTACCATTACTTTTTGTTTCATGTTAAGTGCTGAGTATCACAGAAGCCATAAGAAATTATGGATGAAGTTGNCAAGCATATCTACATCGTGTTCCTTTTAGGAGTCACATTAAGTGTCAGATGAAAACACAAAAAATTGAAAATGAGTTTGCTTCAGGACACAGGATGACATAGAGCCTGCAAATCAAAACCAACACCAGTATAACTTGCCCAGCTCTGACCTTTCCTTTCTTTTCCCAATTTCTTCCCCCTCTCTCATGAAGAATTTTGTATTTACCATTACCATGTTAAGGGGAGAGTATCACAGAAGCTATAAGAAATTATGAAGTTGCCTTATCTCCTAACCATATGACTACATAAGAGCACATGACAGCAGTGCAATACACCCTTTCAAGGATGATTTTACAAGCATCAGGAGCTTTATCAAACTAAGATAATCCTCTTAAATATGCAAACTATTTTTTTTAGGAAGTATAAAGGTGAATGGACAAAAAATCATTAACTATTTGATTGTTTGCTCCTTTTTCCTCCCCTTCATCTCAAACGTTCACGGTCAGAACAACCCTTATTCCATCTCCTTGATTCTCAGTATCAGCTATGCATATTTTCCATGTCATTTCTGCACAGAGATATATGAACAGTGTTTGCATGATCATCTTTAAAGAAATGCATTTGCACTTTCAGCTACTGGAAAATTATAGTTGAGCATGTTAAGTATAATATGAATCGAAAGTCCATGTCAGCTATCATCATGTCCTGTCATGTAAAGAGGAACCCAAAATTACATTATAATGAGAATGATGACTAGGTTAAATCTGTGCTAATGCCCACTTTTATCATCATTTTATTTGTTTGTGACATCTCCTTTCAAAAAAAAATGAGCTGCTTTAGTCACATTTTATACAAGATATTCTGACCTAAAAATGAGTGACATTACTTAGACCTTCCAAGAATTTGGCAAAGCTATTGCACTCTTACCATGGATTAGGTATTAGTGTGTGCAGAGAGCTATGGAAAGAAAAAGATGGACAGTCAATGACTGCAAAGATTAGAGGAAGCATCCTCTGTTACATTTCTCAGGCAAAAAAAAGTTGAAATGTAACTACCTCCATAAGGAAATTGTTACAAAAATACAAAACAAAAGGCACAAACAATCCATTGCCATAGCAAGAATTTAGTTTAAAGAAATATTTAATTATACCTGAACATTCTCTGTTGATATCTCCAGAAATGTTTAAGTCTACTTCTGTTTCTTATTGACAGGTGGTAGTGTAAATTAAATGTGGTATTATAATTTCAAAATCAATTTCAACTGCTCATTAGCCATACTACAGTTTTCGAACAGGCCAAAATGATGATAGTCTAAAATCATAATCAAGATGTCTATTTTTATGCACTTTTTTAGTCTCATGACTTTAAGGGGGCAGATGTATGATACTCACCTATTTATCATTTTAGAAAACTAAGTTTCTGAAGTGCATACACATGTGACCGCAAAGCAGCTGACCCCAGAAACCCAGGCAGGAAAACAAGTGTCTCCCAAGCATGCCAGGGTCACGGCACTGGAGAAACTGTGAGCACCTCCCCAGCACACCAGCACTGCAGAAGCAACAGTGCCGAGTGCCCCTTCCTTTCAGAAGCATCTAGAAATGCATCTCAAGAAGGTTGTATGTCTGTATCCAAAAACAGTTGGCAAACCATGAGGATTCAACCCACCCTCGTGACTTTACAGTGACTAGTCCAATGTTTCCATCAGGCATATTGTTCACATCAATTAAGAACAATGTCATTTGTAAGTCCCTTCATGCTTGTCCCTTCTGCTCACATCTCCACCATCATCATACTGCAGCCACATATAAAACATCAACAGGTACTGAGCCAAGCCCTCCTCCTACACACACACCTGCTAGATACCTCCCAAGTTAGGAAACCCCAGAAACAGTTTGGCCATCCCGATCCCAAATTCCTGAGAGCAGGTCTGTCCCTTTCCAGGTTGCAGCCTCCACTCATGATAAGGAAACAGACAGACAGTGCTAATGAACACCAAGAGCTGCGAGGCTTTTACAGCCACAAATGCAACAGTTGGTTCTAACGAGCCTCCAACACCATCTCAACTTAAAATCGAAGACTCGACCACCCAAGCATTCACAGATAGGAGATACAACTGTTTGACCAGGAATCTGTCTAAAATTAGCATTCCGCAGAACTATGCAGAATCGATTAAACTGTCATTTGAAGTCCAACTTGCAAATATCTTCGTTGGACAAAGCCATCTGACTCCAAAGAAAAACAAAAAAATGCCCCTCCTAAGACAGCTTCAGTTCGAAAAGAACAGAGTGTTTTTCTTTACTGTTGTTAATAGTTTGCAATTATTCATGACATTTGGAATGATTAAACATAAATACTAAAAAAAAAAGCAATGTTCAACCTTTCTAAAGATGGATAGGACTTGTGTATCTTTATTAAATCACCTAATTTAATTAATATATTCCTCACACCATCTGGCCCATTTCGCCTAAAATTTAACAAAGGAGATGACTCTGACAATTAAAACATTATAAATCTAACACAACTTTAAACTGAATACTTTAGATTATGCCATCATTGTTAAAAGCTGGGCTGTCACAGACATGACAGCTGATTGCACAGAAGCTAATGCAGCCCATGCTTTACACGGCTCTCTTTGTTCAGAGCAGCTGTATATTGATTTCCATATTTGTATTTAAGACAATGGAACACTGCAAAAAAAAGACTCCAATATACAAATGAAGCATGGAATATCTGTCACTTGTCAGATCTGGCTGAAATCTGGGGACAGAAACATGTCAGGAAATAAAATATTTTACATCTGCAGCAAATAACCAGGCTATTATTAGTTTCTTCTGAGAAAAAAAAAAAAAAAGAGGGAGAAACTGGAAAAAAAAAACACATAGTGCTTCATTTTTACAGATCTTCTCTGTTTCCTTTTAAAGAGCAGGAAATTTGACAGCAAAAGGCTCATTTCGATATATGCGTGCCTTCTTCCCCAATAAATGTAACCATAATTCCAAAATCATTTTATAATGCATTTTTCAGTATCAATTTAATTCCATTGAAAACATTTCCTCCAGTTCCACAAACACGTCTTGCCTCATTTATTACCAAAGTCCACGGCCAGGTCAGAAGACAGAGCCGCATGTTAATTTTATTTATCTGTTTTTGGTCAAAAGTGGCTCAGGTCATACTGACAGAACTGGATTCAGTTGAAAGAGAAAGAAAACAGAATAACATCTTTCTTGTATATTCAAAAGTAAGTAAAAAAAAAAAAATAAATACTCTTTTTTTTCCCTGAACATCTATATACATAGTTAATAGGAAAAAGCACCTTGATAGAAAATTTTACTTTTATTGCACCTCAGCATTTTGTAGTCACACTAGCTGGGTCACCAACTATGTCATCTTTCCAGCAGGTAGACAGAAATCAGCAACATTCAAACCACAATCGTTTTTGAAAAATAAGGTGACCTTCCTACACATTTAATCCCCCACAAGCATGAAAATTTTCCCAACCTTAAGAGGGTTGTCTGATCTCATAGCACAATTACATCAGCATCTTCCCAAAATTTCCAAAATTTCTACCTTTAAAGTAGTAAATCTCCCAAGCTAACATAACACAGTATCACTTGGAATAACCTTAAATACCACAATAATATATCAACAGATGTAAAGTGTATTCTTCAAAACTAACTGTAGCACAAGGATCAAATGTTACTAGAAACAGTAACCTGTTTCTTTTTTTTTGATACTTTATTTTGAGCATTTCAGTTTTCAAGTTTGAAGACCAAAAACCCTTCTCAAGTGAGGAATAAATACAGATTGATGCATTGGTGCCATATTTATGTGTCCAGTGCACAAAGTCTTTCCTGAAAGTAATCCAATTCACGGTGAAACTGCATGTCATAATAGTATTTGGATTAATACTTTTCTTGTCCTTCACAGCACGAAAGAAAGGAGAAAGTCCAATTACAAATTATAATATCTTGTCAACAGCATTTAAGTGTGTTGTTACACAGCCGAGTTGCTGTGCACCTGGGCTGCAGCAGCGGGTGTGTTTGCACAGCCTCCCAAGCCAACGCAGCCTCTGCCATCCGCCAGCTCTGACAACACAAGCAAGGAAACGAGCTCTTTTTTATACTAACATCAGTTAATTTACCCTATTTAAAATACCATTGTTTTGAATTAGATGTAATTGAAAACCTGCAAAACAGGGCGAAATGGAGTTTTAGCTAGAAAAGTAAATAATGAGAGATAAAGTGATGTATGTTACCAAATACCATCCGTGCAGCTTCCCACCAGTTAAGCAAATGTCAGGGTATCGATCTGCTCCAGGGTGCTTCAGGGGAGCCTCGACGCGGGTCTGTGCTGGCTCTCGAGACCCCAACACGAGCCCCCGCACCAGAAAAGCCTGCGGTGCTGGATGTGGCTCCAAAAAGGACCCCCCTTTTTGGCACCAGTGAACTTAGATCCTGTTTTTAAACATTTCCCAATACCGGGGAATTTGGAAACTGTTCTTAAAACACTGCTGAGCTGCAGATGCTAGTGACTCGGTTTGGAGAGCCTGGATCCTAAGCACACATCCGTGGCACCAGGCTCTCCGCTCTTGCTTCCCTCAGAAGGCACCAAGCCCAACAGGATTAGCATCAGCTTGTTTGGAGCTCAGTTCTGAGCTGCATTTTAGTGTCTCAGGAACACACTGCTTCATCCACAAATGGAATTTGAAGGCACTATATGCCGATTACTCAACTTACTGCCCTGATATTCTTTTTTTTTTTTTTGTCCCTTTTCCTCCTATCATGCAATGAGGAGGGCCCAGACTGAATTGCTCAAGGGAAGCATTCATCTCCACCACTTGCTGCAGAATTAAGTTGATAGGGAAATTATGTGCGAGTACAAACATTGGGTAAGGAATTCAAGGGAGGAGAGAAGGCTTCATTGATACACAGATAAAACAGGCAGGGACTGAAGAGAACAGTGACTACACACAGAGAAACTGATACAACTGCCCCCTCAGCTGAACAGGGAGCTCCTACTGAAAGCACCAACCTTGTTTGCCATTTCCAATGCTTCTACTTGATAGGTTTTAATGATTTGGGGAGAACCTCATACCCTGCTCCTCTCCACTCACTTTTCCAGGCTCTGCCACCTGCTTTCCACATCCTTTCCCTCACACTCTACTATAAACCTCCAGCCAGGTTCCTCCACACTCCAACCGTAATTTTATTATCAAGACTGCAGGTAGCAAAGCACAACAGTACCATATTTTGCTTCTGGCCTCCTTCCTACTTGTAATGACAGTAACAGGCAATAAAATCTGGTAAGTTACTAATGTTTACCGGGGTTTAATCAACACCAAACCACAGTTGCAAGAAATGCTGGCCCAGTAATTTGGAAATCAATTCTTCACCTCACTGTCACATACTTTAGATCCCTGCTTGCTTATGATTTATAGATGCATGTTCTCTGGCCCATATTAAACAAGTAGCTTACTAACCACTTGCAAAGCATGGAAAGTCACAGGAGTCCTGCTTTGTAGCTTCAAGGGAAACACAAAAAAGCAGCCTCTGGAAGACTCCCTCACCCAAAGGGCAGCCAGAGGCTTCGTGCAGCTTGCACAGCCCAGAGGGAAAATCCCATCTTTAGTCTTCAAACAGCCACCCAGACATCGTGCACCTGAGTGCATGTAAGGGAAGGAAACTCTGCAACTAGAGAGTGTAGAATATTCTGAGTGTGGAAACAGAGATGAACCCACCATCCCCAGAGCTCCGAGATGCCCTGGGCACTGCCATGGCCAGGAGGGACAGCCAGGCACATTCACCGCCAGCAGCAGCTCACTGCCTCCCCTGCAGCCACGGGACACATCATTACATGTGCTGATTTGCCTGCAAGAGCAAATGCGAGTTCTTTCTTTCAGTTTTTCCACAGGTTAGATTAACTTTGTTTATCAAGCCATATACAAAAATGTAATCATTTCATTGTCAGGAGCCTAAAGCTAATGTTAATTACAGTTTGAAACTTTGATTATTAATGCATCTTTACCTATTGAAGTGTGAAATAAGAAATAGTAGTTGGAATACACCAATTAAATTAGCTTTTGAGACCTGAATTCATAAACAGAGCACTATCTCACATTTACAGTTAAAAGTCTAACACAGCATGAGAGCTGGAGCGTTGTCTATTTTAAACAACAATACACCTCCGCATTTACAGAAACCAGCAAAAAATATTTGGCCTTTTACACAAAATTATTACTAAGTTATAAATAACAACATGTTTTATGTCCTATAGATACAGTTGCTATATTTTTCCTATTCAGCGCCAACTATGACAAAAAATACCAACTAACATACCTCAGAAATCTTGCATTAATACCCACATGCACAGAACCATAACCAAGTGCCTGCTATACCTAGAACTAGGCAAAAATTCAGTACAGGTATTTGAGAGCAATAATTCAAAGCATTATTACATCTACTGTTAGGTAATAAGTGCTTATTTTTTTATTTACTTCCTAAAATTGTTCATTTCATTTCACTGAGTTGGAAAATTAGAAATAAAAGCATTCTCTATCACCTAATAATTTAGATATTTGAACAAGAAAATGTATATAAAATTTACTGTAAAGCAATAATGTCTTCAATATGATTCTTTTAAAAAATATTAAAATTATTTATAAAAAGAATGACTTAAAGGCAAATTTCAACTTGTATGGAACCAATAATATTCTAGACATTTGTGTCAGTTATTACACTTTTTAGTCAGTTTAGTCAGTTTTTACACTTTTTTCTGTCAGCCACAGAACAAAATCTGTTGCTCTCCTTACTAATTCTCTTTCACTTTGTAATTTCCAATTTGAGATAGCCATTTCCCTTTCTCTATTTGCTACATATGATTGCTTTTTTAAAATGACCTGTCCATCGTGCCTGACTTTTTCACAGAACCGTTGCCATTGGCAGGAACCTAGTTTTCCTCATATCTTAGCAAAGATTTAGTGAAGGCTTCCGGCAAATACAGTTGTTCTTGCAGGTGTTTGCTCCCTCCATGCTTAAATACTTGCCATGGGAGAGCAAAATAGCCACCACCATATAACTGAAACTTGATACATTTTGCAACATCTTGTTTCCAAGGCTATTCAAAGCAGACACTTCAAAAATGGAATTAAACTCACCTACCCAAATGCATGGGTTCTCCACATCTTTCTGATGGCTTGAGTCCACTAGAGAAACCATGCAGAGAGTGCAAACACTATGGAAATGAATTAAGTCCTGCATACCAGTGGGAACAGAAAACACAAGATAGCTTTAATACCATCGCTAGAACTCACTACATTACATATGAAGAGTTGGTTTGCTTTTCCCTTTCCCTTCCCATTTCCTTTTACAGGAGACAAATTCCTTCAAGCAACACAGATGCTCAGGATTTCAAATTAACATTATTTACAACTTACAAACCAGTATTGCTTTTACCTTAATGTTCCAGCACCAGCACAAACAACAAATTGAGAAGACCCATGCACTGCCTGTGTCCTGCATAGGTTATATGGTCCCATCAGTCTAAGAGTGGTTAACAAGGTATCCCAGTTATATTTCAATTTCCCCCAGGTTCCTTGCCTTGATGCAGAAAGTGGTAATCAGTGGCTAATAATAAATACTACTGAGATAAGACTAATCCATGAATTGTACTATCAACACAAAATTAATCCATCAATATAATTTAAAAACTTCCAGCTTAGGTTCTCTGCCAGTGGCTTCTAGGATCACTGTATTGCTGAACCACAGTTTCAGAGCATGACAAGCACAAACCCAAAAGCTACAGTAATGGGCAAAAGGTTTGAAGGAACCAATGACACCAGAGATGAGTGGACGAGCTGATTTGGCTTAAAGGTTTTAACTCATTTCCAACATCTATGAGAAAACTCATCTCACTGAACAACTGCTCTGTTACTTCTATATTTGTTCTGACTCATTATTAGCTCATATTTGCAAGGAAAAACTAAGAAGCAATAGTATATTTCAGGCAACTAGATTCTGACGGAATATACGAAGTTTATCAGTCTAATATGTGACTCCACACAACATAGCGTAACCAAGAAAGTTTGTTATTGCAATTTTTATTGGAAATGTATGAAACCAACTACTTATTTTTAAATCAGCATAAACTTGGAAGAATATTTAAAATATTTAGTTTAAATTATAAATTGATTACAGCTAAGAGCCTTCAGATGAAATGCTTATCCCTATTTAATGAAAGCAGAAGTAAACTCACTTAAATCTAGTGAATCAAACGCATCTAGGGCAGTGTTTAGAAAGGTGTGTTGGGGAGAGTACTTGCTGTAGGTCCCCAAGCAGTAGCTTAGCAGATGACTTACTAAGTGTATAGGCATAGGATTGAAAGATCAAGATCAAAAACCTATACTCTGACAGTGGAGATAAAGATGTGAAGGGCCTAGATATATTGCCATTGCAAATGCAGTATGTTTTTACAAAAGAACACCTGTGGTAGTGTTACACCTTAACCATTTTTAGGACACATTCCTTCAAAGCTACAATAACAGATAAATTGTATTGCTCATAGCTAATATTGCTAAATATAGTATTGGCTAATTACTTGTGCTTAAGACAATAAATCTGCATTTCAGCAACAGATGCATAATGATGCTTCTCCATACTGTGAAAGATTAATAACAACCTTTCACTCAGAGCAGCAGCAAAACAAGAGCGAACTACACAAACAAGCATGCAGATCCTTAACAAGGCATTCCATGTTCCTGGAATGGACATGTATCAAGTCGTTATTTTTGATCACAGATTCTATTCTGAGCACAAAAGATTTTACTTTATCAAAAACAAAACAAATGTCTTCATAAGAAGTTAAAATTAAAATAAACCCTTTTCACTCCTCTTCCACACTGATGCAGCTTGTGNATGCATAATGATGCTTCTCCATACTGTGAAAGATTAATAACAACCTTTCACTCAGAGCAGCAGCAAAACAAGAGCGAACTACACAAACAAGCATGCAGATCCTTAACAAGGCATTCCATGTTCCTGGAATGGACATGTATCAAGTTGTTATTTTTGATCACAGATTCTATTCTGAGCACAAAAGATTTTACTTTATAAAAAACAAAACAAATGTCTTCATAAGAAGTCAAACATGTGAAGAATACATCCTACCCATTAAAATAAACCCTTTTCACTCCCTTTGCACACTGATCCAGCTTGTGTTCAGTATGCTCACACCTGCTGGTGTTAACATTACCTCAGTTTTCAGCTAACTTTGGGAATTGCTCTTTCTCCCCTGCCTCCTGGATTGCTGGTTTGGCTCTAACCCTGACTGAGCACGCAGCTTCTGGACAGTGATTTCTGTGTACAGCAATTTCTCTCGAGAACTCTTGTATACAACGCTGCTGCAATCTGCCTCTACAGCTAGGGAGGGGTGATCATTTCAGTTTAAGTCTTTAAAAAATTGCTATGTCTGAGCTACACTTAAACCTCATTTCCCCTCTTCTTCTCAATCCAATCCTTCTTTTACTCTTAACTCCAAAGTTATTCTCTCTTCAAGCCTCAATCAATGTTATGATCCTTCTCATCTCTGCCCTCAGCTCAGGGAGAGTCCTTTTCATCCCATACTCTACTGGGCTCATTGAGTTTCATACCTTCTGCCAAGGACCTTGTTAAGCCTGGTCGGTTCATCCTCTGAGCCAGCCACGCTGCCGGAGTAAGGCTGCGGTGGAAGTAACACAATATATTCCTTGCCTTCAGGGAGTTCTAGTTTCAAAGGCAGTCAATGTTCATGAGAGTGAACTATCTTTAGAGCACTTGCTTTTTGTGAAAGTGGGTATTGACAGGACTGGCAAGTCTCAAGGGTTCAAGCTTAAACAACAGGAATGCGTGTGCTGCCGAGGACCTTTGGTTCTGAAAACCCATTTCAGATAGCAAAATCAGCCAAATCACTGGTACTTTCTATTTCTCAAGATTGTTAAAGCCCTATCCAGAGGTGTTGATGCTTATGCTATTCTGGCATTTATTTGATGACCTGAAAACAAAATGCAACCCTCAGAGGACTGTAAGGGCTGTAGCAGGTTTTCACTTGAACAAATAAGTTGGTGAGTCACATGCTCATGCAACATCTGATTCAGGTCAGCACCATTTATGGCTTGCAAGAGTGGTGAAGTGACTCACTTTTTGGAAAAAGACGGAAAGAAAATAAGGTCAGTTTTTACAGCAGTGGGCAGCACTTGCTCTTTCACTGTTTATTCTAGACCCATTCATTGCTGAACAATGTCAGTTGCAATGAAAAACCATTACACTCTTATCAACCTGCTATTAAGTACAGCAACAAAGTCCTTCATGAGAATTCAGTATTGTCTAGAGTCATGACCAACTTTAATAATGGCAATTAAGGTAGGAAGAAGTTAGCAACAGTAATGGCTGAAAAAACCATCAGTGAGTGCCTCTCCATTTTTGACAGAATTTTAACAAATAAAAATGAAATTAGTATTATATAAACTAACCTGTCAGTAAAAACTGACCACATTACTCAACTCTATTGCCTTCACCAAGCCTCGTCTTATTCAACTCCTTGATACTTTTGAGACATGCTGGATGAAGACAAATTTTCTCAGCATTCCTCAAGCAGGCCAGATGCTGTCTCCAGGTTTCATATGGGTCATCCCACAGAGGTCCAGCGCAGGAACAAGGCGGGAGCACAGCTAGGGGCTCTCTTCCCCCGCTTCTGCCATCCATGCAGTCCTCTGACCCCACAGCATGACTGCAGGCACAGACACTTGACACTTCATGAACGCGCATGAGCTCCAAGGAAGAAATTTAGGCAGCAGCCGAGACTGGCATCCCATCTCTGCTGGTAGCCATTTCCAAAGAGTGAAGACCTGAATCAGGACTGTTTGCCAGGCTTCAAAAAGGATGTTTAGAACATGGGGAATAGTCAGATAAAAGACACTGAAAACAAACGCGGTTCCTGTGACCTCATTTACTGGTCCAGTCAATACATGAAAAAGTGATATTCTCCAAAACTAAAACTACCCAGAAGACAATGAGAAAGAACTCTTCAACTTAGAGAACAAAGGCAGCACCAGTCTAATGTCAATTTTCAGGGGCCAGAATAAGCCAGCTAAAAATAATCACTCATAAGCAGAATGCCTTCAAAAAAAAAAAAAAATTGTAATTCAGCTACATCTTACAACACAGCTACTTTAGGCAGGCAATTTCCTCCTCCTTTTTATGTTAAACTTGGCAACAATGCCTCATTAAGGTCTAAAATATCCATGCTACAGAGATGAGTTTTAAGCAACAATATCCAGGGGAGATAGGGAAGGCAGTCATAGCCTGCTTCAATACCTAGTGCTGTCATGTGATGAGTTTTTAATTATTTCAGGAATTCTTTGTAAATTCTCACTTTCTAGACTTGTCTCCTTCTTTTGAGTGTACTGCTGAATCCTTGACTTCAAGGATAACTTGGTACTATTATTTATCAAGTTATTTCTTCTTGCTAGCTCCTACTAGAATCTGTTGACTCAATACTGGTCCTATAGACAGGAAGTTAATTGTCAACCTCAGTGATGTATTAAAAGAGGAAAAAAGATGATTCAGAACAAGCTATTAAGTGTGGCCATGAGTTTGCATCACATTATTTTACAATTATACAAGTTTTCTTTCAACACCAGCTAGGAACAATTGACCTTCATTCATGAATTAGACTTACGTAAACCACCATATTGTAACAAACAAATAAAAATGAATCTAAAACAGTTTCAAAACCTAAATTTCATCAAAATTGCCCCATCTTCTCAAAATGCCACTGAGAATCAGTACATGGAAAAAAAAGGCTTAAATGGGGACCATAAATTGGATGTTATAATGACATCAACTAGCACAATGAAATCTGAATATCCATTAAGGATGAAGCCTTAACTTGAGAAAATGGGGTTGGGAGAGATTCAGAAAGAAACTCAATGAAATTCCCTCAATTCTTTCACTTGAAATGAGGTATTATAAGCTCATTTTAATTTTTAGAAATCTAGGTCCCCCTTCCAGCCTCTCCCTCTCCTTTTCTCATCCCCTTGAAATCAGTGAAGCTCCTGCAAACGGGAGTGCACTTAGAGGAGGCTGAACTGGACACACTTCTGAGGAGACTAGAGAAGATCCTTGGGGAAAGGGAATTTGAACTCTGCTAGTGCACTGCTTCTGAGAGAATGACACCAAGGCACAGATGAAGCTGTTTGAATATTGAGAATAATGAATAGATTTTATTCCATTTGTAAACCACTGGATCATTGATAGCAAATAAAAACCAAAAAGCGGAAATCTTTTCAGAGCACTGATGTGGCCCCAAAAGATTTTCCTCCCTATATTTGTTGCTTTGGGTTATGTCAGTTTGTTTTATAGCTGCAGTAATTTTAAATGCATTTTCCTCTCCTGTGAGATGCACTCTTTCAACTTTCCTTGAGGGAAGCTTGAGGCACTGATTTATGGTCAGATATGTGCGCACATATCTGACCATAAAACACATTGTACTTCAGTATTTACTGCTTGAAGACAAATATTCCCAACTCTGGATCTGAGTTATATTATCTCCCTTGCTGTATGCAGGCACCGTAACATTTTGCTAAAAAATACAGAAGTTCTGGTTTCATTAAATTATCTCTGAAGTTCTGTAAATGCATCATATCAACATACAAGCAAGGTTTTTAATGTTATGATTTTACTTCCAAAACAAACTTAAAAGTGGAAATTTCAACCCAGCCCCTGAGAAAAGATGGAGATAGAAGACTAGAAGCTTTTGACATTCCATCACTTTCCATTAGGGGATTTCAGACAGACAATTTGTTTCTCCTGACAGTGTGTAGAAATTGTACAATAGCATTAAGGAGTCAGAAATATGCAGAAGGAGGAATCACCCATGCAATCAATTCCAAGTTTGTTCCTTTTAGAGTTTGGAGTCAAACACAAGATGGGAAATGGTCTTGAAAAGCAAAGCTGTTGGCATTGCATCTCCCTGAGGGCTACCAGCATCCAGAGAGCAGGCCCAGGACCCCTGGGCACACACCAAAACACGTCGAGTTTGCCCTGTCTGGGACAGTTCACAGAAAAAAAAAGTGAAAGGAAATCCATCCCCTGACTCCACATTTGCTGCAAGAGCATGGATCAGGCAACTGCCACTCTAAATCAGAAGTACAGAAGTAAATTATTTTCTTTGAATTCCATTTGTTATTTATTGTATTAACATTCGAAGTACAGAGTTATTTATGCGACAAGAGTAGAAAGACTCAAAAGCGGCAAAGCCTATGGATTTACTAGCCCAGATTTTTTGGGTTATACTGACTCTGCATGTACTGTGCAGTTTGGACTTGTAACCAAGTCAAACTAAGCCTGACACTTCCTAACCCTCTTTTTCCCTATCCCAGCTGTAAAGTTTTCCTTAGATTTCAGAAAGGAACATTACTGCTTTCTCTGTGAGCACTGTTTTGAATAGGATTATCAGAAACCCATCTTTTATTGTACTGCTATTCTTTGCAGTAATGACTACAATATTAGGAGCAAGCTCATTTTTAACACCTGCAATGTGGTATTCATCACAACCCTTTTGTGTCATAGCTGTTGTAGAGATTGGGTATTTTTTTTTTTTTTTTTTTTTACCTACAGGATAGAAACGAGAAATGCAATTTAAGCAATTAGTAGCTAGTGTAGATAGAGGATTATTGACCATGATGATCAGAACTCATGTTTTTAACAATAAAAAGCTATTGAGATAGCAAACAAAAGAGTCTTCTGAAGAAAAGAGATTTCCTGAAAATTTGAAGGACAAAGAAAAAAACCTATGAATAACTCTGCATTTATCCTTTTCTGTCCAGAGAAGGTAAGTAGGCTAGTAAGTATGATGACTTATGATTTTTATTTCTGACATGACAATTGCAGCTCTATTCCAAATGAAAGAGCAACAACAACAAAAATCAATGACAAGGATAATTTTTGTTCCTCTCTTTGTTTTAAGAACTTTGTGTCACAACTTCAGCTTCTTGGAAACAATTTCCTAGCACAAATTATTTTAAAATGCCATCAGGCTGTCATGACAATTTCATCTTGCTAGCAAGACAGACAGGATAACTTTGCATCTTTTCTGCTGAAATATTAGTTAATTTAGCAAATTGAAACAGGTAAAGCTTTACTTCTCACTTAAAATGCTTAAAAGCATCAAATTGCTTAAAATAGGCAAGATAAAAGCCTTCACTTGGTAGTGTTGAAGTGCTTAGGTGTGGTATTTGAGACATATCTTGTCATAAATGGCACCAATGCCATGTCACATTTTCTTGCTGGTCCGAAGTCCAGAGCAGTTACAAGGAAGGCTGCAGTTCACACGGGGTCTATCTCCATGGTAACTTGTTTACAAGGACTGAAATACATGCTGAAAATTCAAGGTTAGCTTTCTCTTTGTTCCTGTTTTGATGTTTGTGGCAATATGAATAGCATGAGCATAACCCTCAATACAAACCGTCTTCATGGCACATCAAGTTGAAAGAAAACTCTAGACAAAATGTCAGTCCTATTAGAAAAGGTCAGTTCCAATGAGTGCTGACAAGAGCTATGGGGCACTTGCATTCGGGGGGAGGGTCTCACACCCCTGAAGAACAGCCTGTCTTGGGTCCCTGCTTCATATCCCAAGAAACAAGGCTGTCCCTGGGTCCTACTTTTCAGAAGTGATAACTCAGTGTGTGGACATGCTCATGTTGCAGTCATACTGTAGCCCAGAGAAGCCCTAGTGTTTGAAAACATTTCTGAACTGCAAAATCACAAACACCTTTTCACAACTTGAGGGAAATCAGGTACTGGGAATCTTTTGAGAGTGGGAGTCTCCAAAACCAAAGACGATGATAACACACTCAAATTCTGAAAGCCCTAGTCAGTGTTTTAGGAGCACTCTGCATCCTGCACTTGGACAAACCAGTGATTGCAGAAGGATCCACCAGATCCTTCCAGGCAGTGAAGATTGTGCTGTCCTTGCTGTCTCATGCCATTAGTTCAAGAAATTTCTCAGCACTCAATTAAATGCTAAAAAGACATGTCATAAAACAAGTTTAAACATACTAAGCTTTCCCCCACAACAAATTACATTTAAACATAATTTACGTATTAATAAGGTATCCTCTATTTTGGGTTAACCTTATACATTTTTGCTTACTGTAAAACTTCCCAAGCAGCACAAAACACATGGCTGAAAGCACATCTACCATGTTTAACAGAACTGGCGCAGCATGCCTTGTTACCCTTCCAGGTTTGGGGACATTTGTCAAAGTCACTTTGCAATGCCCCCCCCCCCCCCCCCTTTTTTTTTTTTTTTTTTTTTAAATTCAAGGCAGCTACTTCTCTCCTCCCTATCCATCAACACTGGAGAGTTCTGCCTTCCCCTTGTTGTTTGACCAGAACTGTTCAAACAAATGGAGAGTTAAATTTGCTATTTGAACAAGGCAACAACTTCATGGGTGCTTAATCGCATAAGCCAGGTCTTGATAGATGCATTAGACAAACAGTTGAAAGCTGCCAAGTTGCTGCACAGGTCTAACTCTGCAGGACTTGGGAAGGGAGGAAAGGAATCAAGAATTTTGCCACTACATTAGTATCTCCATCTGATACCAAATATACTGCATGTTGACAGCAACACATGTAGAGTTCAACTCTGGCTGTGTAAGGAAAAGGAAAATAATGAGAAGAAACATTTTTTCCAGTTACTTCTGGCTTTGAGCATAGCAAAAACCTTTAGAAATGTTACTGTTCAGTCTTGATGTACAACAGCAAATTTCTGTAGTACCAGAGATGTTCCTAGCAAATGCACAGCTGTATTAGTAAAGATGCTTACAGCACTTGTCAAAACAAAATATGCATTTAGAAAAAGTAGGGTTTTTTGGTTTTTTTTTGTTTGTTTGTTTTTTTCAAACCAGTACCAATATAAGCATACCATGTTTTACCGATAGAAAAAGGAAATAAATTCTAAAAATGCATTGAGTTGAGTTGCAAAAATTTGTTAAAGTTTCTTCAGATTGATTTTTACTAAAGCTTTCTATCACCTTGCTTTATCTATTGCAATACTGTATATTGTGTACTATACTAGAATTATTAAGTATTTGTATTTAATTAGCATCCCCTAGTCACTGAACAGATATTTAACAGCTAAGTAGGAAACTTCACATCTTCTTGGATGGCTTTTAGCTAAAAAGTGAAACTTCTTGCTTTGCAAAGAAACTCTTATGTAATTAAGCAAATACTCATGTTTTCACTTCCATATGCCTTGAAACATGGCACATGATACAATTTTAAGTTCAAACAGTGTCTGTTAAATTACCTTCGCTGCTCCTAAGTTACTCTACAGAACATTATGTGCCAAACGGCCTTGGACCAGAACCTTGAAGCAACAAGTACAGAAATAAACATCCCTTTATATCCCATTTTTAAATATTCTGGTTACTGAAATTAATCTCAAAATTGTTCGACTTGGTTTGCTAATAAAAGACATTTAGAACAGACACCTGTTTCCAAATTCTGCTTTCCTTTCATAATAGCTACTCTGTAAGCCATGTCTGAAATGTTTTACAAAATTTCTTAGAAGGCTAAAAGGTGCTATCCTTAGTTGTGGACTACTTTTTATATTGCCAAGAAATCACAAGATTCAAAGCTTTTTAGTTGAAGTGCAAACAAAACAGTGGAAGAAAATAGCTTTTGGTCCCCTGATGCCAGGCCTGACAGCTGACTTGGCATAGCACAATGAACAAGACATGCATCACTTGAGAAGAGCAAGAAAATGTCAGTTGGGGCTATTCATATAGTGAATAGGATGTGATAACCTTTAAATACACATAAACAATGTGTCCTCACATACTGTGCTTTGCTGTTCTTTTCTGAAAGATACTGCCCTACAGTTCTGCTTATGGTACAGAAAGGACTATGCCTACTCACTCCAACTGTTTGGTTTCCCCCCTGCCCCAAACATGGAAATAAGGACTTCTAACCATCTAGTGAGCTATAGTGGCAAAGTAGCCAGAATTACTGTAGTTTGTCTGGTCTGAGTTGTCTAGACCTGGATAAATACAACTCCAATGTAAATGAACACTGATGTGGTCTAGCACTGGATAAATCAAATTCCCATGTAAATCAATACTGATCTCCATTACTAAAGTAAAATCCCAACAGTAAAACTCTCACAAACCGATGACATGAGTTTCCCTCCTACCCCTCTCTTGTGAACAAGGAAAACCAAACCTCTAATTGAGTCACAGAGTTAATGAATGAGAAAGATTTCCCGCGAATCATACCAGTTTTAGCCCTAAAATATTGCCTGGGGTTAGCAACCCATTAATCATGCTATCTATATCTAGAATATTTACAGTCACTTATACAAGAGCTGTAATAGAATACAGTGCATGCAGCAATACCACACTAATGACCGTGAATAGTTCTTATGCTTATCGCTGTTTAATAAAGCTGTGGCTAATCTAAGATTATTTTAATCCTTAAATGTATATACACACAGAGATTTTGGAAAACCTACATTTTCAATCTTCAGATAACACGCAAGTATCTTCAGTAAGATGAGTCCATCATTTCCATCAATCATTTGTTATGCCTGGGGAAGATTACACTGCAAAGTCATTTCTAGAGTAATCATTTAGAAGAGCTGCATAAGGCTGAGGAGCCTAAATCGGAAGAAAAATATTTAAGAGTTGTAGCTAAAAAAACTACCAACATAACTAAACAACAGAATTTATGATTTACATACAATGGTATTCGATTTTGGTGCTTAAGACCATCAAATGCTTTAATTAATACAGTATTTGTGAGAGTATAGATCTACGCACACAAAAATATTCAAATAGCAGCAAAAAGATTAAAAGTAGTCAAAAATTAGAAGACTATTTAAATCCACTGATTGGGTCATCAAATGTAATCCCAGACTATTGCAGACATTGATATTACATAAAATTTATGTACAAATTCATCCAGTTGCTTCACAAAACAGGGTTGTTTGCTTACCCCCTGCTCCAGCTAAAAGGTTGTTCCCAAATCTACTGATGTCATAGCCAGACTTCTTCCGATTTTTGAACTCCTTTTATTCAAGTCTCACTATAACTTTCTTCCTGCATCATCATTCTCCTTGGACCTAAATATTCCTTTCCCTTACACCATGCTTAGTCCTACGACACATTTGCAGATAGTAAAGCATTCCCTCTCTAAGCCTTCCACATCAAGTCCTCCAGTTTCCTTGCTTTTGTAACTCTTGAAGAACCAGCTAGGGGAAAAAACAACCTTTCTTTTCAAATGGGATATATCTGTTCCTGTATTGATGATGGCTCATGTTATACAAATAATTGCTTTTTCCATATGCTGGAGAAGCCAAACTGTAGAAGGGAGTCTACACAGGAATCCTGCTCACCCAGTTACTTGCCAGAGTAAGGAATACCCTCTGTATCCTCCCAAACAGCACAAAGAAGCAGGCTCTCATTTTTGCCCAGGAAAATGATCTTTACTGACACTAGTTGAGCTTAATCCACTTCCCTGTATTGGCACCTACATTCCCAAATAGTGTCCATAGTAACCATATTACTGGGAGGGGTGAAGCAACGTCCTATATAAAGCTTTTTAAAGAAATTATTCAGTTGTGCACACATATACACCCATCCCACACACACACATACACTCACCACTGGTGCTGGCAGTATCTCAAAAACACAAGTCTTGAAAGGTAGACTCTGCAGTGCCATCAAAGCAGAGGCAGATTTACAAGTTTCACAGTCTTCCTCTCAAGGCAGAGAAACGTTTAAGTATTGCAT
Organism: Crypturellus undulatus; assembly: GCA_013389825.1. Taxonomy (NCBI): domain Eukaryota; kingdom Metazoa; phylum Chordata; class Aves; order Tinamiformes; family Tinamidae; genus Crypturellus; species Crypturellus undulatus. The sequence continues at coordinate 484,919 of VWPW01006745.1, read as the reverse complement.
TTCGTCTTGGAATAAAATAAATTTAAGTCACTAATCAAAAACTTTGTATATTCCCGAGGAACAAAAAAATCTGACTTTTTCAGTCAAAACAGTATGGTAATACCTTCCCTATTTAAGCAAGCTTCTACCAAAGTTAACACATTTAAGGAACCTAAGTTAGGTAACTGAATCCTTACTCACAGAGGAGGACAGGGCCTTCAGTCCTGGGACAGGCTAAGACTTTCATATCCATCTCAGACTTGGTGTCTGCAAGATTAAGCAATATAGATGACACTTAGCCTGGTGATCCCTGGAAACTACATAGATCAGCCTTTCTCAACAGTTCTGTAGCTAGGCCTTACTTTAGACAAATTGGCAGCCTTGCACCAATCACTGGATTCAGCACTTGATTCTGCTCGGAAAACACCTTCCCCTCTCCCTACAGGACTGTCCTCATCTCCTCCTCTTGCTCATGCTCAGGCTGGATCTATTCCCTGCCGCTGGGCACGAGTCAGTGTTTAGAACTGCTCTCAAGCCCTACCAGCACTGGAAGGACAGGTCCTGCTCTGTCCCCTCCGCCCTGTGCCAGCCCGAGGCCTCCACGTGCCTCTGCAACATGAGAGCTCACAGCACACCCAGCTCTCACACATGTGGACATGTAGGCACGTACCCACATGCACAGAACTATATACATAAATGTAAAAGCCATGTACTGATTTAAATACATATATAGTTATCCCAAAATTTTGGTTAACAACTGAAGATCTATGTAGAGTAACTTGTCAAAATAGCCACAAGAAACAGCACATGATCTGCTTTCTTCACTGCCAATCTCACATTTTACCCCACTATTTAGTGGCACCCAGCCTACCTCCCCATTTTCACAGGTCTCCCACGCTAGTCCCATTTTGGTCAGTGCGAGCTGTGCCCTTATCTCCAGGAGGACAGGGCAAACAGACAGGGAGCACAGCACACACACAATATGAAGCTAGTCCCTCAATTGGAACATTTTGCCATACAACATGACACAAGTGACTTGTTTGAACATTCTTCCGTTTGCCTCCAGGCCCCTTCTCTACTGTGGCTCAAAATTAATTAGAAACCTCAAAGGCACCTTTCATAACCCTTGCCGCTGCACTTTACAGAGCACCATAGTAGCACCTTGCACCCTGCACACCTTCCTTTTTAAAGAATCTCAAAAAGTTTCCTTGTATGAAGGAACCTTATTGCATAAGAAGAAAACATAGAAATAGTTGCCTATATATTTACACAAATGTATATTTTAACTGATGAGCGGTTCCTACAGTTTCCCAAAGGTGTCAAGCTCTTAGCCCAGGGCCCCTGCACATACCATTTGGCTGTAGCACACCTTATCACACATCAGCAATACGCAAAACAGAAGAAACCCAGATTCTTACTGGGATCATTCCTTCCTTTCAGCATTGGCTCAAGAGCATTGGTTATTGGATAACAGAACACAGAACGCACAATGGAGCACAGAATCTCCCTGGTAGATTTGTACTACCACAACACAACTCAGTCATTAGGCTTGCTGGACTCTCACATGCAGATACAGAATATTCATACACATTTACCTTACCAAAAATTCAGTTGAAGGTTGATTTAATACATCTGTATCACCTTCTATTTCTTTCAATAAAATACATCATTAAAACCATCAGGAAGCAGCTAAGTAATTAAATGAAGCATCACCATTTCCTTGTTCTGAAACCCTAACTCTGAATTTGCCCCAGTCAACAGTTCGAGGACAACCCTCAACAGGAGCAGCAAGACACAGCAAACTTGTCCGATGGGTACAAAACCTACTAAAGACCTTGAAAGCACTGCTGTCACTAACCATGGGTAACCCTTCACTCGGATAAATCCAAGGCACCAACCAGCTTGAAACCACTACCACCTCACTGTTGAGCAGAGGAATATTGTGGGGCCTGATATTTCGAAGGTCTACAGTATCACTTCCAACCAACATTTCCAAAAGCTACATCGAGCCTAAAAGCTGTCACGTTGACATTCTTGCAGCAGTTCAAGCAAAAGAAATTCTCCTACTTGTACTGGTCCTATAACCAGGCACAAAGGGGAAAAAAAAAGTTAAAATATTAACATATTAACCAACCTCTTTCCTTACCCTTTCTGAGATGATGCCCCTCAGTAACATTTGCTATTCTTACAAGTTTATATAACACTACTTTCAAAAAAGTATGTCAATATAATTTGGGAAAATATTAGTGTTCCCGACTCACCTCTTTGCATGTAGTGTCTCAAAACGATGGCTAGATTCTTCACACAGCTCCTGTTCTTGTAAACCGTGGGTTCACGCTGCTCTATGCTTTTTACAATTTCATCTCAAGTTAATTACTTGACAATCGGTATCAGAATTACAGTTCTTAATCTGTTTTGAAATATCATGGCATGTTCACTATGTTGTTCTTTTACCTCCTGCTACTAACTACTAGATGACATCGTTACTAAGTACTAGATTATTATACACATGCAAGCAGGAGATAAATTAAATATAATATAAATGCACATATAAAATAGGTATTTGAAATCAAGAGTCTGATTAAGTACTGAGCACCCTTTTAGAAAAAATTAAGACACTCTAGTTTTATGCTCATTTTTATTTGCCTTTTTATATAACAATGATCCTATCCATAGGCTTAAATTATTTGCTCAATACAAATACAGTACACTGTATAAAGAAGCATCTGATTTTATTTTCCACAGCTTCGGTTGCAGTAATAACATACTTTAGGTCTTCCACTAGATTTCAACTTACTTGATACTTGTTAAGGACCAACTCAAGTCAGCTCACAAACCAACCCTAGATTCCTCCTCATAAACAGATCTGAAACAAGACAGAATATGCGGGACTCCGCTAAAACAAAGGGGAGAATCAGGTAAGAGCAATGAGAAGGGATCCTTGATGCTGAGCACCTCCCAAGAGACTGTTTTTCTAGAAACCTTAAGCACACACTGCAAAACCCCGCTCTTTCTGTGCAATCCCTCACCACTCACGCTGCTACGCCCTTACCATTCCCATCCAAGCAGCGTTCAGATGCTCAACAGAGTTTCCATACAGACTACAGTAAAACATTATTACTACATAGTAAGGTTCTAAGACAGCTGCAGTGTAGCAACATATTGAATCTGGTGTATGCAATTCATCTATGCAATACCCAGTATAAGCTCCACAAGGCTGAGCGTGCCAGCTCGCGCGCAGGGCAGCTCCCCTCTCCCTACAGCCGCGCCAGACCCTGCACCCCAACATGAGCCCCACACGCGGCAAGAGCCCCTCGGCCACAGGGGCAGAGGAACAAGCGCTCACAGAGCACAGACTCCCCTTCCCTGGGTTTGGGTCAGACTCGAATGTGTTTTCCAAACAAAAAAAAGCACTTAAACTGACAGAGGCACATTGCAGCAACAGAATAGTCTTCTTNTTCATCTATGCAATACCCAGTATAAGCTCCACAAGGCTGAGCGTGCCAGCTCCCACGCAGGGCAGCTCCCCTCTCCCTACAGCCACGCCAGACCCTGCACCCCAACATGAGCCCCACACGCGGCAAGAGCCCCTCGGCCACAGGGGCAGAGGAACAAGCGCTCACAGAGCACAGACTCCCCTTCCCTGGGTTTGGGTCAGACTCGAATGCGTTTTCCAAACAGGAAAAAGCACTTAAACTGACACACTGCACACTGCAGCAACAAAACAGTCTTCTTGGGGAAAACACCTATTTGTCCAAGCGGATATCTGAGGAAAAATGATTGGGACAAAATTGCTCAGAGAAAACTAATTCAAAAAAAGCATTTTAGTAAGGTGAAAGGGTTCTGCTTAGACCTTTTAGCAGCACTTGGATTTCCATTTCAGAATTTCTTCACTTCAAATTTTAACATTGTTTAGGGCAAACAAAGTCAACAGTATGGAGCAATTTACTGGAATTTTTGTTTGAGCAGGACTTTAAACTTAGTCCCAGGCCATTCTGAAATCTAACGTGCTGTAATTAAATCTCAACAATATATCCCCACTTTGGTGTAGTCAGGCTGGAGGAGCTGTTGGTTGCACCTCGTCAACAGCTCTAGCCACATTCTGGTTCTTATGCCTGAAAACGTGCTCTACTTTTCAATCTGGTCATTAAAAAAAAATAAAAATAATCCCTCCAGATGCATATCCTGAGTATAAAAAACCCCAAGTGATCATCCAAGTTCCAGAAGAAATGGACATTTCGATGTATGATGTAGAAACGACATGTAGATGCTTTACATTATTATTACAACGTACCCATAAGACCTTTTCTTCAAAAAAGCCACCCCATAATTACAAAATGAGTGACCAAAGTCATTCATCAAGATTTCTCTTTTTAGTTGCTTATCCTCACACTTGTTCTTTCACCTCCTGCATTTTATTCAGTCCCTCTGCACTCACTGCAGTTGCTGGCCTAACCTAAGAGACTGATTTATCACAACCCCCACAAAAAAGCCAAAATTTTCCAAGCACAGCTTCTGGTGAGCCAGCTTGGTCTTTCAGAACTGCAGCATCTCTACAGATCGATTTCAAACATTTCAAGCCAAGCAGACTAAAAAAGGCAATGAAACTGATGGACACTCAGGATAATTTGATTTAGATTAACCGACACTAAACAGGACATCTAGATTTAAGGAGGGAGCACTCTTCTCCGTGGAGCATTTACCCCAGATATCCCCCTGGTCCTCCCATGCCACACAAGGCCTGAGAAGGAACTTGCGGACTAGCACAGGTAAAGCAAGACAGCAAGGGCCCTCTCACATGCTCTCCTGACACTTGGCATTTCAGACACACCATTTAATAGCAGTGCCGTACTCCTATGCCTTTTTTTTTAATCTTGCAAAAGATGCAAATAGCAATTCCAATTTCTTTTCACACTGGGAATACAATTGCCTAAGCCCAATTTCCTTAGGAAAGCGAGCTATGCTGGAGGAAAAGAAAAACACTCTACTTGTTTCAGAGCTTACAATTTCATGTCAGTGAAATTTATGCAACCAAATCATCTACATGCTTTTGAAATACTGCCCTTATAAACTTAAATTTGAAGCTTTTATGCTTTTCTATACACAGGGAAAAAAACGCTTTTTTCCCCTTTTGTATTTGAATCATGCACATACAAGACAAACACAGGATACTGCTAGATTTGTTGCTGGAATCCTCTGTGAATTCCCCATGGATCACGGACTGAGCCAACAAGTAAACACTGCTATTGGCACAGACCAGCAAGACCACAAAACCAAAACTGCCCTTTACTTCCTGAGGTTGGAAACAGCATTCGCTGCCAATTTAGACCCTCACGGATCCACCATAAAATTAGCCAGAATTGTTTGAAATCATTCACTGAGTCACAAAAAACTTGAACACAATTTACATTTCAGCTATACAGAACCTTCCAAAGAAGAGGCATTCTGTCCCAAAACTGACCAGCACACAAAAAAATTCATCAAAGATGCCCATAAATTAGATACTCTTTGAGAGCAATTACATCAGGTACCTAAAACAACACGCATACCACATCTCAGGAGTATCAACTTAAGAGCAATAAGTATCCAAGTTACATACTATAATATTTTTGCCATGCAGCAGATTAAAGCACTTGAATGGCCTCTCCAGGTAAGGAAGACACCAGAGAAACAGCTCATCTTCTATAAGGCAGCTTTCAAAGCTTATTTTATGATACTGTCAGAAAACACCACTGCATTCAAAACATCCATAGCAAACAGGCATTCAAAGCTACCACTTGAAAGTGTTTCTAGTCTTCAAAACGGTATTCATGCAATTAAAAAAGATTTTTTTCAAAAAGCTAACTGGCAAGCCTAAATTTTTACAGTAAGTTATATTCAGGATGAGACTATCAATCCGTTGCTCCCACTGTTCAAAAATCCTACAGAGGTTTGCTGGGCCATAGCCTCTAACTTTTCAAGGAAAAGGCCAACACACAACATTTAGGATCATCTATACCATGGCATAGTTCAAATTTGCATTTTTTGTCAGCATTCTGTTACCCTTATTAAAACAAACTTTAACATGGCTACTCCCCATTCTCCCTATAGTCCAGATTAAGCTGTATGGGCTTTTAAGAACCATCACCAAGTCCTGACAAGTGAAATAAAGCACTGAACACTGGCAAGCTGCAGGCAGATACTGTCTGGTTTTGCAATACGATTCTCAACCCACTGGATGCACCTGGAGAACAAGGCAGTGGCTGAAAACTAACTTAATTCAGAGATTCAATTGCATATTCTAGTTTGAACGTAAAGATCAAATTTTCTCTGACATGTTTTTGAATGCCCTGCAGGCAGCTCCTCATAATTCTGCCTTTTCACTGGAAGGGAAATAAATATTTGCATGAAATCAATATTTCATCTAATCATCATATTCAAAGGTGTAATCAGGAAAAATACTCATAAAACTTCATTCAGCAAAAAAAGCCAAAATCACTTTACCATGTAATACTACTAAATAACTTGACTAGCAATCGCAACATTAGCAATACAAACAGCAAGTATAAATATTCTAAATAATTATCAGCAATCAAACCCTCAAGCCATTTAACCATTCTCAAGGCAAGAGGAATTAGAGCAACCATTACATGAAACAGTACATGACTAGCTTGCTATATGCTCTTACTCTAGGCACTCATACAGGAGCATGCAGGAGAGTTCCATCAAATGCTTCGTTGATAAAGTACTTGCAACTCCAGAAAAGCCATTTTTATTTTTTGGCAAGACAGGTATGATTATAGGCTCTATTTTGTTTGATGTAAGTCAGAATAAAGAGAAATTAAAAACACTATAAAAAGCTACTACTAAATACAGCATCATAAAAAGCCAGATTACGTGTAGGCTAATTAGGCAATTTGGCATCAAATCTCAGTGCTGACCAACACTGGAATCTCTCCAGTCAGGATCGGTTTCCCCCCATCACTTATTCTTTTGATATGATATTCTCACTTTCTTAAGGCTCTGATTATAAGCAAAAGATACTCTTAAAATAGGAGATATCAGACACACCAGCAACTCGCCCAAAACTCTTTTTTGAACTCCGAAGAACATTGCTGCTAAGGCCAGGTACAGCAATGATATTCAAAACTCTCCACTGGAGTTGGGTTTCACTCCTTTACTTCATTCGTTCCTGATAAAGGACAGAACCTTAATGCTTTGTGTGGATCACTGTGCATCAATATTTGTGTAATTAATTGTAGCAAGACAGGCCAATAGTTCAAATGTATAAATATTTACTTCACATCTCATTGACTTTCTATTTATTCTTTTGGTAATACTATAAAAAACTTTTAACACACTTTTTTTCTGCCTTTGCCCGAGCAGCTTTACTGGTCATGTAGCACCAAGGTTGAAAGAGCAGGAAAATGCAACTTGGATTCTAAGGATAATAAATGCCTTTGCATCGACTCCAATAGCCTAAGCCCCAAGCGTTTAACAAGCACATTCTTCTCTCTCAACTTCTGCCCTTAACGGTTGATCATTTTGAGAACAACGAAGACCTGTACAACACATATCCTGAAAGCAACATGCAAGTTGCTAAGATTATCCCATATGCTAATAAAAATATTTAGTCTTAAGGTTATAAAGGTATAAGGTTATAAAACCTTACACCTAATTGCTACCAAAATGTTTATGCAATATCCAAGACTGCATACTAGAAATTCAAGCTAGGTAATAACATGCATTAGAGTGACAAAGTCATATTAGCAAGTCATCCTCAGCTGAAAAGACATAGTTTAACTGCTCTAACTGATCTTTTTGAGAATGACTACAGTTGGCAGTCAAATAGGAAAAACTAGTACTCCACGTAATGGAACTACTACATGTAATAAAATCCACTCAGACACGCTGGTGTCTTGGACATGTCCCTTCCTTGACCAAAAACAATTAATCTTAACTTTGATATTAACAGACCTTTTAAGAGCAAGAAACAATGACAAAAGGCAGTGATTTTAGCCCTAACTATACTGTTATCGCATGGTGTTCAGGGAAATGCCTTTGCAACAGATGAAATATAAACATGTAAAAGCTATACATAAAAAAAAAAGAATGTTTGTCTTATTACCCATATTCTCATTAATTGTATATTCAATTCACCTTCCAGAGGTCACATGCAAGCTACGAGTCCAGTCTTTTTGTGGACAGCCAAAACAAGAATACTGCAAAGAGCAAAATCATTCTAACACAGAAATAAGAAATACAAACAGTGATTTTTGAAGCAAATATCCCTGTAATGGTTATTATAAATGTAGGGCAACAGAAGAGCAATGTTTTTGTACCTGAGGAATTCTACCATCTTTTTCCATTAATGCACTTATTGTAGTTAAAAGGAACAAATCTTGTACTAAGTGCACTGATTCTTTTAGAGAGAAACAGTTAGCCATGCCAATAACAACATCTGCTTAATAGAAAGGTCTAAGCTGAAGTTCAAGTATTTATTGCATGGAAAAAGCATCATTTTGGAAATGTTTTCAGCTTTTAACTGGCATTTTATTCTTTTGAGTGTTGAACTCCTTTTATTTTGTCATTTTAAAGGGCTCTGAATGGTTGCTGTTCTATTATGACTCACAAGGGAAAAGTGCATGTTTGAATTATGAAGAATAGTGATTCTCTGGAGAACTGTACACGTATTATGGGCAGCTTTTTCATTGATTGATTGAGAACTATTGTTTTTGAGCCACTGATTACAGGAGATGTCAATTTGCAGACCTGCTAAAAGGTTTGCCACAAAATTATATATTGCATTTAAAATAAACCCACACTAAGTACTTCCATAAATTAGCATCAAGATAATATTACAGACTGGTTATATTGTCACTGAAAGTCATATTTGTGAGGATATAAAGGAAAAACATCTAGTGACTGTGACAAGCTAAAAGGAAAAAAATTACATTTCTTCATCAAATATCAAACTGAATTATTCCATTGCTCCTGCATTCTGATCTGGACCTGTAACCTTCAATTCTTTTGTACTGAGCAGTATGGTTTCAGTAGAGAAAGCAATAACCTCCACTGCACATGTAATTTTTTTCTCTGAGTATAATCAAGGTAGCAGCTTTCATTATACGCTAAAATTCAGTCTGATAGTTATACTTTTTTTATAACACGGAAGAGTGGGTGTACATAAATAGCCTATGTTGTCAGATAAATGTAGTAGGTAAAATTGGCTTTATCTTTTGTATCTTCAAATACATCTCTCAACTGTAGTTTAGGCAGAAATACAAATAAGCCACTGTAGAAATAACCTTTAACTTTATGAAAAGAATAGAAGAATGTACTGACACCATGTCTTCCCATGTGGTCAGTTTATAGAACATCTTAGTCTCCCTGGCTTTCAGTAGCTTATTAGTTTAAATGCTCTCATCCTTCCTAGCAAATGGATGTGCTTTTTTGGCTGATGCTTTTAGCAGCAAATGCTCCGCACACAGTATTCAACATGTCAAGCATACAGGAGGTTGGCAGAAGATAAAAACACAGGCCTCAAATGACTTGTGAACACTCTCCACATTTTGTTAAAATATTCTGATGCCTTCTTGTTAGAGAGAGACCAGTGACATAATTGTCCCAGTTCTTTGGCGCAGTGTTTGAGCGAAGCTATTGTTCAGTTTAGATCATACAAACCATACGGGTGAAGTAGTCACTTGGAAGAAACAAGAAAACATTTTCAGGCCTGACAGATGAGGGGAGCATATTTCAAGAAAAGAACAGGAGGCTCAAACCTTCCTTTGATTCAGGTATTTGCTAGTTTATTTTAATAGAGATAAAGAACAGTGAATGGGAAGCTATAGGAACTGGTGAAGGCTTAAATCTACTTAAAGAAAGCAGTAAATGTTCTTATGGATTCTAGAGCCCAAAGCAGCATATCCAAAGGGGAGGTACAGAAAGACAGTGAAGCTTTTTCTTTGCAAACACAAGCAAAACTCAAAGAACTCAGTGCACTTCATTACAGAGCAAAAAGGCCGCACATGAAACAGCAAGTTTATCTAATGCAAACCTATCATTTATCCAAAGGTAAATGAAAATAGGCTCAAGTGCTATGTTGGCTGGCCAACCATGGATGTACCACTCAGTGATAAAGATGAGCAGATTTCCATGGTGGAAGTACAATATTATCTGTAATGCCAAGAGATCTGATATTGTGTCTCATGGCAAGAAAGACATTAACAGAAGAAATGCAAGAGAAGCCATAAGGAAGTCCAGAGAAAAGAAGGAATGAACATTAACTTGCACAAAAAAGCTACTCAGCTGGAGATAACTAGAAAAGTTTAGCATTCAGCAGAATATAGTAAAGCAGTGGAGGGAGACTTGGTAATGACAGAATCTATTTTTCAAGGTAAAGACCTTCCTCACAGAAGGACGTGCCAGGTCTGGAAAAACAGGGGAGCCTCTTGCATTTAGCCACAGCTAGGATATTACCACCAGGCAGGTTTTTATGACTGCCTGCTTGTGTTCTAGGCTATAACTTGCCATAATTTTGTAGCAAGATCAAGGGGAACATACAGAAAAAGAGTAAAGAAAATAAAGAATGGAGAACACAGGAAAAAACTCCCTTGAATTTTCTGGAAGCACAAGTGGAACACACAAGTGTCTACAGGTAATTTAATTAATCAAGCCTTAACAGCTCTGGTCATTTCAGAACATTGGAGTAACATTGCATCATTCCCTGAATGCCAATTAAATAAAGTTGATAACTTCCTATTACAGATGACAGATGGCCCTTTTTGAGACTGACTTAAAAGTGCCGAGGCATCTGAATACCTGACTGATGTAATAAATTACAGAATTACTTATTTGAAAATGGTAAACCAGAGAAGCAGAGTCATGTGGTGGTGCACAACTTCAACAACATCAAGGCCTTCACTGGCATTTCCATTACTTTATCTTCAACAAAATCACAAAACAGACAATAACTTCCAGCAGAGCCATGGACATAACCCTGCCATGTTCAAGTGGGGCAGCACAGTGTGAGTGAAGTACACTCCAGCAACGTTTTGGATTCTGATAAACTCATCTAAAACTGCATATACATCCTTCATCTTTCACAGCTCCTTATAGCTAAAACAACATACCAGAACCCTCTTTTCCATAAAGGCAGGAGCACACAGCATCACTGACAAGCACACACTTCTCTATGCGCTTCATCACGTCATGTGCATGTTCTACAGTGTGTGTTCGCAGTTGCAGGCATGTTTAAACTGCTGTGACTTTCCTCCTTTCAGGGATTTGTCCATGTTGGTAAACAAACCTCTACCCTAGAACAGAGGTCGGAGCCTGGCTAACATCCCAAGAGCTACATTTAGGAAGCAATCCTCCGATTTGCCAGTGCTGCGAATGGCACAGCGGACACAACCACATCCAGTAAGCATTTTGTTCAGTTATCCAGATTATACTGACACTGCGGCTGGCCATCAAATTACAGAACACAATAGCTGGAAATTCATGAATTTCAAAACACTTACAGGTTCCTGACCTTAAGCAGTGTTTCTGAATTTCACATCCAACGCTTTTCAAGCATTATTCTTGTAGTCCATGTTGCATAACCTTAGCAAACATTTCTGTTCTTTCTGTCTTGATCAGGCTGTAGATCAACAACAACAGGTTAAATACAACTGTGGGAACATATTTGCAAGATTTCCAGCTACTATTTGAGATAAAAATTTTTACAATATTCAGTTACATCCCCACTGAACAGACCAGGTCCTCATCACTATCCAGATAGAACACAATGTATAAAAGCATATATGCCTTTTGTGGTATTAACTTGCCATCTGCTTAGGAAAACCAAGGCCAGTTTCCATTCAGTAAGTTTTTTTGTACAAGTGAAAAGACACTTAACTGTGTACCTACTAAAAACTAATTTGTGAAAAGGTTTTAATCCTTCACTTCGTATCTGTGCATCACTCAGCAGATGCTTAAATACCATAAACAGTTTGGTCTACAGACACCACGCAATGCTCGCAATCTGGGAATTTTTCTTTTCCCTTCCTTTTTAAAAAACGAAAGCATTCCAATGCAAAAAATGATTCGTAAATGCAATATTCTTGATTTTAAAAATCTCTGAATGAAGCAATTACATGATATTTAAGAAAAAAATGTAATGCTTAAATATCCAAAGAGCTTTACAGAAAACCATTGATTGCTTTGGAAAAACCTAAAAAGCATGTCTAACTGGTCAGGTGTGTTAAATCCTTCAACACTCAATAGATATTCAGAAATAATACAGTACAAGAGTAAAGAGTCTTTTTGCTGAAAAGGGAACGTGTTTTAACATTCCTACAAGATGTGTAATGAATGCGAAGCTGCTATCTGGTATATCTGTATCTTGGTATTTGGAATTATTTCAGGCTACTTGAACACACACTTCTTTCTGTTGTTCCGATCCTTGAGTGCAATGCATTGGTCTTGAATTCTTCAGTTGTTGCTTTCCAAAATAAAATTTCATCTTAGGAAGTTTTTAGGTACACACAGCAATGACATATACACTTTAGTAATGTTACACACAATAATGTTGCATATTTTCTCACTTCACAGTATTCATATTGAACTAAAAAAACAACAACAAAAAAAACCTATTTCCAACCATTACATGCCCTTTTTTTTAAGAAAAAGAAAAAAAATCAGCTCAAACTACATCCCAATTAAAAATCCTCACAAGTGACTAAATGGTAAAACCAAGGCCTTTCTTATCTCCTGTCTGCTTCAAGTGATAACTTGCTTCATTAACGGGGGAAGCTGACATCTAGCAATACAGTGTGTCTACCAGGAAATGTCCAAAATTCTTTATTGCAATAGAATAGTCCATGAACTGAACATGTATTCTTAATGATAAAGGAGTCTCTCTTATAATGGTTTCCTTCACTTCCCTTGGTGGCAACTGTTCACTGCTAGAACTCACCCTACCGACTTTAATGAAAAGTATTTAGAAAACTGAACAAAATCAGAGCTATTAGAAAAGGGCAGGTGCAAAAAAGTTTCTGTACGCATTTATTACAATACATGTTTTAAGAATAGCTGTCATAATTGAAGACTGAATATATGGGGGATAGGAAAGAGATAAGTAAGTTTTCATCTAATGGAAAGCTTTCATAAAAAACGCATAGATTAAATTTGCTTGGATTGATTCTGAGCCTATTTTTAATAAGTATTTGGGTACTTGACTCTGCCAGCCTTAGTGTTAAGACTTCACTTCATAATTACACATGCCTAAATTACAAGGACTGACAGGAACAAGGGGTGGAGGAGTAATACCAAAGTGAATTAGAACAGAAGATATTTTTTCTACTAGAAACAGATACCACCAAGTACCAAGGACAGTATTATAACATCAGATTCAAAGATACATGTGATCACAACCAAAGCCTACACAAATATTCATGGAAATAATCCTTCTGCATGGCAGAGCTCACAGCTAACAAGAAAACAGAAACCTCTGTCCCCTGCAGAGTTTTTCTGGCAGATATCTAGCACTGCAGCAGAGTTTACACAAGTCCATGCTAGTGTATTTTTACTATTCAAATGTTTGTAAAACAGTATTCTAGATACAAACACACTTGAAAAGACTGCAAGGACATCATGACTATGCCAAAATCAAATCCTACAGTACAGCTAAAGGAAATATTCTATCATCACGGTTTAGTATCGTGCCTATTTATCACTGGTATAAAATAAACCACATAAAGCAAAGTAATCAAGATTTATGTCTTTTTCAAGGGAGCATCAGAGCTGACAGCCCAAGATAGCCTTCCCTATCCGGAGTGCCAGCTCACCGCTCTCCAGCTTCTCAACAGAGGTGGAGAAGAAACCAAAATGTGCTCAAACGGTGCCAGGGCAGGTCCTCCCAGAGGCTGGATGAGTATAGCTTGGCTTGGGCTCTTCCCAATGAGAAAACCAAGCTGCAGCAGGCTTGAAGCCTACGCATTTTCCGAGATTACTGCGATAATTCATTGCAATATTGATGAAAGCTCTATGCCTTTCCATGATGATGCATCTAATATTCCATCATGCCCTCATTTTACTAAAGGTCACTGTAGAATAGATGCAATAGAAATACATATATATACATATATATATATGTACAAAGCAGGCCTGTTGCCCTCATGCCTTTCAAGTGTTAATTCAAACTAAGCCCAAATCTGAGGTGGGATCCAAGAAGCGCATCTTGCCCAGTGTGCACACCGTGTTCAGCTTTGCTAACACCTGCTTCAGGGCAGCAAGCACAGGCAAACAGCCCCGAACTTTGGCCCGTGCCATACACCTATCAGCATCCTTGCAGTATGTCTGCATCGGGAGTTTGGGAAAAGAGCTGCCACAACACTAAGTTTGGGAAAGAGGCTGCCACAAATACTCCAAGTTATCTCAATTGGGCAGTATGAATTTTCCATGCAATACAAGAGACGAGTCCTCCTCAGAAGAACAGCATCCCTTCTCAAACATCACAGAGAGGCCTTACGCTCCACCTGCACACAGCAGCACAGCACGTTCTTGCTCACCTTTACCAAGCCCCCTTCCTGGTGAGTTACACTTCGTAACAGCAACTTCCCTTCCAGGTCACAGCCAAATGGCATCCTTGCATTTCTCAAGTTAATATGGTTCCCTCCCTCCCCACTAATTTCCAAGTAGTTCCACAAAAATGCAGGTCCACACGAAGTTGAAACTAGGTATAACACAAAAGATTTTTTTCTCCTGCCAAATAAAGTGGTTTTGGAAAACGTAGTGGTTAAGAAAAGCTGTTAAATAAGAGTTTTGCCTCCTCAAAACCATAACCGAAGCTGTATGAAAGCACTTCTTCATGACCAAGCCCGCAGGGATACCTGAGTAAGCAGCAGCGCTCCGCTGGAGCGCTGACACAGGGGGCCGTGGACAGCTCAGCCCTCCCTCGCTCCAGGAGCCCCAGGCATCACCGCAACACTCATGGAAGCTGCCGCCCTGCCCAGCTCCGCACTGGCCCTTTCAGAGCTCTGGCCTTTAGAAGACATTCCAGCTTGCACACAGGACCAGACAAACCCAATTCCATCCTGCGCTATGCGCACGCCTGCTCAAGATGCCAGAGATGCATTTCCACGGCGCTGTCCACAGAGCTAAAAAGCCCTAAACTGAATAGGTTCTGCTCAGTCACCCCTGGTTCCTTTGCAGCCCTTGCATTTTGCAGGTGCCACCTAGATGAGGTGCATGCTTCTAAGCATTTCTCATTCTATGATTTATTGCTAAAAGCCTTATGCAAAACCTTTCTACTGGAGGCATTAACTGATCCCCTTGAGATGTGGTTTTGTCTGCCTAGAATCAATCATTTATATGCCCTTATCACTTACATTTTCTTCCTTGCCCTCCCTGGGGAACCTACATCCTGCTCTTGTCTCAAACAGATGTAGCATTTTCATCTGGTGCTATAAGCAATCTCTGAGCTACTGACACTCTGAAAATTGTGAGATTACACATTACCCTCTTCTCACGTTCAACATTAAAATGTATTTTTGGACACTCAACAGCTTATTGTTTAAATTAATCATGGACACTGACATCCATTTTTCCCTATTACTTGACTGTGCTGAACTTCCTTTGATTCATGCACTAATGGAAACAAACAATGCAATCCACAATGAGTAATTTTGCTCTGTTCAGGTTGTGAAAGCAATAATAAAATAGTAAACACAACTTAGCAGATTTCCTTGCACATGCTACCACTGCTTTCTTTGTCATGGCAACAGATATTTACCCGCTGCCTACTTTTCATTTATATGCAACATAATCAAGAGAAAGTCTTTCTTTCTAAAGCAAAAATATCCTAGATCAACAACTCATATCAAGCTACAGATGGCTATTTGCACCACCTGTACCAGCATGGCCCATGAGCAGGTTAAATAAGCTTAATTTAATATTCTCCTTTACCTGTCACTTATAGCTGTGTGATGCAGGTTTAGGCATAGCAGGGTTTTCAGAGTCAGGTTTATCCATGCATGACTTCTCTGTATAGAGACTTCTACCTATGAAGGAGTAGAAAAGGAATTTCCTAGGATAACAATACAAACAGCTTTTTATTACAATATATACAATCACAAGAGTGTGGCTCAGGAAACAACGGCAGCTTGTTGCATTCCTAAAACCTCCTTACCATCAAAGGAGGGCAAAAAGGAGATCACAAATGCTTCCCAGGGCTGCTAAGCTCAGGTAGGGAGAACTCCTCCAGTGACAGTTATAAGGAGCAAGGACACCTGGTGACCCTAAACCAGCATGAGACATAACATGGGCTTGTAATACCTGCCCATCCTGCTCATCTTGGAAGGAACTAGATACCTGAACTTCAGAGTCAATTAATACCATGCTGGACTCCTAGGATTCCAAAAGCATCTTTCGAGGTCCAACAGCCAGGTTCTGGTCAGCCCCACAGCAGCCCATTCAGGACCAATGTCCCTCCCTCTGCAAAGAGCCTTTGCGCACCAGTTGTTCACCCGCTGCTCTTTGCTTAAACTAAAGACAAATTACTACAAGCAGATATGAACAGGCAAATGGACACAGCAGTTTTTTGAATCCCCACAGTCACATTTATCACAGTTCATCAATTTGCACCCAGAGATCTGCTACTTAAACCAGCACTGCCAAGAGAGCTTATGCATCTTTGTAAACTCAGTCTCTTGCAGCGCGGAGACAGGGGCAATGACTCCCCTTCAGAAAATGGTGCTCTCTTCACCTATTGACTTCCCATCACTTCAAGATCCCAAAGCAGGACACTGCTGCCAAAAGTAATCATTGAAATTGTCATTTGTGAAAGAAAAATCATTTTAGCCGTATATATGCACTGTTTAATTCACTATTGAGAGATGATTTAAGTATGAATTTTACAGCACTATGGAGGGGAAAAATGCTACATCATATTTGACCAAGAAATTTCTCTTGCCCATATGATTCATTTTTACTTTCCAAAACAGTGACATCCCAGTTAGGAATATAAACTAATGAGTCTAAAACAACAGAGTGGATAAAGCAACATTTCTATATAAGAAAACTTCTCAGATAGTTGAGATACTACTTAGAAGCAAAATGATTGAAAAAAAAACTTTAATATTCACAGTATATGTAAAAAAAGCCATATTTTAGTGTTTTAGTTTTGAGCATATTTAAAGAGATAATGGAAGGCTACTTCAGAAAGAGGAAGAAGAGGAAAGCAATCTATGTCGACTAAAAAAAAGGAAAAAAACAAACTGATTTATATTCCAGATCTGAGAAAATGATTAGAAAGAAACCACAATAAGATTGTTTGACCTATGTACTAGCCTTGGCACATGCTTTAAAGAAGGGGAAAAATGATTATTATGTATTCCTCATTATCTTCCACTGCTTTGGTATATCCAGAGAGAAGATAGATGAGATAAATTTCTGAGGTTGAATTTTTTACAAACAGTTTGACAAATTAAACAATCATGGAAATACAAGACTTGGAAGATCTTAGGCAGAATTCTTCATAAGTGATATATTGTTTTCATTAAGGTATCAAAAACAGTTTTGTGTACAAAGCACCAACAAAACATACTTAAGGAAGAATGGGAACAAGTATTATGCTGCATCTTGCTCTCTACCTAGTAAGTGAAGTAATAAACCTTTCTAAAGTTCCCTTAACTTGCAGTTAAAGAGAAATATCTCCAGGACTATATTCTTTCCATTGCTGTTTCACCTGCATTGTCGAGGAGTTTGCATGGTGATAATACAAAATTTGTAGAGATCAAAATCAGGATGGTTCATCTTTTCATTCTTTTGACCATGTGATTTCTTCCTGCAAAATACGAGGATATATTACTCTTCCACCTTCTTTCATAATTCTATACATAGATTTTGCTAGACCTCCATCACCTCCCCCAAATAATTTCATTTGTTTTGGTGTAGGGATTAACACACTAACTTAAACAGGGCACACTTGAAGCACTGGGAAACCAAACCTGTCAATTTTCAAGACAAATACCTCTGCAACCCTTCACTTCCTCAGAAAAAAAAAAATCTTGGCTGTCTCAGAAAAAAAAATCAGGAGGACCACTTAAAGTCTTTTATGAATTTTAGTCAATCTGGATCAAAAGATGCCCATTTTCTGTTTGAATTTACAAAAAAAGAACTGCTTACATGGGCTTCCTGCTATTGACATCTAATTCATATCAATTAGACTTTTATCTTCCATCATTATTTAGAATGGGTATCTCAACCTAATTGTTTCATGACTCTGAATGAAATTTCTTGTAGTGCATTCCAAACTCAAAATGAACATATTTCATTCAGATGTGTTCAAAAAAATATTTTAACTTTCATCTTAGAATGATACTTTACGCTAGAATATAATTCAGTGTAACTGAATGTAAATTTAAAACTAAACGAATCAGTCTACGACCATTTCTAAAAAGATCCTTCATTCAAGAAGGAAAAACATCTCACTTGGTATCTACAACCCAATGTTTGGAGTGATTATATTTTTTCCCTTGGCTAGGAGAACACAAATCAATCATTTCTTCACATAGCACTACTTGGGCACAGAACGCAAAATGATTGAGATTTACTGTGGGTGTTGATTTACTGTGGGTATGTCTGTGGTGTGCTACCTCTGCTTCAAAGCAGATGTTTGGCCAGTAGAACTATTTTATACAGACTGCATTATGGAAAACCATCAAATACTCTGTGCTTATCTACTATTATATGACAAAATACTTTTCTTAGCACACATTGAAAAAAGATATGTTAATAATTTTATACGGCCCTTCTTGGCCTTTATACCATAGTACCATCTTAAGTGGAAAAGATGCTCAAAGGCAAATTGTGATCTAGTCTCGCAGAATACAAAATCAAATTATTAATTCCTTGCAGTTTACACACCTAAACATGGCATGTGGAGTGTTGGTATTCCAAGGAAATTTTTTGCTAACTACATGTTGATGTTTATTAAAATAAAGACTATCAGGTATCATAGCGAACTGCCATTTCTTCATCTGTTAACCTTTAACTACCTGACAGCCACTTGTACCTAGCTGTTCTGTACCAGAAAAAAAACTCTGCAGTACTGCTAGGGTATGAAGTGAGGGTGGCATGAACCAAGTGTATTAGCCACTAAAGTCATCACTAGTCAAGACATCACTCTGTGGNAACTACATGTTGATGTTTATTAAAATAAAGACTATCAGGTATCATAGCGAACTGCCATTTCTTCATCTGTTAACCTTTAACTACCTGACAGCCACTTGTACCTAGCTGTTCTGTACCAGAAAAAAAACTCTGCAGTACTGCTAGGGTATGAACATGAGGTGAGGGTGGCATGAACCAAGTGTATTAGCCACTGAAGTCATCACTAGTCAAGACTCTGTGGTCACTTGGCTGACAGATGGGCAGCCTGCAGGCCACATCCTGCGCACAGTCTATGGATGAGACTTACAGATTGACTACCAACTTGCTGCTATGCAACAACAACTTTCTCATCTATTCTATAAACTTCATTTATAAGAGCAACTTGTCATAAGCTCTGTTATAACATTCATAACATTATTATTTTTTTTAATATAAAAATGCACTTAAGGTAAGAGGCATCCAAGAGATTGCTAGAATAGCAAATACTTCTGCAAAGGATATATATACTCCGATACATGCAACAGCTGCTTACCGGGAATGTAAAATACAGAGGAATAATGTGCTAGGAAAAAATTCTAAGAGAATTCTAAGAGAAAAAGGAGAGCAATTCTAAATAAAAGTGCAAAGAGTACAATTCCAGTATGACAGGAATTTTCTCTTTTCTTTATATTTGAGATAACCTTTGTAATAAAGTGATAAGTTTCTGCATATGTCATGTAATGCCCCAGAGTTACTGCAGAAGGGAAGTGATCTCCTTGGAGATTTGAGAACCTTCTCTTCTCCAGTGAACTGCAATTCTGATGTTCCACACTGTTACCCCACTTGGATTTCATTAACACCTCATTTACAAGCATAAGCCATGTAAATGACTGGAGCAGATGCAGAAAAAATAATTATAATTTAGGTTGAAGTCTTCATTTCCCGACATATTTCAATAGCAACAAACTATTCTCTCTGAAGAGCAATACAGAAAGACTTTATTCACAAGCCCAACTAAGTGTTACAGGCTTTTAACTTCTGGAAACAAGCCCTCTGTGGAGAAACTATGTCCCAAATTATGAAGCAAGCAACACAGGACATTGCTTTCCCACAAGAACTGCAGTGCTAAAATAATTATGAAACAGGATATTCTTTAGGTTCCCAATAAGAATTTTCTTTAAAGAAGTTCTTTAAAGAAATTTCGTTCTTAGTTAGAACAGCACCTTCTCCTGGATCCTAAACTATGGTCATAGTTTTTCGTAATCAATTCTCTTGTTACTTTTAGCTTTCTGCTATCTTTTCTTCTCGCCCTCCTCCCCTCTTCCCTGATGATTTCTAGGTATTCCATGAAACATTTTTCTCTTACCTTGTCCTTAAGTACCTGAGTTGACATCTGCACCATGATTTAACTGAGAACATTCTCTTGTTCACATACCCATACACATCACCTGAGTGAGTGTATCTGTCTGACTCAAACTCTGATCTAAGTTCTTTGTGTTCCTGGACCACTGCAAGATATAGAAGTGCCTGGCATTCCTACTGACAAGAAAATAGATGCCAGTAGACTTGACAAAGCAAACCGAATTCGACAGTCCTGTCAACACCTAGGAGAGCTGTCTGGACAGAGTCAAGCAAAGGAAGGGGACTAGAGGATGAAAAAAGCCCAGTGGAAAGAAATTTAAATTGCTTTTCCTTTTATTTTTCTTCCTTTTCTCATCTGCTATAAAACTGCACCAGAATAAGGTTTGAAAGAAGGACACAACTTGCATAACTTAATTCTTCATTTGGGAAGACAAGAAATGGCATTAAGCCACAGTGGTACAGTAAAATCAGGCAGACCAACCAGTTTTTAGTATAGAAATATCTACATACTCGTCATATCAAGAATTTCATTATTTTTAATGCTTTTGAATTTCCATTTAAGATAATCAAAATAATTTCACAGACACATAGAGTAACAGGCTGAAATGGAACTACTGGAGCAAGCCAGTCCGAACAGGTCAGGTTGCTCAGGGCTTTGTCCTAGGAGATTCTGAACATCTCCAAGAGAGTCTACAAGCCTTTTGGGGAAGCCTGCCAGTTTTTACCACTCTTGCACTGGAAATATTTTTCTTATGCTTAATTGGAATTAGGTTACAACTTACAACTTGCTGTTCATGCTTTGAGCATGAGATTAAGACTCACTTCATTTTCTCTATACTCTCTAATTCGACAACTGTTAAGATTAAAAATATCTCCTCTTTCCCTCTCCTGTTAAAGCCTCAGCTTTCAACTCAGTCCTCTGCATCCTGCAGCATGCGAATTCCAAACAGCTAATAAAGACATTGAGCAGCAATCATCTCTGAACGACACAGAATCATAATTATTGTTGTACAACACCTTCAAGATAATCAAGTCCAACTTCAACACTCTAACTGTTAAACCATGTCCCTAAGCACCTCACCCACACGTTTCTTGAACACTGCCAGGGCAGTGATTCCACCACTTGCCCAAGCAGCCTGTTTCGATGTGTGACNCCTAAGCACCTCACCCACATGTTTCTTGAACACTGCCAGGGCAGTGATTCCACCACTTGCCCAAGCCTGTTTCAATGTGTGACTAATCTTTGCACATAGAAACTGTTCCTAATTTCCAACCTCAACCTCATCCAGTGCAAATAGACGGCCATTTCNGGCAGTGATTCCACCACTTGCCCAAGCAGCCTGTTTCGATGTGTGACTAATCTTTGCACATAGAAATTGTTCCTAATTTCCAACCTCATCCAGTGCAAATAGATGGCCATTTCCTCTTGTCATATCAGTAGGTCCTTTGGAAAAGACATGGACCCCTGCTTCACTACAATCTCCTTTCAGGTAGTTATATAGGTAGAAGTAGTAGAGACTAGAAGTAACTTGCTTTCAGCTGGATTTCATACTGCTGACCAGAACCCTTTCAGATCACCCACTTGTCCATTCATTTTCATCATCCACTTACCCTGTCCATATCTCACCAAAAACGCTACGCTCGCTACAAAAGACCATGTCAACATCTTTGATTTAAGTCAAACCATACAACAATATCCTCCTGGCAGACAGTCCAGCATGTCCACATCTTCCTGACACTAGGGAGCTCAAACAGGACACGGTACTCCAGGTGTGGTCTCACAGGCACCAAATGGAAAAGGAGGATTTCTTCCCTGCCGCTGCATTCATGCTAACACAGCACGGTATGCTGCTGGCCTCCTTCACAGCCATAATATTGCTTTTTTATTATATGATCTCACACAGCCTCACTGGGGAAGAGTTCCTGCTGAGCATAAAAGACTCAACTTTCCTTTCACAACATTGCTATAGCAATCAGTTTGCTTGATTTTGGCAGTTGTGAGCACTACAAGGGATAGAGAAATGTCAGCAATCTGAAAAGAAAGTGTGGGAAGGGTAGAGATGATGAAGGTTGCATAATGAACTGTAACTTATTTGCCGATATGATTCAAAACATATGATTGTCATTTTTACTTGTTTTTGTCAGAAATAATTCAATGATTCCAAAAGGCATCCTAAAATTTGACTGAATGTGATAACTTGTAGTGCCTTGACGCCAATTATTTGCACTAGCACCTATCCCAAACTTTCAGTTTTTCGGTAATAATTGGGTTTCTTCTTCCATCCATTTTGTAGCAGTCTGCTGTAAAAGTTGGGGTGAGACCTAAGCACTGTATCAGTAAGCAGATAATTTCCATCAGACTCATTTTCTGTTTTAAGATCACTGCTCTGTGGTTCCATACTCACATTATTTTGCTAGCCAATATTTAACAGGTTTATGCAATATTACTGAATATCATCATCATCCATGCAACATTTGATCTAGTTTGTCTTCAGAAGTACTTCAGGGAAAGATACACTTCAAATCTTTCTTAATGAATGAGTTGCAAAAAC
This sequence comes from Crypturellus undulatus, assembly GCA_013389825.1. Lineage (NCBI taxonomy): Eukaryota > Metazoa > Chordata > Aves > Tinamiformes > Tinamidae > Crypturellus > Crypturellus undulatus. The sequence continues at coordinate 461,913 of VWPW01006745.1, read as the reverse complement.
AGTGAAAAATGGAACAGCTACCCAATATCCTTCAAATCCTATGAGGTACGAGTTAAATTGATTCAAATGATCCTTATGAATGAGGATTTGCTTTCCTCAAACCCAGAATTAGAAGTACCTAAATGGTTTAAATCAACAAAACTCCTTAGCCTGAAGTTTCGAAATAAAAAACTTGATTTCTGTCAGGTTGAAATGAAATTTTATCAGATTTATTAATAGTTTTCTTGATACTACCTGAATTTACAATCAAAAGATTTTTCTGAAATAAGTATTATAAACTGACTTCTGGGATTATACTGGATTAAGATGTTTAAGAACTACTTTAAGTCAAGATGCTTTGATTGTTCTTAACTCTATACTATTTTTTTCTTCTCCCCCAGAGCTTGTTCCTGAATTATTAGCAAAGGTGACAAGGATTATTTCCCCAGGCACAGCAATATGGTGACATGTGTGGCTTTACATGCCATGTCATGTAAGACCAGGGTGAAAAGAATTTAGTCTAGGAAACACGGTGGCAAATGGGAGGTGACAGACAGCTCATGCTGAACCTCTGCAACATGATAATGACATAATTTTCCAAAAGCTCACAGGAAAACATGTCACTGCCACATATCTGAGACTAAAGATGCCTCCTAAGATCCCAAAGGAAATAAAAAACACCAAGTCAGCACTCATCAAGGCTCATTGTTTACATTTTTCCTCTGTGAAATTTGCCCTAGTTAGCCATTCAAATGGGAGTTTAATATATATTTTCTGCTTGTGAGCAAACCACTGCTTTATGAAGCATACAATATTTAAATTAAAATATACTCCAATAATTCAATTTCTTAACACAATTGGCATTTAAGCAAGCATGTTCCAAAATTATATTCCCATTACATTCCTTTCTTTTTCTCAATCTGCAGCTGCAATGCATAGAGACATATAAACCAAGTACTACTGCCCTAAGAAATAACAACACTGGCAATACAGCTCTACTTGCATTCTATTCAGGCTTGAAAAAATTAGTACTAGCTTACAAAGCATGCAGTGGATTTTTAACAAGTGTCAACTCAAATATTTTGAGCAGCCAAGTACCTATTCCAGCTATCCTTCATACTCGGACAGATTACTGAAAAACAAGTCTGAACTTGGTTGTTTTTCTTTGGCTATGAGAACTATTTTTAGATGGATTAAAACTGTGTGTGCACTACATACCTCTGTGCAGCTAAGTGAGCAAAGCAGAGAACATGACATATAATGAGCTCTTACCCATTTTAATTTCCTAGTGGGTACACAGCTATAAACACCCTAAGACATTGGATGAGCTCTCTTCATCCTCAGAACACAAAACTGTTCTTGTGTGCAAATGCATGCTCAGTTCCCTTGAGAAAAATTGTTCTCAAGAGTAATCTTCCTAACTATCCAACTCTACAAGCTGCATCCATCACAAAAAAAAATCCGTACTTACAATCTTGCTTGGTAAAGGCATGAATGGAATTTACCCATGCATTGTTAAGCAGTATGTTTAGAAGATACTACTTCCACGTATTTTGGTGCTTCTACTTACTAAACACTAAAAAAAAGGTATTTTCATCAGTCCACTAGCTTGAATATAAAATGTTTGCCAAGTACTGAACACAATACAGCAGGAGGCTTCAAACTGCTATTAGACAGAAGATTTTTTCAGACACACAATTTCCCATATCCATTTAAATATTTACCGAGAAATTGACAGTCACTAACTCTTGCCAGATGCAAACCTCTGAGCTAGTAAAGGGACATAAGTTGTATTTTCCAAGATGACAAACCAATATCTAAAAATGTGATAGCCATTGCTTGCACCTGACACTGCAACTTCTGAGGAGAGAGATGCCGATATGAAAGGGGAATTCTGACCATGAGTATTGAGATTTGGGTGTCACAGCCACACAGGTAGCAAATAAAATCACTGAAATACAACACTAAGAAGCAAGATTTCATATCCTGTTTTCATTTTCTTTTTGACTCAGGATTCAAAAGCACAAGTTTTTGATCTCATTTAAAAATACTTTCATTTGTGTTGTTACTTTTTTTTTCCTTGAAGTTGTCTTCTACATGTGACAAATTGCATACTGCTGAACAAACTGTCTCAGTGAGTAAAACCATTTTCATCTCTAGAGTTTTATTATCTGTTAAAATCTATTTAAAGATAGGCATTCCATTTTGTATTGCTTGACTATTACAGAGGAGCTATTTCACAGGAGCAGGATTTGCAATAGACAGGATCACGACAAATACTCATGACTATTTGACATGTAAAATCTGAAAATATGAAGACAGAACTCTCAAAATTTTCTAATTCACAAGCTATTCACGTATAGCAAAATATTTTGATAGGTCAGAGACCTACTAATACATTGCATTTGTTATGGTAATGCCTTTCTGACATGTAGCAACATGAAACTGTATACATCTCAGACAAACACTCAGCATTGTTACATTAAAAACTACTGAAGCATTTAATCATACAATTGTATTATTCCTTTTGAAACATTATTTGATTGATAACAGATTATGGAGCAAAATTTATTATTGTATTAGTGAATACTAGACTGTGTTTCAGTTTTGTCCTAAGCAGACAGTATAAAGGCTGCTTGATTTGTGTGCTATAAATAGCATCATGGTCATTTTTTTTAAACATACTGCAGCACAAGACATGTTTACCCTAACACTTGATCAAATTGCCAACTCTTGTTAGAGTTAACAGAATTGAACTTTGTATATAAGATTTTAGTGCTGTAGGCTCTTCATGCCTGATGCACAATAAACTAAGAGTGTTACAGAAAAGTAAAGCAAATCATCGCAAGATTTTAAATTACACAGAACATTCTGCATGAAACTTCAATCCATCAAATAGCCACTGAAAAATGAGGTAATTACCTACAATAATTTGCATGTTAAGAGCTAATACAATATTACCAAGTAAAGTCCACTTGCACATTAATTGTGAAAGCAATGCATAATTTCCTGATTAATGTTTCATGCCTAATATTCTTCCGTGCTCTGTCAGATGCTAAATAGCAATATAGCTAATCAATCTACAAAAAGTAACATAGGCTCAGACAGACTGAGTTTAGTTTTTACAAATCATGATGCAATAACTTCAGTTGCAATTGCTAATACTGTGAAGTCCGTAAAAGCAACTGTTTAAATGAACTCAAAAATAAAACTTTCTCTTAAAGGATCCCAGACATAATCCCTACTTCTCTAATCCTTCCTGTGCTGAAGTCCATTTCTTCCCCAAATGACAAAAGTGAAGCCAGAGAGCACGCACTGAGAATATAATACCCTGTCACCCCGCAACACAGCAGGGCCCCTGGGTGCCGGGCTGGTCAGCGAAGGCTAAGCGTGTCAAAGAAATGCTATTTTCCATCTCTCTGGAGGAGGATTACTACCCGTGCGCCTCTGCCAGGCAGCAGGGACTATTCCTCAAGGAGCAGAACTCACCTGTCCTGTCAGCCAGAGACAGGGTGTCACAGCTTGAGAGAGGCGAGCAAGATATGAAGGCATGACAAAACCACCAAAAAACCCCAAAAGCCACTGCTAATAAATCACGCCAACATGAGGGGTGCATTACTGTCCACGGCAGAAAACAGGCTGCAATTTCTCCTCTACATCTGCAGAATCAACAGGCAGATTTTTGCTGTGATAATTCGCTGCAGCTTCTGACCCCCATGCTGTAGATAGGAAACATTCAAAGGAGCCACTGCCGGAGCACAAGAAAGGATCTTGTTGTCTTTCAGCTGCTTGACTGGGAAATCCCTCTGAAGCTCTTGACAGGCAAGTTACTAATGCAGTGTCAGTCAGAGTAGCAAAATACGTTTCACTGAACTTGGAGGGCAGTTGGGCAAACAGACAATACCGGGCTTGGAAGGACTTTAGTAGTCAGGTAGAATGAGTAAATGGGGGAAGATAAAAAACAGAGCTATTGACATTAACAAAAATCATTGCCTACCTAGAGAAAAAAAACTTCAAAGGGGGGAAAAAAAAAAACCTATTTCATTTTCACTGAAAGCTGAGGAAACTGCTGGAGACTTTGTGACCCAATGAGCACAGCTGCATGGGAGTGGAAATATTTTAAATGAGCTTTGCACCAATTTTGTGTGACCTTCAGCAAGGTGTGCAAGACTGAAGTGCATCCGTTGCCTCATTTGTAAAAGGGGAGTTAGTCCCAAACACCTATTTCACAGTGGTGTTTGGGAAACTTTACTAATTTACAAAAACTGCCTCCAGACTCTTGGAGAAAGGTGACTTTTAATTGATCTTCCCTGAAGCAGACAACTTTGATTAGAATAAAAACAGCAGTGGAGCAACTGCAGATTCCCAGGGACAGACTCAGTGTGTCCATTTTTAATTTTTAACTAAACAATAAATATTTGCTGGGCATAATAAGAAATATCTGTTTTGTGTTAACTTCTCACCACACACAGAAGCCAGTCGTGAAAGCTGAGATTTCACACCACCCATGTGTGAAGATGTGTCAGACTACTGCCTGATGGGTATATATCCTGCCACAGAAAATCTGTCACCCACCCATGAAAATAAAAATGAACAAAACCCCTAGAACCCTCAAATGGCTTATGTGGTTTAAAGATGCTCTCAAAAACCCACTAGTAATTTTTTATATTCTTGTACTGTCATTTTATATCACCATAGAGCCTCCAGTAGGACATCTCAGGAATCGTGATGGGAATTTCAGAAGCAGAGAGAGACAAAACACTTATTGCACCCGGCAGGAGCAACTCCAGCTTTACCAACAGTTTTCTCATTTTCACTGCCTCTCAAATCCTGAGCTAAGTTTTCTTTGCTACTTCTTTAGAATTATCCCTTTACTCTAGCCTATCAAGACTCAGCATTTAGAATATATTTCCAATATCTCTGTTGTTATTCCAGTGATGGACCAAAACAAGTAATTTCTGAGTTCATCACTACAGCAGAAGGTTTTTCAATGAGATGATTAAATGATGACAATTTTATTAAGATAACTATTGCAAACATTCATTATTTGAACCTACTTTCCAGCTTGTATGGCAAATCATGTTCATGTCACTGGAAAACTAACCAAAACAAATAGCCTAAGGGAGCAGAAAAAAACAAATGAAAACAAGGTAGGAGGAGAAAGAGAAATATAAAACAAAAAAAATAGTTCATTTTCCATAGGTTTTCTATAAAAGCAAAATGCATTTCTAAGTATTTTACTGTGCCACTGGCTCCTGCTGATTCTTCTTTTTAATGAATACTTCACCATGACGTGTCAGTAACTATTATAAGCTTTTTTTTTTTTTACTCTAATGTAACTGACTAAAAGGACTTAGAGTGTACTTGGATTCCCTTTCTAGGGTTTATTTTTTCTGAAAGAGAACACTCAAGATGGCTAATACAAGGAGTACAAAGACTTACCTTCATCTTTCTGCTGTTATTTCTTCCCACATCCACTCACCTTCCGCACTGCCCTTCCACTGCACCACGGGACGCAGAGTCCAGTCGGGCCAGATCCCTGCAAGGGAGGACACCACCTGCCACCCTAGTGACTAAGTCAACATTAAGAAGGGCCAAGAGTCTCAGCTACCCTCCCTGAGTTGTAGGGATAAAATGCCCAGGGAGAAGATGCTATCGCCTCCTCGATACTTACCTGCCCCTTCACTCATGTGGGGCAAATAAGCTTGTCAAAGGCCATACCCAAGTCCCTTCCAGACTCGCATTAGATATCAACAAACAAAAAAACCCTCTCTGCTATCCTCAAAAAGACTGAAAGGTTAATTTCCAAAGTACAAACTACATAACAAAAAACTACAGTATATATTAAGAGTATTTAAAATAAGCATCTTACAAGCAAGAAGCAAATCACTGAAGGAGAATCCCTTTCCTCCCCAGAACAACACAGAATCAAAAATAAGGAATTTCCAATCTAACCAACTTGCAAACATCTCCACAGACTGAGTAATAATATTTTAAGAACTGTTTCATTAACCATTAGATTTTCTTTGGGTGACTGCACATGCAAAAATTTACTTACAACTTCTCTTATCTTTCCTTATTCACAAGCAAATAACATGGTTTGATTTAGTAAACCCCATTACCTACCCTTAAGAATATTTACATAAGTGTCAGAACTAATATAGGGTAATTTTCTGGAGAATTTATGCTACAGACTACCATCTAAATAAATTTCTTCAACGTACTCAAGCCTCACTTATCCTAAAGAGCACATAACACGATAGTAGCAGATTCCATTTATCTTATAAAGCAAGGGAATTCATTAAGCTAGTCCTCCCCACAATATGTTGAATCAAAAGGAAATATTAAATGCAAAACAACTATCGAAGTTAGAAAAAAAATATGTATTCTAACTGATTACCAAGGAACTAGGAAAAGTATAATTCTATTACTAGAGATATTAACTCTCAAAGTACTCTGGTTATCAGGGCATTTCCCTGCCATTGATGTTGGGATAAATCAATTATTTACTTGAACATAAGCTAAAATAGAAAAGACAGCACAGTTAGCAGAAAGTATATATTTTTCTTCAAAAGGTTCCAGAGCTGCAACATAGCTGTACACACCTGTAGGAGTTTTACACAATTTACCCTAAAGGGCATTGCAAAGAGAATGACCATCACAGCAATAACCTGTCCTGCAATAATGGCACTTTTCTAAGAACTCTCACTGAACCTGAACCATCAACATGGGTATTGTAGGAACCAATAATACAAATAACCCACAGAAACTCTTCCAAATTATCAAAAGCAACATGCAATACCTACTGGTACTGCAGCTGAGCTACTGCCAAAGCCTTGAACAGAGAGCAGGGTGGCTCAGCAGCAGCCCACGTGGTGCAGTGCAGCCTTCCCTTCTTCCTGGGGGTTGTGCCCCTTGCCCAGTCTCTTCCTACCTCCTTGGTGGTTGTGCAGCTCCTGCCTGCTCCTCCCCACAGGCTTTGAGCAGCAAAAAGCAAAGCTGAATATGTTGTGAGGTCTGTTCCCAACACCCAGCTCCTTCTTCTTGGCCCTGTAGCCACCTCACTCACCAGACAGGGGTCCAGCAGACAGACCCCAAACCGCCACCTAAGCCAAATGCTGCAAAAAGAAGGCACGTTTCAGCCCCTCCGGCTTTATACAGTGTGACTCACAGCCAGGTGCTACTGCTTGGCCTTGATGAGAGGAGAGGCCGGAGAAGTCCTCCCGTCTGCACTAACGGGAGCCCGTGGCCACCTGGAGCCCCTGGCCGCCCAGCAGCCCCCACGCTGCTCTCAGCAGCGGAAGCGTGACAAAACCCTAGTTTAAACACCGTGGTTTTCTCTTTGTACAATCACAATGTTTTCCAACTTTTTAGGGAGAAAAGATCAGACAGATAGCCTATCTGCTGCCATTTACATCTGTCATGTTCTGAAATCATGTATTGCTTTCAACATGCTACCCTATTAAGCAGAATTGCTTGATTGGTATTTTTATATACAGCAGTGCTTATGACTTGCCTAAGGAGAGCAAATCCCACATTTCCTTAAAGCAAGCAACATACTTAAAATCCTTGTGGTCGGAAAGGTACCATAAAGAGCTTATAAAAACATGCATTTTCCTAAAATGGACTTAGTGTTAACCTTAGTGCAGCAACAAAATCATTAAAATACATACTGACTTTGCCAAGAGAAAAACTTCTTAGGGTAAAGAAAAATCTTTTCCAGAAGTAATAAAGAAAATATGAAGAAGGGTAAAAAGTTAAAAATCTGAATGTGACAGAAATCAAGTGTCTGATTGGGAAAATCATGTTTAAACATTACAGGCTATATTTTTGTTATTATTCTGTTTTATCCCATAATACTGTATAGAAGTACTCAGAAGTTGGACTTGAATCTATGTATACTTTAACCATGAACTTAAATGAGCTATTTCTCCAGTACCCAGTGCAAAATATTACAAGATACATTTAGTTCTCAAGCACAAGAGCAGATTAAAAAAAAAAACAGACTAGTGACTAGATATTATTCTCTATTAAAGAACATTTTAAAATAAGATTTAGTACTTTTTTTTTTATTACCGTAGGCCTACTTTTCCTCATTCCACCTGGACAGTTAGAAAGTAAATTTGATCAAATAGGCAAGAAAGGAATAGATTTTGACAGGTTAAATCCATCTCAAAACAAATGTTGTTTAATTGTAATATTTCAACTAATTCTGACTTCTAAAATACTTTCAAACTAGTGCATTTTAAAGAACAGATCTGAAATGTCAATATTATTTATTTCTACATAGCAACAGCAGTGAAAAACACAGGCTTCTAGGAAGGGATATTTTTCTAAAACGATTGTTATGAAAAGAAAGGAATAATAATTATAAAATCATTTGACATCTTTCTTTTTTCAACTTTTGGGGCAAATGCTTTTGAGATACAAAATGCCTTCAAAGAACACACTGCAGAAAGCCAGTAATCAGAAGCATGAACTGTGAGGGCAGGCACATTATTTCAGTTTTCTTCATATGATGTCTAATTTATATCAGAGTCACAAACAATGTCCCAAACAGATCAGTGTACTCACACATCCTTCCTCCTCTTTTGGGCTGTCCCCCTTTTGGGCTGAGCTTAGGAGCTGAGGCCAGGCCAGCGCTCAGTAGTGACGCAGCACAGACCGTTTCTCCATCTGTAGACGTGACTGTTAAAACTGCCAGGAATCGCTGCTCTTCCCCTGACACTCACTGTTTGTGTCTCAGATTGGATGCGCTAGATTTCTGAATCCCTTTGGTTGCTCAGATCAAACATTTGATCCGCACATTTTGAACCAGAATAATGTTCACTTCCCCAGAACACCGTTTTCCACAAACACAGAGAGTGAGATAATTCATACTATACAAAGAGGCATTTTTTTCTGGGCATGCTGTAAATCCCCAGACACAATAGCTGCAGAAAATAATGGCACATAATACTTTCAGATGCAAAAAAATATGCTATCACAATAGACTTAGACATTTGGAGAAGGATATTTCAAGCAAATGCTCTATGAGGCCATTAACTTTTAAAATTACTTCAGCTCCTCAGCTACTTCTATTGCTAGAAAAAAATCTTTAACATGAGCTGTCTGATTTATGGGCTCTTCCACAGAGCTTCCAAATTGTGATGAGTAGTCAGATGTCTAAACATGGTGATAGGCACCTCAATTATGCACCCAAAACTGCAGACAAAGGAGTAAGAAACTTACTGAAGCATCCCTGAGACTGTGGCCATGTACACATTACTTAGGCATGCATAGATCCAGAGCCTCTTTTCAGTCTTTTCTATCTTTCCTTTTTCTGTCCATTAAATAGCTTATATGCCTATGAGTCATATTTTTCATTAGATGTAGACAGTATTGGATGTTTTACATATACTTGTTTTGGAAGTACAGTGGTCATTTAAATACTTCAAGATATTGAGTAAACGGCAGTGCACTTTTAGCCATTATTTGTATTGATTTAGATGTTCTCTGATTTGCAGCAAAAAATTTAAAACCAGACTTTTCACGTCTCTTCATAAGGAATCACAATTCAAAGAACGGATATTTATTCCAAAGACACAAGGCAGAATCACCAAAAACATCCTGAGAAATAATTCTTTGAGTTGCCAACAGTTCTGCATTACACATAGCCTGTTTAGAATATTGTAAGGTAGAAAACGTTTACACCAAACAGCAAGACACCCTTTATGACTAAAAGTGACTGTGGTGTCAACTCACACTACATTAGATGATGCTGACACAGATTCAGGTAGTGCTCTGGCATGGATAACCCCCAGCCTGGCAAGTATCAGTTGTTTTTCTGCATCCACTATCAGAGCTGACAAACACCTCATACAACATACAAATCTCTCCGGATATGCAGTGAAAGCAATGAGGCCATATACATTTGTATTTTCTCTTTTTTTAAAGATGGAGAAGCAAAATGAGTTTTTTTTTTTTTTCACTTTTTAGCAGAAATTATCTAAATTCAGCTGAACTCCAGCCATACTGAACAAGGTGTTTGCTCCTTCAGCTTTCCCTGGAGAGCTTCCCCCCTTTCCCTGGGGAAGCAGCTCCCAGGTCTCTCTCAGTTATCCTAATGCCAGTTTAAACAACCTTCACCTCACCTCAAAGAAGAGCCTTGATGAAAGTTGAAATTGTATTTACGTACTCTGTAAAATCCCTTACATAGGTTTATAAAGAAGTTTTCATACACGTCAGAATTAGAGCTGGTTTGTTCAGGAGCAAAACTGCCAGCTCAGAGGCAGGTAACCTCCCCAGAAACAAGACTGCAGACTGCTACTACTAAAGGTTGCAACACTGTGAAAATGTCTTTTGTTAATAGATTCCTGCAATTATAGAGTAAGAGATGCAATGTGCAAGTTGTTATTCCCAATGTGTAAGTTACTCCTTATCCAACACTGGACATGGCTCTGACACTGCAAGAACCAGGCTTGCCTAGAAATAAACAGTTATAAATAAGGATTTGTGAATGCTACACTTTAGAAAAGTTTTCCTCCCAAGCCAAATCTATAGTATAATGAGAAAAGATTCTCATTTTTTGCATGCATAAGTTCTAAGTACAGTATTTATCATTTGCTAAATCACTCTCATTTTTCTGGATTTTGCCAGTGGTTGCATCAATTGTCATTTAACTGCTCTAAATAATGTGTTCTCTTCCCTGCTGCATTAAACTATTTCTATCAAGGCTAATGATTTTCTGATTTCCACATGCCAGTGAGCTTGGCAGTAACAAATGATGCCTCTCTTTCGCATGTTGCAAGTAGTTTAAATTATATTTTACATACCCATTTAAAGGATCATTAGTTAAGTTAATATTCTTGCTATTCAGGAGCGTCAAGCATTTTGGTAAAGGATAATCTCACTATATATTCTCCGCTAGCTCCGATTTTGTTTGGAACAGCCCTGGCTTGTTAAACTTAAACTCACTACATAAGAGTAGGCTGCAGAAACCTTAAATATCTACTATGTCCTCAGCTATAGAGGCTTCTCACCACTTTGTTGTTGTTGTTATGAATAATTTCTTAGAGACTTGGGAACTATATATTTCAACAGAGAATCCATCAAAATATTTTATGTATGAATTGCTTTCTAAAAATAATGCTATAAACCAATTAGCAAACAAAAAGTTGATCTCTAGGTACCCAAAGGAACTGCCTTAATTCTGTGTTAAACAGTGGTAGTGATAATGATATTAGTGTTCTGTATCACTAGGACACCCATAAGTTATAGCAATTACAGTGGGGAAAATTTATAGGTGAAAGCTTTCAGAGTCAAAATCCCACTCCACACTTAGTGGTCCATTCCCCTAAATTATGTGCCAGGATTGACTTCAGTTTGCAGGGATGCGTCACTGGCAATAGCACTTGGGGATGTCAGCACCTGGCAGCATGAGCATTCCCAAAACACAGTGTATTTATTTCCACCAATGCCGTGGGTCAGGACAAGGATTACCCTTTTGGGAGATGAAGAGCTTCCAGGACACTCAGTGACAACGGAAACTAAAAGCATATTTTGGAGGCCTATACAAAACAAATATAACAAAATATATTTTCTGACTAAATTTAAATGATCAGAATTGCCTTTTAGTTGACAAAAAGGGTCCTGGGCGGGAAGCTTGTGCCACCCTCTCGGCCACAGGCATCGCGCTGGAGCTCGGCTTTTCCTGAAGGAGATGCTGACCCCAGGCCTGCGGGGCCAGCAGCCGGATGAGCCGCCGAGGAGGCTTCGTGCCTCCCCGTGCCCCTCTCACCAGCACCTGCACCGAGCGGCAGGCACTACCAGGCAGCAGAAAGTTTCCCATCCCTGGCATACGGCAAGAAGTGCAGTGACTTGCAAATCCCTGTCACTTTTTCCATTCATCATGTTTTGACAATTGCACAGAAACGCCTGTCTGCTACACTTGAACGTATTTTCATTTTACTTCGGTTTATTTTAAAACAGCATCCATTTTCTCCAATGCCCTGTAGTGCAATTCCACTCTATCTTCGGCTGTGATTCTCCAAAAAATAATTTTGCGAGTTATAAAACATGCACATGAACATGCAAAATGCAGATGCGGGGAAGAGCAGACTGATACAACTCCACAAACTCCTCTTAGTAAATCTGACCAGGAATTTAAGCCCAAGTCCCCCCCATTTTTAAGATTCTTACTTTCCTGGTGAGTGCCCAAAATAGCTAAAGGATAGCTTAAATGTTTACCTGTGAGTGATCCTAATCCGTTATGGCTTGCGCGTTTGCCTACCTGCCGTCTGACAATCGCTGATTTATTGCACCAAATGGTATCCCGGCCCCTCTTTCCGTGTGACACCTGACAGCATCCCCGAGCTCCTCCTGCTTGACAACACCTCTCCCTCGCTCCACATACACCTTGTGTGTTACAGCGAATATTTAACCTATGTAACTATGCACAAACTTGTAATTAGACCTTGGCAACATAAGGCCCCTAAATACCAATTAAAAGGCAGTAATCGGCATGTTTAATCTCAGAAAGGCCTGATCGGTAACAGGATATAGAGGCTTTCCGTTTGGCTGTTACATGAATTTCATCAAGCTCAACCATTCCCAAATGCCGGTGTCAGAGCTCACCGTGGGAGGGATTTGGCGGTTCCTGGAGGTCCTGCAGGAGAGGCTCCTCGCGGGCCGCTCTCCGGACCTGCCTCTCGCGGGTGCTCTGGAGCACATGGACGCACAGACCGCCCAGGATGCCACGTGCTCCCTACCTACACGGCCAAGGCCNACATACACCTTGTGTGTTACAGCGAATATTTAACCTATGTAACTATGCACAAACTTGTAATTAGACCTTGGCAACATAAGGCCCCTAAATACCAATTAAAAGGCAGTAATCGGCATGTTTAATCTCAGAAAGGCCTGATCGGTAACAGGATATAGAGGCTTTCCGTTTGGCTGTTACATGAATTTCATCAAGCTCAACCATTCCCAAACACCGGTGTCAGAGCTCACCTTGGGAGGGATTTACTGCGTTTTTTTTTTACACAGCCAAGGCCAGCAGGACGCTGCTCTACGCCCTCGGACGGACTGCGGGCACTAGAACCCACCGCCCACAACCCGGCAGCCACCACACCGAGCGTCTGTGCCGCGGCGTTTTGCCACCGGTTATAGGCCGCTGTATTCCTTATGGTCCCGAGTGTTCAGGAAAGGCAACAAATTAATTTCTGCTTCTCTAAAATACACCTTTGACTCTGTTCAAGGTAACTGACAAGGAATCCGCATTACTCTTGGCAGCTTTCAGCTATTTCCAAATACAAAATGCAAATTAAATCCAGAGATTTCTTCCCAGTTTATTCATAAAAAGATAAAGCTTGTCTACAAGGAAGTCAAATAAGCGTGCCTATCTTTCAGTCGAAGTCTTTATCTGTTGAATTAAATATTTGAAATTAAGAAAACATGGTTCCCTCCGGTATAGACTGTAGGCTTTTCTGTCAAACAACCATAGAAAAGGGCCAACTTCTTTTAATCAATATGTTATAATCATTGTGTGTGTCCTCATTACAGCTTCCTCACTTCAGAGAATCTATGGCTTTCATAAAAGTAGAACTTAAATCCAACAGATATTCTTTCTTGTCACAAGCAAGCAACCGCTCACTTTTATGACACAAAAATTAGCCTTTTTAGGTTAATTAAGATAAATTTAGGAACATTTTCATAAATATTGCTAGTCTTCTGACTCTTTATTGGCCTTGTTTATCTGTTACTTCCTTTACTTTTTCCACTATTGCCCCTGCTGATAATAGCTATGTAAACAAACCCGCTATTTTAACTATTCCATGAAAACTCCCATAGGGATAAGTAAGACAGTTGTTAAAACATCTAAAACATTTAATTCGCGCTGTCAGCATCTCCCTGACAGCTACCCCTCGTCTGGACGCTTAGGGCTGGCTCTCCCTGTTCCTGCCTATACCATCCGGGCCCATCCAAGCCCTCGGCAATTCCAAGCTGCGTTTACCAGGGGTCCAGCAATGCGCTGCTGGACGGCCGGAGCACGCAACAGCACTCTGGTGCAGGGTGCTAGGTGCCATCAGTTCCCTACACCACCCGAATACAGTAAAACAACGGATCTGATGCATGGCACAAGGAATTCCACCCTTTACATCTCTAATTCTCTGGTTCAGAAGGGGCCCTGCAGTTCCCGTTCCAGCAAGGAGTTTGCCCACACTGCAATTAACTATACTGCAAGCTCCCCAGATCTCAAGTGCCCGGCAAGATATCTTGGTTAGATATCAACAGATATCAACAGAACAGATATCAACGGCCATTTAGAATGTAAATGAAACAAAACATATTAGAAAAACAGTATGTTCTAAATCTCTTTATCCTTTTTTTTTTCTAAAATTTTCTTAGTTGACATACAACACTTGCATGTAAATGGAGGAAGTGGAATAAAGAATGAACTTGGGTGGGGGCAAAAGGGAATTAAAGGAAGAGCAAAGCTTGGGTATAGAAATTACAACAAGGAGTTATCAGAACCAGAGGGAATCTATTAAATTTCAATTAAGAGTATAAGCTTTGGACTATGAAGCTGAAGGGGACAAACACTCCTTCAAATCAGGAAGAAAGACATTTTAAAAGCAGATCCTAGAGGACTAGATAGATTAAATCCCTCTATAAGCTCAAAAGTCCCAATTCACAACCAGCAGAAGATCCAGCTAGTCTAATTTATTCATGGAGTACTCTGCTATATTGAGTAGAATACAACATTATTCTACTGTGTTGAGTTATAAGTCCCTGCTCATAGAGATCGCTTCTGATTTCATTTCCATTGCCTTGGGCAAGCATGGCTGAGGACCCACAAGGCGGTGTGAGATGCTGATTGATTCATTTGAGACTAGAAGATAATAGAGAGTTTTCAAATTGATTGTAAGAAAAAGAAATTTGAATTGGGACATTATGCAAATTGCAAACCAATTTTGTAATCTCAGATTAAAGAAAAAAACAGCTTAACGTGGGAAACACAACTTTTATTTTAATTCAAAATTTTCACATAACTTTACCATAGGCCATTATAATTTACCTCTTGGATAACAATTTCTGAAGCCTGGAAACAGTAGCATCTGCAAAGCCTTTAAGGCTAGAAGTTTACAAGTCATATTTTAGATATTCATTTATCTAAATAAAAATAGTCAATTTCTTGGGGGCATAGTATGTGTCTGTGTGTCCAAAGTAGCAGAACAACCTCACTTAACAGTCTGTATTCACAATATTTTTATTAACGTACTTCTGAATCAAGCCCTCAAACTCAAGCTATTGCAATTAGGGAATCAGAACAGGGACAAGCTCAAGAGGTGTCTCTCTGTCGCTCGACTGCTGCGTAAATAAAAACCCAAGTGACAGGAATCTTTGGGTATGTCTGCGGTGCACAAATGACAGGAGGGTAAAGGTGAGTGAGCCGGTGTGGGTGGCTCATCGCAGTGTTATAGCCTTGACAGCCAGTGTTCTGCCTAATTTATTGTGCGAACGATATAAACTTGATAGTTTATACTGATAGTAAAGTGATCATTAATATTGATATTAAATATTGATAGTAAATGAAGGGATCATTTTCCTACCTCTGTCTTGTTCCTGCACCCTAATCTCGAGCTTTGCCATTATACCAGTCATGGAAGAGATCAGTGCTTACAACATGGGGCACTGGAGAGGGACTCTATTCTGGACAGCTTGGCATAAAAACCTCCCTCCTTGGAACTGCAGTTGTCTAGGAGATGGAGCTCCATCTCAGGTATTTTTTTCAATGGGTTTGGTACAGCACACATACATATGCAGACAAAATAAACCACAACTGGAATTAAACAGGATATGAAATATAAATACTGTCAATAAATAAAGACTAGGGTATTTAGGGGTCAAAATCATCCTTTTCCTGAATTTCATTTAGTTGTAGATTTCTATTTTGGTGATTCGGTTTAACTGGATGGAAAACACATGCCTTGCTATAAAAGGTGAATATTGTGGGATTGTGAAGACAAGGTAAAGGCAGTTTTACTACAGTTTCCTACTTATGGGTCAATTTTTCTCTTCAGTTTAAAAATAGAATACACAGACACATAATGAACATGAATAAGTATTAAAAATATAAATAAGTATTTAGAATAAGAGTTGTTGATGTCTTATTGTCGTATTTAATTTACTGATCTGGAATACCACAAGGATTTGGGGGTAGGAACATTAACAAAACAAATTTGTAGGATACTGGGTTTCCTTGTGGTAACAGCTACTTTGTGTTTTTATTTATTTTTTTCCTACATTAAACTGATCTCCCCAGACAAGCACAAAATGAAACTTGTTCCTGAGCACTGGGTCAGATACTGGTTGTACAATCACAGGTTTAAAGACTGATCTTGTCAAAAGATATGTTAGAAAAGTTGAAAGTGAATGTGCAGAAGGATAGCGAAAAAATTAAGGGTGGGAATGAAGTCACTCTTGATGCACAACTGTTCAGTGAGTTTGGCTTCCCGTCATAGGGCCTAACATATTTAAGCTGTTTCTCACTGCAGCCAAAGAGGGACTCACGCTCCCAGCACAGGGAATCCTTGAATTCCTCTGGGAGGAATTCCCACGAAAGCCACTCACCAGCGTGAGCTGCTGAAAGTTTCATGGGAAACCACGGATGCTTTGCAATAGCTGCTAGGTAATCCTCACCCGCTATGGACTCAGCTGGGATTGTTTCAACTATAGTTTCAACTGTAAAGTACTTTATGAGCTCATGGGTACAATTTATAGTTAACTATATAAGCATTCTTTTCCAAAGATACATATGCACTGATCAGCTAGTTCAGGATTTTGTTTTAGGGTTTTGTTCTGGATATTTAAAATAGGCCAAGTGTTGAATTTGAAAGGTGCTCTGTGAGTCACTGCTTTTATCTTGCTAAAGGTTCCATAATTATGGTTATCCTTTTCCATGTTAACTCTCCTTAAATATGCCGGAGGCATAATTTTTCATTCATGTTGATGTAAAAATCCCTCCATTTGATTATAAAAAAACTTCTGGGACCTGTGAATTAATAGCAAAATGTCCTATGTGGGGTCTTATTTTTAAATATTCATGCAACTGTATACTCACAATAGACATAGCAAGGTAAAAAGAAAATACAAATTGTAACTGCAACAGACAACAGTAAGATGGGCAATTGGATGTGCACACCAGGAGAGCTTACTCTTACTTTCAGGTCTGCAAGAAATCGTTGCTTCTACACACACAAACTTTCCTTGTACTGAAGAATGCATGAATGCGCCAGAAAGAAAACACCTGTTAATAAGAGGCTTCGTCTGGGAAATTTGGGTGGACTAAAGACCATTACAATGCCTCCTCTTTTTTATTCTGTATAATTAGGAGCTTGGGGGTGAGGAGAAGACTCTCCCCTCTTAGGCAATTTCTGTAAGGCTATAGAGGAAAAATACCTGAAATGCAGGGAGTGAGGAGGATACAAAAGTCTCACAAAAATGCTGTGAGGATGTCTCTCCTCTAAATTATAACAAGGGGTACTTATATTGGAGAGTGACTAATCAGGACTTTTCAAGGCCATACATGTTGAAATGAGAAACAGCAAAGGTCCCCAAGCTGGCTGGTAATAAGCGGCAGGTTATTTATGCCGCGTTCTCCAGCACAACGTGTGAACCCAGCTCAAAGTCCTGCAGCGCTGCAACTGGACCGGAGCCAGGAGCCTCACGCTGCCTGGCTATGCAAAATGGATGCAGCAGCTCGGATCTGCCCTAGCCTGGGGAATCTCGGGGCTCTGCTTCATTTCACAGCAGAGGCATGTCTGCAGACAGTGTTCACGGAAGCCTTGTGATGAAATCTTTATTCTGAATATATAAATACATTTGCAGACACTATAGACAGAAGTGAGACTATTAGGTTCCCAAGTGAGGGCATAACTACAGAAGAGCTAAGTTATCAAAAAGCAATGCATTTATGTCCTGAAATTGTACCTTAGCAGTCAAAAAAATTCAGTAGAGAAATGTCGCTTTCAATATAGCTAATATAAAGGAGAGCTTAGTTAGCTTCTTCGTTAAGTTAGCAGGTATTCAGATTCTCCTCTGTTTTGAGCAGCTATTCCTTCAAGTTAGACTTCACTCTTCCTACTGGATCTATCACGCTTATGAAAAATATGAACTGCATGGCTTCCTGGGAACTAAAAGTGCAAAGGATAATTGGGGGTAAATAAATTCCAAAGTTCAGTTTTTGCATGGTTAAGGGAGGAATGCAAGATTAAAGCTGAAAAATTTCATCTTTAATCCCTTTCCTCTCAAAAACCCCTATTATCTTAGAGTATTTATAGAGCCAGTGGTCTTGAATGACACGCTTATCAGAGAGATGAGAAAGTGTCTGTGAACCTTTCTCCTGATGGCAAATGCCACCATGAGCTATTATTTGTGTAATATATGGAGAAATGAGAAATTAGAATTTCTTCAATAGACTTTCAAAACCATGATTTTTTTTGCTTTCATTAATATCATGATTTAAATGTTTAGAAGTGCAACATAAATGCTCAGAAGCATTTCGCCAATCATTAATCGATCAAAAGCTTTCTTATACTCAGCCTTATCTACTACCAGTTATTAATGTTACAGCAGTAGACAAAGATATTGTCAATTACAAAGCTTATAGGATTTACATCTAGGATGCACATGCAGATTTTAATCTAGATGTGTAAAGAACTGAAAAGGTGATGTTCTCATTTCACTTACTACTGTAAAGACTTGCCCACATAGAAAAAGCTTGAATAAATCACTGGAAAGCCAAATGGGATAGTATTCGACTATGAGAGCCCAAAAAAAGTATGAGAGAGAAGTATCAGTATATGGGAGGAGACCATTTTTAGCAACATTGACATATCAAGCTTATCACCTCAAATCTCAGTAAAGTAGAAGGCAACATGAATTAATTCAGATCTGGACAAGGTCATAATTGGTAAATGAAGGCTCTGGTACTCATATAGAAACACTAAATAATACTAAACTACAACCTGGGCAACTTAGAGCTGAAGAATATGTCCTGTTGTAAGAGGTTCTAATGTATTCCAAGATATAACAGTGACACTGGATGCAGAGGATAGGAAAAAGGCCTCATAACATATGAAGGCACTGACCCTTTTTTTGTAGTTCTTTCCTGAGGAATTCTGCTGGGGAACAGCAGCTTTCAGCTCTGCCAGCTGCATGTAAAGGTATTCTGCCTATTCATTTTCCATGATAACCTCCAATATATTGAATTATTCTATTTTCTACAATTACAGCATATTTGATGGTAGCTCCACAGCAAATGCACAGCACTGACACATGCTGATTAAGTTCATGTGCTTCCCTATCCACAACAGCTCTACTGCACTCCTTGGAGTTATTGCCAACACCAGGACTTATCGAACCATAAGATCCTGTGATCACTGCTATCCATCTGCTCAGGACTCCAAAAGGCAGCCAAGGTCACTGCAATGTAGAAGTGAACAAGAGAGAGGGGGAAGCCTATGGAAAATAGCAGTGATTAAAAAGGGCTGGGCCATGACGTATCAGTCATGCAAGAGCCACACGAAGGGAAAATAACAGTTTGCATGCGGCAGATGGACTCATATTTTTAAGCAACAGGCAACAGAAAGGGAGGAAGGCAAAACAACTAGTTCAGGCGATGATTTGAACATAGGGCTGGCGTACGTGGTGAGAGCAATCAGCATCAGCACAGAGAATACAGCAGGAAATTCTCTTCACATACAAGCTAATTATTAAAAAATAAGGAGAAATTTTTTTGTAGGATTTTCCCCATCCCTCCCAAGCATCCAGAGGTGTCCTCTGCCCTGCTCTCCGGTGTAACTGTGGCACATATGGAACATGAGAAGGATGTACGTGTTGTGTAAAAGGGGAGCAGCACAGCCTAAATGGGGCGAGTGGCTTCAGACCCGGGGAGACAGAGCTCTGAGCAAGACCGTTTGTCAGCCCGGGGGTGGGATGGGTCCGTCTGTCCAATCTCCCACCGCCACAGGCAGTGACAGGTCTTAAAATCACAGAAAATTGCCCTATTTTTGCACTAACCAAGCGAGAGAGCAAGCGGTATCATGAGCAAAGCAGCAAAGTAACGACTGCCATTTTCCCCCTTAGCGAAGGCCGGCTTGGCTTGAGCGCTTGGGTGCCCAGTGCACAAACAGATTTGAACAGACCTTCATCATTTCATTATTTTATTTTTTTTTGTGTAATATTTTAAACAATTCCCCAGGCTACACACAGACAACCTGTGAGAAATCCCAAGCTCCATGAGGCTATAAAATGATTTTTGCCTACAGAAATAGCCAGTTAAGAGGCTTGGGTCTTTAGGCTTTTTTGACGGAAGAAAATGCTTCAGCGTGACACTCAACATTGGGTATTTGGGGTTTCTAGAGTGAATTTAGGAAGAGATACAGAGAAATGATGACAGAAGACTTCTACTCTTATTGCTAAAAATAAGCCTAAGAAATTAATATAAAGATCTAGCAACACATAAAACCTGCAATGAAATATTACCTAGATTTGTTCCTTGTGATCCCACTGGGTACAACCCAAGTGCAGGCAGTAAAACCCTGAATCACAGAAGTACAGTGAGATTACGGTGAGGTTTTCATGTTGGTGAGATAACGCTCTGTTCTCTTTCACCTACAGCAGAATAAAACTTGAGAAAATTAAGAACGCAGACACTCTGAGGAAGGTATTTTTGTTCCTGTTTGGCCATTTGCTATGGATCCAACTGTGACATGTTTATTCGCATTTTGAAAAATAATGCAGAAAATTCCAAGAACAGCACTTGAAATAACTGCCGTTGAAAAATTAACAGTCCATCAAAAGGAATATATACTGGTATTCCATCCTTCAAAGAAATTAAGATACTGCTGGAAGACAAACCTTATGATAGATTTCCTTTTCTTATTTTTTTTCTGAGCTGTGCTTTATTTTGTTCTTGAATCGAATACAAATCACTAGCCATATTTGTAGCTGCTCGTTATTTTACTGAGTTCATATTTAGTGTTTTCTGAATTTGAATATATTAAGAATAAACATCCTGAATCTTTCAGTGCTTATTGTATTCTTTGTTATTTCCTATTAACATTAGTCTTCACTCTTTTTTATCATCTTTTGTACCTAAAGCTATTTGCTTTGTGATCTGTGTTGTAAAATTGAACAAAATTGTCTAAAATTTTAGGATTTGTCATTAACTACTCTATTTTTCTCATCCAGACTAACAGTGCTTAGGAAATCACTTATATCCTTTAGTAAGAGAGTCATTCAGTGACTCAATTGTGTAATGGGCAGATGAAGTTGGAGACATTCCCACTACACTTGTGACATTACTATATTCCTGATAAATGCTGAATGCCTTCAAGGCTGTCAATCTTCAGGTTTCAATGATTAGACAGGACTCTAAAAGAATAAAAACCAGCTTTAAGTTGCTTATTACAAAATATTTGATTTCACAAGCATAATGTAAGATAACCACATTTTCCCAGCTAAAGGTTTTTGTGCAGATGTTTAAAGAGCCGGCTTTCTTTGAGAGCTGCTATAACCTGCAATCTTGCTTTTTAGAAGAATCATGGGAAGTAAGACTGGAAGGGACATTTTGAAAGGCCATGGAGGCTGCTAAGCCTAAGGCTGTCTGACGTTGTCTAACTCTTGCAAAACTACTGAGATACACACTCCACCTGAAATATGTTCTGGTGTCTTTAAGGGTTCAAACATCTATTCCTGCATTTCCAGTTTGGTTTTTCTAGCCCCATTTTATCATAGCCATAGAGAACAGACTGTCATCATCACCATTCCTTTCACGTCTGCCTATGTGCACCTGAGGTCTCCACAGGGCAGACCAGGAAGAAAAAATGGTCGTTTTTTTCAGTCTCTCATTTTCTGGTAAGTTTCCTAAGATTCTGGTTCCCCTTATTGCTGTCCTCTGAACTATTACTCCACTCCACATCTTTTTCCTTTCGAAATGTGATGCTCAAAATATAGATAGATAGAAATATAAACACAAATATAAACATTCAGGAAATAATGGGAATGTGTTCTTAGAGAAGAAGAGGAAGTTATCAGATTTCAGCTTCCTATTGCCTAATAGGATGTTTCAGAAATACTAAATATGTACTACAGGGCATTTCAATTCCAGCTGCCTCCTAATACTGAACAATCTGGCCTCTTCATTTTCTATTACCTTTATTTACTCCAAATGCCTTATGGCTAGGCATTAAAAATTAGGTACTGATACTTGATTTTTCACAGGTTTTCTTATTACTTTCTTATTTACAGTGCTCAATAATGCTTGGATAGATCGAGATTAGAGTTTTCCGTTCAGCACATGAGAAATTTCAAGGATGCTACTGCCAGTCCTCTGATAGATACAGTGGGAGCTTCTATCAAAGACGCATTCCTCACCCTGCTCCCGTTTTGAAGTAGTAAGAACTGACAGTGGAGAGAATTCACTTCACTTGCAAAATTGATTAGTTTGGAAACAATCACTTGTGTAATTAAGATAGGTCAGGCCAAGTTTCTTTATAAATAATTCATCAGGAAACTACTCTATAAAAAGCTAGAGAAATGTCACTCCAGGTGCACTCTTTTTAGACTATTTCTGTATAAATCAATTAAGGTGTTTTATTTTGACACCCGGTGTCAGTATTTACCAAACTTGGATAGACAAGTCCATCCCTGCAGCATGCATTTGCAAATAACTTTACTCATTAATGTTTAATTAAGACAGAGGAAAACTGTCCTTGATATTTTGCTGCAATTAGTGCTCTCTATACCCCACTGACTTTCCATGATGAATTACTTTTCAAATGCAAAGTGAAGTGATTAAATAAAGCTGAAGATTCTCTAGCCATTGCACATTGCCCATCCTACACATTTAAGTGTATACAAAATGTATTGCTCAGCTGTGTCTCAGAACTAGTTTGTAGAGCTGTTATATAGCATTACACTAACAATCTAAACAAAACAAAAAAAAAGCTTCTTTTTTTTTTATTTGCAAACACCATCTTTTAAAGATGATCTCAAATGGAAAATCTATTCCATCGGGAAAAAAGAAATACGGATACATATATACATATATATATTCAGATCATATTCTGAAGCAACCACCATGGAAATGCCTTGCTATTTGAGAACGTATATTTAAGTTCCATTAAAAATATTGGGTTTGGACGGAACTTGGATGGAAGTTCAATAAAATACTTGGGCAAGGCAGCCTGCGCTGGTCTGCTCTCACTGCACTGCAACGTGGTGCAGGGTGGCTGTGAGTGCCCCAGGACGCCGCAGCCCCGGCCTCACTCCCCATTCGCCCCTTGCACCTCCCCAGGGCACAGAGCAGCCCTCAGCATGGGCAACTCGAGCCGCTCAGCTGCGTGCCCAGAGCTGGGCAGAGAACTGGCTCACAGTCCAACAGGATCGTGGCCAAAACCTCCTCACCTTCCACAGCATCGTCCTCCAAATTAGCTGCCCTACACAAAACATTTCTGTTTCGATGATCATTCAATTTCTAATGTTGTTGGCTGTGGTTATTTAATAGTTTCTCTTGTGATATTTTGGCTTTGCTATGCCCAGGTCTAGACTGAGTCTGGCAATATGAAGAAAAACAAGGATAGATTTTAGCTATTAATAGAGCTTGCATGGGGCAGGGGACAAAAAAATAGTTGAGATCTTTGAACTGATCCCATTCTTATACTCAGTTATGATGCTTTTCCTCAAGCATCACATAGGACAAGATTGTATCACTAAAAAAACAAACATGAACCAAAGGTCTTTGTGTTGAAAAACACATGTAATGCATTACAAGACTCAGTACATGACTATTACCTAATACAGCAATACATAATTACGCTATCTTTAGGTATATTTCTTAATTTTTATGAGTACCTATTACAACAAACAGGAATTGGCATTGGCTACTTTCATTGATAAAGCATTTTTCTGGTTGTTTGCAGGTAAGAGAAATGTCAAAGAAATGAAAAAAAAGCATGTCTGTCTTTCCATACCAGCAAAATGATTTAATATCCTGAAAGTCAATAAACCAGGTCCTTACTAATTGAAAACTGGAAATTACATCTAAGTATTGACATACCCTATGGCTCTTGAGGTTGTCAAGACTAAAAGTCTCTAGACTTAAGTTTACATATTTCAGCAGTCTGTAATACTCAGTAGTATGATTTTATAAAGCCAAGTGATTACAAGAAATCAATGAAACATTTCTTTCAATAATTTTTGTACAACTTCATCAAGGCACTTACAAAGTCATTCTGCATTACAGTGGAAATGCACATAAATCTACTGTGCCAAGTGCAAGGACAGCATAAAGAGCAACATGCTCTATGCACAGCACATAACATTGCCTCTTTCCTACCAGCAGGAACGGGATCCATACATCCCTGGCCTGACCAGCTCAGCAACTAACAGTGTTGGCTGGCTGCTCTCTGAGCTCCTTGCTGAGTTCCTCTTTAAAAACAGCGTGCCCTGAACGTGCCTGGTATGTAACTTTTAAATTCCCTATATAAGTGAAAGCTGTCTATATCAGTCCCAATTCCAGCCTCACTTCACATATATAGATGCTTGTTATCAATGAAAAGGTGGCTAAATATGTTAATACTATGCTATTACAGTAAGATGAAAATTCTCAATAGTATTGTCATTTTCTACATAGTGAGTCATAAAGAAATGAGTTTCCTAAAAAGTCTCTCTCTTAGGAAAAGCATTCCTTTAAGCAGTCTGCTGCGCTTCTGCTGCCCTCCCTTTCCACGCAGCCATCCTGCTCAAAGTGCACGGCCCCTTCCTCTGCAATGTGCTTTGTTAATTGCTGTTAATGATTTTTCACCCCAGTGCACTCCAGTACACAAAGGACATGCAGTGGTTTGATCCTGACCCTCTCCAATTTTTAAATTATCTTGTTTGATCATTCAGGGGAGAAAAATAAAATCATGGCCGTGCTGACAAGTTTTTGGCTATAGCTTTAGCCCCGGCATAACTAGGAAAAGCTAAGGTATAATAAATCTCTGAGGAAGAGCGTGTGGGGGGAAATCTGACAGACTCGTAACTGCAGCAGCACTACTGGATGCCACTTATAATAACAACTCAAAGACCTTGAGCTATCAAACAGGTTTGCTGATGGAGAACTCTTATCAAAGTCCCTGCTGTTCGCGCTGACAGACTCACCACACACGGCTGCACACGGCTACACTCGCATTCACTCGAGTGTGCAGGGAGCGTCTATTCCTGGGCCGCCAGCACTCGGCAGGAGCAACGTTTTAATTGCAAAGATGCTGAAGAGTAACTAATACCTCGTGGTGGAGGTTTTCTCATGGTATGGAGCCTTTTCTGTGATTTAAAAAACAAACTGAAACCCTACTGTATATTTAAACAACATCTCCAACAACTCTGTGTGCAATAAGGGGTTTGGCAAAATAAAAAGACTTTTGCCCTTTCTAGGTCCTTGTGCCCCTGGGATTCAATCCTGCTTGTACATACAGAGATGCGCAGGGAACTCCTAATGAGTCCCGTCTACCAGCAGCTCAGCAGAGGGGTTGCATCACGTGAGGTAGATGTAAATGCACTTAACTGGTTGGGACAATCTCAGTGAAAACACTTTCTCCAAAATGGCACTTACTAAGCAAAAGAGCACCTACTTCAGCGCTACGTGAGCATAAACTGCTGCCGGTCTCATTTAGTAGACTGTCACCTCCAGCTTAGCTGTGAGCACGATTATGCAGAAAGCCGTGATGTAGGTAGCGTGGTACAACACACTGCAACACGAGTCAGGGAGAGTTAGTACTCGTGCTTAGGTACATCAGTGTAGCACATAGTGGTCATTAACAATATTGTGACAACCTCCTTGTTCTTGCAGACCTTAGGTAATCTGGGATTAAACAAGAGAAAGGATTATTAGGGAAAGCAGAAAGGAAGAAAGAAGAACAGACTTTTTTTTTTTTTACTAGTAATTCATAAAATTAATAATTAACGGCAAAAAAAAATCTAAGAGCAGGTAATCTAAAAAAGTAATATATGGTCTTTTAACAAGACAGACCCTGAGAGATGTCTCTATAGCCATTTAGAGGGCTCTCCATCTCCATTGGGATGTCTCCTGCAAGCACAAGCACATCTGGAAGAAGAGCACACAGGGATATGGGGTTCAGTAAGCACTGAGATGTGCAATATGCTAAAAGGAAGACTAAACTGAGAAATACCAGTTGAGAAATTGCCCGCTTGGAATAAGGAACTAGGTAACTTTTTCTGAAGCCTCCTGCAAGTAATTTAGTGACTGAAGTATTCGCTAATGCAGAATCAGTTTCTTTCTTTCTGGACTAGAAACCCGTTTAGGCAAAGTATTGTATAGCATAACTCAGAGATAACCAGCTCCTTTCTGACCCCAGCAACTTTTAAGATTTTGTATAACCTGAACACCTACAGCAGCAGAAAAGAGACATTGACTTGAGATACTAGGCACTCCACTTCCCATCCCGGTATCAGTTCAGGCACTCAAACCCAAACCTAATGCGCAAATGCAGGTATTCACATCAACCACCGAATTAGCAGCTTGTACCACTTGCACCGCGTCCTGGACACCACCAGAAGATACTACACGAAGGGCAACAGATAACAAAAACTAATTATTTGCAGGCAACAAAATGTTTATCCTCAGATAGCAAACAGGTTAGAATTTTCAAAATAGATACTGGCTTTGATCTTCAGAAATATATAACTAACCCATGCACTAAGACTTAAAAAGAATAATCCTAGATATTTTTGTAAATCATCTTTTGCTCATTTTAGTTGTTTTAAGACCCTTCTGTGAAGATGCATTTTGAACTATTTCCCCTTAGAAATGTTTATCACATATCATCATAACTAAAACAGTCAAGGAACAGAAGCAGCGCTGTATTTTTGTGCGTACCTGTGAGAATCATGTTTCCAGCAAACAGCTGGATGATATAAAGCAAAGAAAAAAATCGAGTCAAACGATTACTTGGTTACAATTCCCATGTAGGCCTCCTGAACCAAACCGTATGCAAGTGCATTGCCCAAGTCACACACAATCTTTGGTGAGGCTGCAGACTGCCTGAAGATCTTCTGAGCTCCACACTCTTATAAGAAAGACTTCTGTTTCTTATTACTCAAGCCTCACATTTTAAAACGTGAATGTCATCTCTCAGATATTTTCTCTCTTATGTCTAAATTATTGATAGGTTTTTTTTCCTTTTTTTTTTTTTTGCTATTAGGCGAAGATACACTTTAGAAAAGTAAAATCTATTCACTAAGATCCTGATGTCCGCAATAATTCTGACAGGACCATTTTTTTGAAAGGCTGGGAATAAAAATGCTTGTTTTGGCTAGTATTTATTTTTATGTTTCTGTTAATAGACTGTCTTCCATCTAATTTGTCTTTCAAGATTCTTTCGCTGTCAGAACAGTTTTGACTGGCCACAGCCTCGCTCTCTAACAAACCGTGCGACTCTGTGTCTGGGTGCTAAACTTTTTATTAAAAGTGGCTTTATTCTATGGAGATTTGCTTAGTATTTCATTTTGTAACTTTAAGCAGCAATAAACTGACCTGCTTCAGAAACAAAACCAACATGAACAAAATCCTTCCAAGTCTGTTCAGTACATTCACATGCATTTGGTGGAACATATCTCACTTGAAAAAAAGAATTTAAAAATATGAAGGACTTCTCCGAGAAACATACTGGTATACCATCATGGCTTCACTTTCTGCAACTATCTCTTATCAAATCTTCAGTCCTCTTAATATTGAGATAAATTTTATTACCTACGATGGCATGTATGAAATATCTTCAAATCACTTTTTTGATTATGACAAATATAAAGATCTTCATCCTGAATATATTAGCAAATTGTTTTAAAAAAAAAAAAAAAACTTTCATTGGCGAATTTCTGGTTTTTCCCCTGTAAATTGAAATCCCCGAAAAAATGGTTTTAGGGCATTCTGAGGTAGCTGCTATGTAGTGCCATATTGGCTGCCTCCTGCCTGAGGGTCTCATGTCATTAGCCCTTGCTCCTCTCCTCCTCTACTGAGCTCTCCTCCTTGCTCACTGCGGTCCTGGTAATTGTGCAGCCTCTTTCTGCAGCTCCCAGATTTTGCTCAAGGCTAATACCCTCAGACAACCACAGTAACAAAATAGTTCCAATGGGCACCCTTAAAAGTTTCCTTTACTTCTCAGTAAGTCACAAGCAGTTACCGGTGTTCCTCATTAAAAGTACAAGGCACATCTCCTCATTACCACCACAACTTACCTAACACCGAATAAGTAAAAGAAAACTTTGCAAGAACTCCCACCGGGTTTTAATTGAATCAGTAAAACTAAACTTCTCATTAGAACCATAAACAAACTTTATTACTTTCTCATATGAATTGGTTCTTCGTCCATCACTTGAGGACTGACATATTTACATAAATATTTAAATGCAAAACGATCAACTGCATATGTTGTTGACCAAGATTTTTTCCTTGAAGGTACTACACCTCTTAACGTGCTTTCTATTGAATCCCTGCATGGCTTGCTGCCATTAATCAGTTTAACATCTCCTCCCAACATGGAAGTAAAATAGCGAGTATCTTCCTCCTTTCATCCTTCAAGCTGAGTTATTGAACAAATGCTTATTTAATATAAGCGGTCACAATTATCACTGCTCTGCAGATCAAAATAATTGTAAACAGTGATTAATAGTCAAGTCCCATTGCACTTCTGTCCTGATGGGCTGTCAGAAATTTTAAGCTGCTTTCAGTCACATGCACTGCTTAATTTGTTGGGTACTCACTAGCTGAAAGGCAACCAAAAATGGCAACTCTAATGAAGACTACTAGACTGCTTAAAGCTGAGATTTATGTCATACGCTTGCACACCTCCTACATTACAATCCTCCTGCTGAATCCACACAGGGTCCTTGCAGCGCAGAAGAGACTGAGATGTCTCAGTCGCCTACATACTGCTCATACTGCGGCACGCCGTAGAGAGCGGAGGTAACTCTCCCGTTATCCCAGTATTTCCTGGGAGGAGGCCAGGGCTCTCGCAATGGGGGCCATGGGCACGTTCTTGCTTAGCCAGAAGCCTCCTGATACTGCAAGTGCAAAGCAGCTCCCTCAGCCTTGCTGCTCTGCTGCGGCTTCTGGTTTTGGAGAGCGTTTAAAGGAAGCCACGGGGCACCCCACGCAGCAGAGATGTCCCCGTCCCCTGCCATGCCTCCGAGTGCCCCAGCGGCTGCACGAGGTGTGGATCACCTCTGCAAGCAGACGCGCTGCTCTGATGCAGGTGCTGCAGCAAGAGAAAACACTCCTTGTTTAGCTAAGGGGTCTGTGGATTTGGCTGTTTGTCTTTTTTGGTTTTATTTTATTCAAAATCAGAAGGCAGTGGCCATTGGCTTTGAAGAGGGAATGTGCCTCTCATCCCACATTTGCTGGGAGATGTCACAGCTGTGACAAGGAGGGGTTTATAATGCCACAGTTCGGTGCCTTCATAATTTATTCTCTCTGATTTTATGCTCTTTTAGTCTCCTGCTCAACCATCCACTAACAAGCAGTGATATTAGCCAATAAATCAAAGACGTCTGCTTGTCACCACCAGATGCTTGGTCACATTGCAGCCGATTATGAGACGTACAAAAGGACAATTTCATGTAGAGAGCTCAGCAGAGGTGTTCCACTGATATTCTGTTTGATAGGAAACCAGCATGAGGGGCATGTAGTGAAACTCACTAACTTTTATGCCTCGTGGCAATAGAGAACTAAGCTCAAATAAAAGTGGGAAGTAAATTAGGACCTCACCTTTATGACAATTCCTTTTATGATACAGCATCTATTCCTCAAGTATGCTAATACCAGTTAGCATAAAAATACATCTGTTAATTTGACCAGCTGGCACCTAGTTGGGTACAGGAAAAGCACCTACTTGATTTTTCAAAAGTGTAAAAGAGGTCCTTAATAGCAATTGTTACAAACTGAATCAATTTTTTCATGTGGTACTTCTTAAGAAATAATCTCTTAGCCTTATTAATCAAATATAAATGCAACATGCTCAGTGCAAAGGCAAGACCAAAGTTTTTGATCTCATTTTTTTCTAATTTATTATTAAAAAATATCATTAATGATGAGTGCCAGGAATTATTCTACAGAAGAGAGGAGGAAAGGTAAACTCTCTTGTAGCAACTTTATTATGGCTTTCTGCTCCACATCATATAATATAATCTACTAATCTAATGCTATAATAACTGATAATATATTATACCAATTGATAAAAAATAGGGATTATGGATTTGATATGTTACATATGAAATCCATAGGAAAACTAGACCCTTGCATTACTCTGACAATCCAGAACTGGGTATCTCTGGATCTCTACATGGAAATTGAGCCCTAAAATGAAGAATAGTATTTGTTGGCATTGTGGAGAGGAATAAGTCTTTCCAAAATCTACTGTAGTGGCTTCATGGATTTGCACTGCATTTCTATATGGATCAATACCTGAAAGTAGATTCAACAAGGTTTTCCGTATGTGATTATGCCTCTTACTAGATTTAGTCTTTCAATGTTTATCAGTGAATCTTGTCCAGTGCTACGTGTGACACACTCAGTACAAATGTTTTCAGGATGGCTCCACGCTAAGGCTTTTTTTTACAAACTTATCCTCATATTTTAAAACATCAATAGCTTTTAAAAAAAAGGACAAAACTGAGCACTGTTCAGCCCAGTCAGGTAGGTTCAGCTTTACTGCCATTTCTTACTATGCTTTACTAGCTTCATTTACGCCCCTGCAAATCTCAGATTTCAATGTATGAGAATTTCTTTAAATGAACATGGATTTGGCCTCAGGCCACCCCAATTCTTCCAGTAAGGGCATGAGGATGACGCCACCTATAAGAGAATTGGTGTTTTGATATCAACATAAGCCCAGCCAGCAGCTGGCATTGAGTTAATGGGAACATTAACTCCAATACTTGGTTATTCAATGGCTAGAACATGCGAGTTCATGAAAGAACCGGCATTAAAATACATATTGTAAAATCTAATGAACCAACTTTCAATCAAAACTCCAGGCAGAAGCATTTCATTATGAAATGACAGCTTTATCAGAGCATGGCATGAATTCTCACTGTAGTGACAGTAGACCAAAAAAAAAAGAAACAATTCATTCTATTCCCCGGTATTAAATGATTGACATGTGGCTTTTGTTTCAGGAAGCACTTACCTCTGACAGTTATCTTTCTAGCTCATTGCTTGCAGTAGATTTACAGGTCAAATCAAATGACTTACAGGGGAAAAAATAAAGGAGCAGAAATGTGCACAGGGCACAGCATCAAGAAGGAAAAGCAATAAGGTGCTTGTCTTTTTACAGAGAGCAGAACTTATACGACAGAAACTCAGGGACCAGTTACAGGGAGAAGGTTTGATGTCATCTAGCACAATCCCTAGGTGTTAGATCTGAACTATGCCACAATACTTCAAATAGGTGAATTCTAGAATTTATCATTAACAGCGAGCCTGTAACCCCAAGAAATGGTGTCAAGAGAACCAAGTGCATTGCTGGTAACAGTATCAAACAAACCACACGGATCCAGCATCAGCAGCCAGCATGAGGTGTACCATGGCGTGGAAATGCCTTCCTAAGAGGCAGTTTGCAATACAATGAACCACAACGGCAAGCAGCTACGAGAGGCTGCGGGACAGCAGAGCGGTGCCCCGGCAGCTGAGTGGAGAAGCCCTGCATGTGGCTACCTGGACTAGCACACGCTGCTGCCGGGACTAATGAGAAACCCGGCTGACTTGCTGGGTATCAGCCAAGTAGCCTAGACGGCAAATTGAGGATAATGCACAGAATAGGTTTTTATTTATGATTGAGTTTTAATTTTAGTATAAAGCTTTTAATGGCTTTAAAAAAAAATTAAGAACTTCATTTTTTTCTTAAATTACCTTTTTTTTTTTTCCTGAAGATATGCTTTTCAGAGTTAACAATAAGAAAGTATATCAGAAAAAAAAATTATTAAAGCAGATTATTAGCTTTTATTCTTCTTGGTATTTACCACACGTCTGTAATTAATTTCAGCACAGTCTTTCCAAAACAATGAATTTTCAATAATTTTCAGAATTTTTTCCAAAGTGCAAGTTGGCTCCTTTGAGAAAGAGAAGCAAGATTTTTTCTAATTCTTGCTTGGTGAAATTAAGAGCTTTTCATAAAGATAAAAAGCCCTATTGAATGGTCTAGTTCCCCACATAAAAAGTACAAATGCACTTGCTTTTAAGCGCATGAACAGCTTCAGTGAACTCCACAGGACAACAACTATACCTTATCGTATGTACAAGTCATTCAATATCAGGGAACAAGATCAAATGAGAATTGTAATAAAGGTCTTTTTTCCCCATGGCCTAAAATTTCCATTACTTTATTGGGTTAAATACAATCTGCTTTTTGTAGTAGCTAAAGTGTACTTCAAAAAATTTCAATTTTAGCTTGTTCAAATGTATTAGAAGACATTGCTTAAAATTCTGATGTCATTTGTAAGCAAAGCACTTGGACTTAAATATGATCCATTAAGGTAATAGCAGAATTCAGTGTGAGTTATTTGAATAGGTCCTGATACCATGAACATTAGTCTTTAAGTAGGCAACCAGTTGTGCAGATTTCAATTGATCTATTCATGTGTGAACTCGAGCACAAGGCCAAAGTGACTGCAGTACCAGAATCTGCAAGGATTGAGGAATTAACTTAAAACAAGACTTACAAAGAATGGATTTGTCATGACCATGTCCTCCTGCTGCATGGCGGGTGCATTGCCAATAATCAGGGACAAAGGACGGGATTTTGCGACTTTCAAACAGTGGCCAAATAAGGTTATTGTAAAATAAATCAAAGGAGTGAAGTGGTTTAATGGCTTTTTAATGATCCTAATGTTTTCTGTTTTAATGAGTCCTTTTACATCAGCTTTAATCATTTTATGAGACTGAAAAACAGCTGAGAAATGCCTGGCATTAGTTTGGTTTTCTGTTCAATCTCCCCACAAGCCATTATGGAACAGTGGCTAATGGCAGTCAGCTTTTGGAAGTGGAAGCCTAAGCAGAGAAATAACTGCTTGTTTACTTGGGAAAATGATGCATTAAATAACAGTCAGATTATGGGACATCTGCATTTACAATAATTGGGGTTTTTTTGTACATATCAAAGAAATCATATCTTATTGCAGCGCAGATAAGAAATAAGTAAAATAGATTAAGGAGCCTGCAATCACTATTACTGTGAAATTGAATTAGATCTTTCTTCAGCATTACATAGATTTAACTTAAGCAACTTTAAGGTTTCAAAGCTGATAAGAATTCCTTAGTCCTTGCAAACACTTACCTGAACCTATATAATTTATATCAGAAGAATTTTTCAAAACAGATGGCCTACAGCAGTTAATGGGACATCCTTCACCATAGCTCAGTAGCTTTCAAATTAGCTTTCAAAGCCAGGTGTCTTAGCAGAGCCTTTGAAGGCAGAGCTTGTGCAGCAGAAAGTAGCCTGCAACCACTGACATGTGAACGGACAAACACACGTGGATGAAAAGTGAGGAGGAGTCCAAACTCCAGACTGCCTTTTTTTAATAATAATATTTTTTTAATAATAATAATTCCTCAACGGGATGGTTCCCACTACCAGTCTGCTGGATTTAGCCACGGTTTGGCGGTATAGACCCCCTCCTGTAGTTATCGTGCCGCAGCCGAGGCTGCACTCTGCTCGGTTGGCTGGTCTGTACAAGCAGTCACCTCGGGCAGCTTAGCTGAAAACACCAGTTACCGCATTCATCCTTGAAGAGCATGAAGGCCTTAGGACTCTCTTAGTAGCCCTCTTATGAAGAGTACCCATACAAGCTCATTTTGACTTCAGCTTTCTCCCTATATTCTTGTTCTCCAATTCTGAGTGAAAATTAAATCCTGGTTCTACTAAATTTCCTATCTAAACTTGATCATACAGATTTCAACAACAACAAAACACTTAGAATATAAATTATTGGGGAAAAATAAAAATCTTCATCATAAAACTTCAGTTATTTTGTTAAATCCTTTTTTTAGGGGTATAATGAGATTAAAATCACATGTTGTTTCAATTCTGCTCTCAGCTAAACCAAAATCCAATTGAAGTTAAAATAGGAAAAAAAAATGTATTTTTCCCAAAAGGTCATTTCTACATCCTCATAAAAAAAAAAAAAAGAAAGACTAAGGGGAGCAGCTAAATCAACTACCTTTTAGTGCATCAGAAGGTCAGAGTAGGGAAGACATGGAAGGAAGGTTCGTCTCAGTCAGTAATGTCAGCTACTTCCATGTCCTGAAATAAGTTTTAAAACATGAGTCTCCTATTACACGGTTGGAGTAATAAACATATCTAACATATGAAAAAATAAAATATATCTTTAATTTCCTATTATTTCCTGTCCTGTGATACAGTACTTTTTGTAACAGCAATTGTCACACAAAGGAGTGTTGCAAGAACTATCTTTTTAGAAATTGATTTTCCTAAACATTTATTGCACCATCTGGAATGCAGATTAAATGATTTCAAAAGACAGAGAATTATAAAATATAAACTTGCAAAGTAAAAGGTGCATGGGAACAACATATAACAGAGCTGAATGAATAATACACACAAATTCAGGTGACACTTTTCAGGCAATATATACTCAGGAAGGAGTAAACAATAGCAGCTTATCTTTGTATGAGATCCTGTAAAAATACACTCAGGTTAAAAAAAAAAAAAAAAAAAAGGTGTTATAATGCACATTAGGAAGCTGTGAATGCAGTTTAGCTGTGCCTAGACAAGACTGACATACTGTAATTTCATCCAGTAGGAACGGATACCAAGCAGTTCAATCGAGTGATACAGCAAAACTGACTCTTGCAAGAAATGGTCCTAGTGCTATTACTGAGTGATGGTTGTGTTTTTCTCCTTGCTTTAAAAGGGTAACTGATTGTAGATATTTTTCTAAATTATCATAAGGAGAATATTGTCTTGTAGCTTCTCTCCCTTTTATGTTATTCTATGCAAGAAGTAAATATTTTTTCTAGACATAATAATGATTTTCTTTATATTCAGAATGACAGGGCTCTCTTCTTACCTTACCTTTAGTTCAAAAATGAGTTGATCACCCTGGATGAAATCTCTTTGGCGTCTAAAGATCAAAGTGGACAGTTGCATTATAAAAAATGCTGATTGCAATAGGAGGAAGCATGTCATAGGATTATTTCCCCTGTCCAACTGCTCTCCTTTTCTCCCTATTATATTTTAGATTCTGAAGCTGCCAATTCCCTTCCTTGCCCCAATTATTCTATTTTACAGAGAAATAACTAATGGGGGCCACATTCCCAAAACAGCTTTCAGAACTTCCTGCCTGTGGTTAAGCAGAGTAGAAGAGAATTTCTAGAACGTCTAAACAGGTTTGAGGATACAAACATCAGAAGGAACACGGTATTATTAGTCCCACACAATAAAATTCTTTCAGCTGATTTCTGCATTCTGATTTCTGCAGTTCACATTTAGGTTTTTTTTTAATGATAAAAATTTCTATTCCTCTTTTTTGAATATCTTATATATTAATAGAGTTGGTGGAGGTGGCAGAAAAATATATAGAAAAGCTTTCATTCTATTATTTTTGCAAACTACAAAGAGGTAGTATAGGTTGCTTATATCTTTGTGCATCCACTTGTCAAAACCACTGTCTACATCAGTCAAAAAGGTTAACTAATATAGGAAATGGCAAGCAAAAAAAAACAAAGGAAATAATATTGATGTGCATAGTTGGAGATATCAGAATCTAGATGTATCTTTTTGGAGAATCATTATGAATATAACGACATAGAATCATAGAATCACAGAATGCCTAAGGTTGGAAGGGACNATCTTTGTGCATCCACTTGTCAAAACCACTGTCTACATCAGTCAAAAAGGTTAACTAATATAGGAAATGGCAAGCAAAAAAAAACAAAGGAAATAATATTGACTGCATAGTTGGAGATATCAGAATATAGGTGTATCTTTTTGGATAATCATTATGAATATAACAACATCACACAATCATGCATCTATTACAATCTCAGGCATAG
The DNA here is from genome assembly GCA_013389825.1 of Crypturellus undulatus. Lineage (NCBI taxonomy): Eukaryota > Metazoa > Chordata > Aves > Tinamiformes > Tinamidae > Crypturellus > Crypturellus undulatus. The sequence continues at coordinate 425,816 of VWPW01006745.1, read as the reverse complement.
CAGATTATATCAAATTTCCATTTTTCTAAAAAACAAAAAACTAAATGCACTTCAAAACAATCCTCTCACAATCCCCTTTTTGGTGCAGTACTCAAACTCAACATCACTGGTAATGGAAAATAAGGAAAAATAGTTTAGAATTGGAGTTATCAGAGTCCTTGTGAAAAACACTTGTCTGTTAAGGAGAGACCAAAAGTTGGTCTGAAAGTTGCCAGCCGGAGGCGTCAGTGAAGAGGAGGGGAAAGCCCCATACGGGCCTTGCTCGTCCACCATACGGAGACCATCCTCATAGACGTGTGAGCGATCCCAGGGTCACGTCCTAACATCCCCAGGGTGGGATGTTTTGGCCCCCAAGCAGCTTTTGGTTAGAAGGCTTATCCAGCACTAAGATGGGCATTTAGAACATTAAAACGAAGAATGAAAAAAACTTGAGGGCATGAGACAGTTCAGCTTATTACTGACAACTATATTCCATTAATCAATTTGTTAATTATTTTCTCCATGTCTCAGTTTCAGGAATAACTCTTTTGAAGAACCTAAATATGTATCTTTTGTGAATGCATATTAATAGAAGAAACAAAAAAAAGAGGAGGGGGGAGAATTCTCTGGTACAGCCTCAGAAAATATAAAAATTTCAAGAGAGATGAAAAGTAACTTTGGAGAAAAATCCTCTATTTTGATCCATACTGTATATATTTCTTTTAGCACTGTGAAACGTAGACATTATTACTCTTAAGTTTTACTAACAGAAATTCCTGGAACCTACACAATAATTTCCGCTCATGTATTATCCAAAATACTTTATTCCTATGTGAAAAATATCATCTTCAGAGTCCTATATTCACCAAAATCTTTAGGCATGTCTTGAACAGCATGCCACTTAGACCTTTTTCGGGCAGAAAAGAAATAAAAACGTAGTGTTCCCAAGGTAGCATTTGATAAGCACTCCTGCTCATCCAAGAGCCATCTCAGTTGGACTGAATTCCTGGTCAAATTAAAACGGACAATTCTCCATCTGCTTTTGATAGATTAATTGCTCATTTTTTGAGGATACAGAACTCATAGCAAGCTAATGGACAGTTTATTTATTACAACTAACTTGCAAATATTTGGAATATACATCAGTTCACTGAAAGACAGAATAAATACATTTGTTGGGGCAAGTGCCTCAACAAATAAAACTGCAGTGAAGACACTGGCTCACATTTTAGCAACCATGGCCATAAAACACAGACCCAAGGAAGTAATGCGATCAGTGACAAGTCTGCAAGGGAATTTTTCGGAGCGAGTGAAAACAAGCAGGCCCGTTCTAGCTCTAATTACCAAATGCATCATCTTCCTCTTTACAAGCCTACGAAATTTCAAATCAGATTTCTTGTGGAAACTCTGCTTCCTGCCAAGACAAATAATGACAGGCAAAAAGAAAATCTTTTTTATTTAAAGGTGACTGGCAATAAATTGTCTTTGATTTTAAGTGTAGTTACACAGATTTGTTATCTGCATGTGCTGAACACAGACATCAGCAAATATAATTATATCCTCAAATGTAGATAGCTAGGTAATGCTCTCATTGAACTATTGAACCCAATTCAAGCACTCATGTACCCAGCCACATATGCTGCTCTCATACCTTAGCTTCTCTTCTATTTGCATGGAATTATGTTATTTAGTTGCAACTTCTGCTTTAATGCCTATTACTTTATTTTCAAAGTCTCTTTAACCCCAAACCACTTGGTTTAGTACCACAACCGGTGCTGGGGTTTTTTTTTGTTGCTGTTTTGGGGTTTTTGCTTTTGTTGTTTTAACAGACGTAACTGCGGGATCTATAATGGAAGGAAATAGTCATGCCTTCTCCAGAGATATTAATCCACTAAATATATTTTGAAACACTCATCTATGAGTCCAAAATTTGTTTTCTATATTTACTATTAATGACTTAAAGTACGTTGCTATGCAAACAATCTCAACATCTCATGCAGATAAAGTATTCCTAAAAGTGAAACTAAAATAGATGTAACTATAACCTCACAAAATCTATCTTATTCTGTCATTACTTTGTAGACAATATTCACAGAATTTTTAGTCAGTCTCAGCTTTTAAACACAAGCTGATAAAACTAACATTGCTCCTTCCTAGTGGAATAGAACAGAACCCTCAAAACCAGCCAAGGTTGTGTCACTGTCAGACTCCTCTCTCCTTCCAAAGGAAGGGAATGAATTCCATTAATGACAGTTTCCTTTCTTCTGCCTTCCGCCACGACAAGCCCCTGCACGACTCTGGGAGCAGGGCTTTTGCTCCCGGGCACAAGTACTCTAAAACACTGACACAGCAGTGCTGCTGGCTACGCATCGAGCGGCGCAAACCCTTGGGCATTGCTGGGAACCGTTTCTGATCATCCTGATCATCTGTAGGCCTCACAGTTCAACACTTGCCAGCATTCAAATGAATGGTGGTGATGATTCAAATGAAGTCAGTGGTAAATGTCTAAGTAACTGAAAATATCTAAAGAGGAAAAGCTTAAGAGTAGCCATGACTGAAATGCCTATTCATGCAAGGTGACTCTTGTAGAAGGCTTTAGTTTGCTATGCTAGAAGAGACAGGTTGAATATTTATGGATATGGCAGATTTTCTAGCATCCTATTTCATTACTGAGATGCTGTAATAACACCAACTTTGTCCCTTATGCGCTGGATATAGCAAGATAAGACAAGTTCTCAAAAGTGACTCAGCTAACGGACCAAGGTCTCAAAATCTGTGCATTGTGATCACCTCATTCATCATTCACAAAGATTATTATTTTTTAAACTTTCTGCATGACAAAATGAGAGTCTAAAACTAAGTATTGCCCTTCTCTTCTGCCTCGCACCGTATTAACAAGCACTAACAAACAGCGCTCCGGCGGCTCCGGAGCCAGGGACACAAAAGCAGCGATAAGGCATATAAAATATTCATAACCAGAATCTCTGATGTAGGCAGATGCACAACAAGAGCGTACAAGCTTTGTCAGGAATCGTTGCGAGATTGAAAGCATACTTAAAGGATTTATTAAAGCAATCAGAAGAAGACTCTCCTCAGTCACCATGATTGCAGGGAGTTTATGGCCGTATATTTAATCTTCTTGCTCTGCAATAGATAAGTTATGCTTTCTGGTGATTTGTGCACAAAGAGTTTTCTCAATCTTTTCCAGCAATATAAAGAAGTATCATTTCTGACTCGCTAAGCAAAGCATTAATAGGAATGTCAGAAGCACGATGGAACATGTAATAAATATTAAGGTTTAATGTTATAAAGAGTTATATTACACAGAATATAGTTGAAGATTATGATATAAGATTATTATCTTTTGTTACATGAAATTATAGGAAAAATTATTTGATGACAGGGATTGATTTCTGTAATATTATATTCAAGAAGGCATGAGTTCAACAAAAATAAGGAGTATAAAACAAATGTAAACTGTTGCCCTACCAATAATTAGCCCCCTAAACACAACACTGGGAACAGCAGAAATTACTACAAGACACCAGTTTGATTAACACATCCAGAGAAACACAATAACAGAGAATTTTTTATTTCATAAAGAAATAAGCTTGTTACCAAGGTAGAGTAGCAAATAAGAAAACTAAGGGCAAGGAAAAAGCAATTGTTATCCAAAGCATACAAATAGAAAATTGTACCTAAATGTGTGTGTGTAGGTATACAAAATTCATATTTTAGATGGACAGATGCACACATACACATTATCAACATTACAGGATGGTTGATGATATTCTCATTTTGACATAGCCTATTATAATCATGGAGCCATTGGCTATTAACATAGCCAAAGAGGTGGAAGAATATACTTTTTTCTATTATTTTGATTTAACTGCCTACAGCTTCTTCTAGTTTGCATTGACCTTTCCTTAAGGAAGCCTAGAAACATTAGCTGCACTCTGGAGATATTCAAAATATTTCACCTGCAGAACTGGGCTGACAAACCTTGGCTCCCTGCTGAGTTTGCAACAACTACTGAAAAACACCTTCTTATTTCGGATCATTTTTCTCGTCAAGAAAATCAGTCTGTGTGCAATACCAGTGTGCACACATCAACTTTAAAGAGTTTTACGGTAGAAATAAAAAAAGCAGTGCTTCATCTTGGAGGCAAAATGCCAAGGAATGCAGCATCTGTTACAATAACTGCCATCTCATGTTCCTTCTTTTCTTAATTTAGGGAAGAAGCTCCGTTTCCAATTTGAAGTAGAAAATGTTAGCAAACATTCCTTCAAATTTCCATTCAGAAATACTATTTACTTACAAATATGCACATGAATCTTGCCACCTAAGGTAAGAGCAGATCATTCTCCCCCATGCAAGATCTCATCACCACAGACTCACAGATCTGATTCCATTTTGAACATGTATACAACACACAGTGTAGGATGAAGTGTCCTGGGTCTGAACACAGTCACGAGGCACAAATGTCCCTTAGTAATCTAAATAGCAAACCAAACCAACCTTCTGAACTATTTAATGAACGCTGTCATTAGCACTGTGCTCTGCTGTGTTTCTGTTTGTGTTTTTTTATTCACCTGAAAACTCTAAAATATTTGGGGATGTACCCCTTTTTTGCTACCAAAACAAAAAAAAAACCCTTTAAAAGTAAGAACATAAGAAGTGAAGTAGTCACCAGGACCTGTCCGTTTCATTCTCTCTGCTTGCCTGCTCCAAAACATCTCTGTGTTCACTCTATCTGCTATGTGCACAAATACTACATATGCATAATGCCTGGGGACAACACAGACGTTCTTCATGAACAAGAAATCACACATACGACATTTACTCTGAGAATCATCCATTCATTTCCATCAGTCAGAACCAAGAGCTCTCTTTTACCTACTAACTTCCATTCCTCAGACAAAAAGTAGTCTCTAAAATACTCCTGAGAGTTTAGAGACCACAAATGTTTTAAACTGTTTTTCCAACAGCAACACAATGTCCAAAGAAAGAAAGAGGAGTAAGTGAAATTTTGGCCTGAAAATGCTTATATTATCTGTTACAGCTATATACAGATCCATGGTTTCTAATCAAGCAGTACAGGTCTGTTGTTTTACTTCTTTCATATTCCTAACCCGTAATATTGTTCAAATTTCAAACTAGAATAAAAGAAAATTTTGAAGCACAGCTCAGAGAGTCCACAGATTACACAGCATCTTTCTCAAAGTAAAAATAAATCAAGATTTGCAAAATAAGTAGGTTAAACATATAATTTATTTGATATATATGAAAAAAAATGCTACTGCTGTTCAGAATTCTAGGACTAAAAATATATTTTCAGCTACCAAACTTGTAACAATAGAGAAATATAAATTAGAAAAGAGTCATTTTGCCTATGTCTAATGAATAAGCACCTGTACAGGACTCAGTGAACTTAGCAGCTTATTAAAGAAGTTGGATGGGTTAAACTGTCTCTTAGAGATCATTTTCACATTTTTAGAAAACGCTTACCCTCTCCTATGTTTTATCTGTAGCCCATACTAATAGGTTTTATTTCAAAACAGAATTCTGTATCTAACAGAAAAATTGTTATATGAAGACAAGTTTTCATGTTAAATGAATAATAAATGTTATGTTATGTGTGTCTTTGATTTGGTTATGTGTGCCTTTGATTTTAGAAGATGTCTAATTTACAACAATAAATAGTTAACATATCAAAGGGTTCTAATTTAACTGATGCCTTTAGCATCAGCACAGACAAAGTGCAAAACCTCCTGTTTGGTGCTTAAAACCCATCTTTGTGGTGGAGAAGGGCAGCTGCTTTATACAAGTACTTATTATGTTTTCCAACAGGTAATTTTTGTTTATCACTTAAATATATTAATATATATCAGAAAGTTTACTTTCCGACTTACTATCTGTAAGCATTGTGCAACATAACAAAAACAAGGCAAGTGTAGTTATAAGTATACTGTTACAAACATAACATTTCAGCTAAACACACAAGGCAAGAATTATTTTCAGGTGTTATTCTTACAGCTAGATCGCAGAACTTGCAAAAAACCTGAATCATACAGAAGAGCTCATCTCCGGGTATAAGGACACCACCGCTGCTGTACAGATAAGATGTTTTCTCAGTACTTCTTTTCACCGCCAACGAGGCATCCCTGCTACTGAACCTGCGTTCTTTGACCCGTGCAAAGCTGAGAACAACGAAAAGTGTGTTATTCTCACCAGCCCATCCCCAATATCCTCCTCCACTTATATCGGGCCATAAGTAGCATAACAAGGAAATTTTAAAATCAATTAAAAATAACCACAATGTTTAAATCCAAAAGGACATCAACGCACCGTGTGAAATTTCAATGGCTGCACCGAACTTACTCGGCTCTTTAAAAATCCCATGTTACTCTGACATTAATAGTTAATTAATCGGCAGCTAGTGTTGCCTGAATGTGACCCACAAACAAGGTGTTTACAAGGACGCAGGACTGAGTTAATTTCTCCTTTTCTCTACTGGGACAGCCACGACAGCCACATGCCTCTGTTGGGAGCGAAGGACATGCAGCTCCAGAGGCCTCTTAGCACGGAAACTCTAGGCCCTCAGCTGAGAAATACTCAGTTTTCTTTAAAGCAGGAGCTCTCCTCCCCAAACACATTTTCTCCCTGTACAAATGAGTGCGGTTGGAGCAGTTTGGCCTCAGCCGACGGGATCTTCTTGTGTTCAACCGAGCCTCCAGCACAGCCTAGAGCAGCTCCTATGGACCACTGGCCTGACCTGCTCTCCGCTGCCACCACAATATATTCTAGCTAAATTAAATTACAGCTAACACAGATCCGGATCCATCACAGCCCTGTGCTGCTCTGCAGACATACCTCAAGATTTTGTTCTTGAGGCCAATATCTGCAAAGCAGTCCAGTCAGGGCGCCGTGTTCCCGAGTGCACCATGGAGAAGGGCCTCCTGCCCCTCTGCCTGGTAAAGTCTCACAGCAGCACCGAGGCGCTCGGCTCGTTTCCTGCAAAAGCCAAGGAATCTGTATTTTTCATCATACAGAGAGAAAAACGTGCCTGAATAGTTAGCAGGCGGCATTTGTCAAAGCCCTCGATGATGAGCACCGGAATAAAAAGAATAAAAATCATACAGAAGTCTGGCAAGAAAAATCTGCACTGCAATGTATTAAGTGCACATGCACAGACATACACAATATGTAAAAAAATGTGTGGGGGCAATTCAGAGAGCTACCTAGCAAAAGCATTGCTCCTTTTTTTCCAGGATATGTTTTATACTTGGAATGGAAAGCGCTGGTCATCTGAGGGCGGCAGTTAGGTGGCTGATTAGGGGCTGGAAAAGTGAGGAATGAAACTGAAGTGTTCAAGGAAAAAGACAGATATAATTTGGGACCCAGTAAAATCAATGAGAGTTTTTATGTTGATGCTTATGGAACAAAAGATTCCATCAAAAGTGTTTGCACAGAGAGACTCTTAATTACAGTTATTTTAAAGAAGGCACCTCTTCAGGAAAGACGTAATCACAAGAACTATTATGAATAACAGGTTTAAGAGGTTTAACAGTTAAAAGCTTCTGGTGAAACAAGGTGTAACAAAAAACAGATTTTTCATTGTCTTTTTTTTCCCCCTCTCATTTTGGACTCCATCTCTCCTTTGCTGTAGAATGCTTATGATTCTGTCCAAGCTAAAGAAAAGTGTATTAAGGGACAGAGAGAACAGGTATTTCTTCATAGGATTCTGCTGAATATCTGGACCACATCTATACTGGAGATTTATGGTTCAAAGTTTTCAGGGTTGATAAGAAATTATTCTAGCTAGCATTTTCTGCAACCGTTTAGGTAGGTTCTTATACTGAAAATAATAATGACATCTACTGAGCAATTTAATTGTGAGATTTAGCTGAAATTGTTCTTTTTTTCTATATTCTTAAGAAAATTACATAGAAATGCAAATTGTTATCTTTATTTTACTATAGAAGAAAATTTTCATGGCTTTCTACAGATCACTTTATCACTAGCAGCATCCTACAGCCAACTGTAAACTAGAAACTTCATATGCATACAGTGAAAAATAGGTACTAAGGTGGAGGTGTCAATAAACTCTGTCATCTTATAACCCTGTTTGCAAAAATCATGGCACTAATCTTATTAATATTGTTATACTGACATGGTTAACCTGCATGACTTGTCTTTTGCTCTTTCATTTGCTTTCCATTTCAGCCTGTGGTAGCTGAACCAAAAAATTCCTGTCTGGAGACAATCCAGGTCAATTCTTGTGAGTTTAACAAAACCCAATGTTTATAGGCTGATTTATAAAACACTTTCAATTCCACTGGACATTCTGAAATTTTGAAATAAGATTTTATTCAAAATGAAAAATAAAAAGTATAGATTGTATATTGCTGATAAACAGAAAGCCAACAGTAAATAGACAGAGAAAAGTAAATTCAAAATGTTCCATTTTCCCCCAAATTTAAAATCCAGTTCCCATTTCTGCACACACTACTCTTGACTTTACCATGTACATTTCAAAAGAAGACAAGTTTGTGTTACTGGAGCAACCAACTATTCACCTTAGCAGGTCAATTCCTAGACAACTATTAAGACAGAAACAAAAAGCAAAATCTAGTCACTTGTGCCAGCAATGTCTGCCTGCATTATTTAATTGATGGTTAATAATAAATGGTCATTAAACCCTTTATATATAAATATATATATACCCACATGCACGTTAACTGCAATTTTATCACAAGTCCAATGGAAAAGCAGCAGTTGCTGTCAAGTCCCGTCAGCGATACAACCTGGCCATGTAGTATAAGAGAATGATGAGCATATCTGCAATACTCCACTCCCACACAGTAGCCCTTCAAAACTCTAAAAACACATTTTACACACTCACATTCCAAGGAAGCTGAAGAGGAACAAACCTGTCCCCGTACCATGTCCCAGGGCTTTCAGGAGAACATCCAACATTGTTCGACAAAGTTTTTTTTATTTTTTCATGAGATGTACTTGGCTGCAGTTCTCTTTGTGTGAGCAGAGACAGGTCTGATCCCCTAGATTTCAGTCACAGCACGAATCTATTAGACTCCTTTCCCAGAGCTCCCTGGGCTGCAGGGATGGCCTGACCACTCAGCATGCCCTTCCCCTTGGAAGATGCGTATGTGTCTACCATTCCACAGCAAGCACTTCTGATGAATAGTGCAATTAACCTTTCTGTTATTAAAACAATTAATTGCAAAAATTAAAGACATGACAAGGGCTAAATACTAATGCATAAATTATTAGGTCCATGAATTGTAATTATTAATCTGTGTACAGTAATTGTGAAATAAACAAAGAGGACAAATGCGAAGCAGGAGTCAGGCCTGGAATTGATGGCCATTTTCTTTATGAAAACAGAAAGGCACCGTTTTTCTCTTGGCATAAAGTCTTGGTTTGATTAATTCTTTACCTGGAGTAATTTTTCTCTTTTGAATGACTTTGGACCCTAAGTCTTCTAAAGTGTAGTTTTATTTCTTCACAGTACGACGTATCACAGAAATCTTTTAATTAAGTGGCAGTAAGCTACATCATTCAATTAAAAAATTATATTTCAGCGTAACAATAGAGAGGCCTATAATGAACCTCCACTAAATTTTCACTTCAGATAGGTAGAATTCTACCAAGTCTTGTGGAATTCTTTTAAGAATTCTTACAACAGGGTGTTATTAAAATGCTTCAAGTATTACAAATATATATGTATATAAATATAGCTGATAAGAGGCATATCTATACGACTCTTGTACAATTAACAGCATCAGTAGGCATGTCACTCATGGGAAAAGAAGCTACCTCATATCAACATATGTGGTGATGGATGCACTTGTGAGGGAAGTGATGGACATAGAACTAGTCAATATATGAACTTTACCTTGTTTTTTCTTTCCTGCAGGACATTTTGAGAATTCAGTATGTAGTTTTAGCTTGAAATCTCAACATTTTTTCACCAGAAAGGGGGTGGTAGTATAGTTTTGAAGATTTTAAACTTATTCCACTGTGGTTCTGATGGGGGTAATGGAAGGACTAATAAACCATACACCATGTAAAGCGTCCCTTGGTTTTTGCCTTCTTGCCATTTTATCAACTACTTTTCTTTCTTCTTTCCCTTCTTTTCCTCACAATAGGAGACACTTTTTTTTTTTTTTTCCTCTGAGAACTTGACCATGTCCTTTTGAATCTTTTCCTTAAAGCTGTGATGTTGCCAGAGCAGGAACCCAACAACTGAGCAATGATCCCCTTCTCTAATCTTAGGACAGTGGTGGCATTCAGGAGTTTCTCAGGTGCAGAGGCCTGACAGTTAACTCCTTCCTTCTGTACCATAGAACACTATGCATGCAGCATGTTCCAAAACGCTCCCCTCCACACACAGTTCTCAATGAAAAGCACCTAAGCAGCTGCCACACTGTAGACAGGTTTTACTGAGTGGATCTTAGAGAGACAAAAGTTTCATTATGATGACCTTGAAATCCACAACGTCAAAGACTTTTCAACAGACAAGAAGAGTCAAAGAATCATCACTCAACTGCAGTAAACAGTAAGAAAAATCTGGTCATCCTTTTAGAAGGTAGCTCATGGTACAACTAAAAGGCATTATTTTATAATTACCTTTTCACAAGGACAATATCATAGAGAACATTAATTGATAATAAGTTCTCAATCATGAAACCAAATTTCTGGCAAATCCTCTCTCCTGGCTTCTCACTCTTACAATTTCTTTGTTCTCTGCACACCATTAAAATTTATGAACTTATTCATGGTAAAGATAGAGCTAAAAAGGGCAACGGTACAGTACACATTCTGAAAACAGCTATATCACTCATAACAAGGTACAGCTTAGGCATATTCCCACATTTAATTATAAATGTTTGTGCTTGAATGTCAATGCAAGAAAACATAATCTTGTTACAATATAAAAAGTTATTATACAATGGCCTTTCCTAAAATACAGTTTACTAGAGCATGGCAGGTGGCAGACGGGAAGCTGAAAACTGTAACAAGCAATTACATTACAGATTTTTTCCCCTCAGTTTTATTAGCTAAATTTCTTCATATTTTCATCTGATCTTTTTAATAATGTGTCAGGACTGACACCCCAGTGGACATGAAACTCGGAATGGTCATGCTTGAATGGATGCATCTATTTAATTTTTCTCTTCAACTAGTTTTAAAAATTAATTTATCTGATTGCTCAGGCTATTATATAAAATTTGTTGAATTTTGTGTATTATTAATAGGCACCTTCCTTATATTTCTGCTCACTATTGCCGGGACGAGCTTTTTCTAATACTTACTGATGGTTGATTAAAGAAATAATGAAACAGTGACAAAAGTCAATTCTGCATAGCTCCCAAGGGGCTTCGAACAGATCTGGAGTGAACTGCAACAGAGAGGAAGGCTTCACCGTGGCTTTCAACTACAACTTTGAATACAGAATCATGTTTCTGATGCAAGACTTGTCCACAGCACGCACACACACGCACACAAGTACATATATATACACAAAACAGCATTTCTATCCCAAGAAAACCAACTATAAGGATCTAGAAATCCAAGGAGCACAATTTGTCATGCGCTAAAGTCACAACTCTGTGACACAGATCACCCGAGAACCCTATTATTTGTGTATGAATCCAGCAAAAGAAAGACTAGAGTACCAATTCATGATGCAAAGAGAAAATAATTGATCAGATAGGTCATTTAACTGCAATTATAAATAGTGAGAAATGCTCTAGACATCTTTTCATAAATCTAGATTCATTCTGCTAAAGAGAATGAAACTGCAGTATGGAAGAAATGAACAGAAACTAGAATCAATTCTTGACATTCAGAATTGGGCCAGCACCCCTGACACACACCTTTCTGGCTCTTTTCGGGGTTGCTCTAGTCAAAACAAGAATCAGGCAAATATCAGAGCTTATTTAATTTGGGGAAAAAATAAATAACACCCTTCACCTATTCCACTTTTGATGCAATACATATCCCTTTCAAAGAAGATTAATAAATGTCCTTGGTTTCATGTGAACATTCAGAAATAATTAACACTGAACTACTGCATTTATATCTCTCAAGTTACACTAAGACCAATGAATTTAAATATGCAAATATTTTGGGTCCATAAGTTAATTACACTGTTACCATGTGATAACACGTGTTAATTAATGTGTTTAACCCAAGCTTGCCATGGCTGCTCATCTTGATGGAAAGGATAATTCTTGGCCTCTTGAGGGCTGTGCAATTTCCTAAGGATAACTCACTGTCCAGGAGATGATGTAGAAAGCGATAAGTTACAGTAGATTTACTGGAGGAACTCCTCACTTTTTCCTTTACATTCCAAAAGTAGATCAGTTCCCCTGAGCTGTACAAGTTATAGATAAGAATAGACTAAAACTTTCAGATTTCACATTTGTGCAATGCAATATAATGCTTTTCAAATCACTAAACCTTGCCTAGAGACTATCAGTCACTTCAGGCCTGCCCAAAACTCAAGTAAATTATGAATTTGAAGAGATTACAACTGTCAGCTTCATCTTTTACGCTGCTAAAAGATTCATATTTCACATCTTGGTTATCTTTGCATACAGTTCAATGCTATATTGTCCTGCCACCTACTAATCATGATCTGGGAAAAAGATGAATCTCCCAAAGTCAAAAATATATTTTCCTCTTATCACAGCAGCACAGTTTGCTCCAGTTAAGGAGCTGATGCTGCCATTATAAAATTTTGATTTTCAAGGGGATATATAAGTTGTCTATACAATTTTGCTCTAGAATGAAACTCCTCAAGCAAGGTTATCAGGTGAGGAACTTCTTATACATTTACCATTTGGAATATCCCCAGGAAGAAATGGGTTTTGGAGCTTCAGACAGCTACTTCTTCTTTCAAATCAAAAGGTTTTTGTCTCTCAATTCCAGGCTTTTTAGACATTAGTTCAGAACATGGCCCCGGATGCTAATTCTTGAACTAATTACGCTCTTTTAGGTAAATTATAAGCAACTTCTTAATTACCCTAAATTATATACTAAAACTTTAAGATGCTAAGCATTAAAAGAGAGTTTCAATATGGTAAATGATAAATAAGTGCTCCAGTAATCAAACGTATTTCTACTGGGGAAATCTCCGAATTCCATTTTTGTAATTCTCAATTATCTTGGCACTTAATTCTTCCTTTTGCTTATTCTTAATTCATTAAATAAGAAGGAATATAAAGCAATCAGTGAGACTGCAAGAAGCCGGGGGGAAAAAAAAGCCAAACCTTAAACGTTCCAGGCTCTGCCATGGGGCGCACGCGGACCCCAGGGCGCTGCTATTCCCATGGCCTCGAGCACTCGCGCTCCACATTCCTGTCACTCCTCTCTGCTCCCAGGAAAGGGACCCAGCAGAAAATTGGAAGAAATAAACAGGATTGTGAAAAAAACAGGAAGGTCTTTACCTCTTTTGGCTGTGGGAGTCAAGCTGGTTTGTCCTAGGTATTGTTTCAGAAGCAGAAAAAGGAAATAACAGAACTTCTCTTTGAAAAGCTTCCTAAATCTCAGCTGTCCTGACACCAAAACCAATAGAGAGTGCTTGAAAGACAGATTCAATTCACAGTTTCACTTCTGACAGGTCATGCACTTGCTGACTTTGCAAAGCCACCTGAGTAATGAACAGGTGAGCTGCCTTCTAACAGTTGCCTTCTAACTACTCCCCTCCCCTCTACTCATTTTCCTTCCTGTAAAGAATTAAGAACATTTTAATGCCACTTTTTCAGTTTAAGGTGCAAGAAGGAACACTAGAGTCAGAGGACATTTGATACCATAATATATGAAGAAGAAAGCAAATGACTGATATTCAAAATGAAGGGAAAAAATCTATGAGACTGACATCTTCCATTTGTTTTTATATCCTAAGATTGTACAAAACTGGTCACACGTACAGTGCACTGTTGGAAAAAGTCAACATTTCATACATCTATCTTTAGATCCTCTAAGAATTAATGCCTGCACAAAAGCCAAGGGAAGCTTGGTGGAAAACAATTCTCACAATAAGAAGGAACTAATTATACATCATTATGTAGTAGTTGGTTTTCTTCTAACTCCAGTGCTAAGCTGATGGCAAGGGCAATTTTCAGGTGCCCTTTTCAATATATTAACCTCAATTCCATTTTCCAAATATGTTATCAATATGGTAATTCCACCCTTCCCCTTCTGTAGACAGACCACTCTTCATAAGGGTAGCATTATTACTACAACTATACTGGAGGGAAACTATTTCAATTACTAGGAGAATATGCAACTCCAAGTCTATTTATTTCAATTTATTCAACTGCCTTGATATATTCGTGCATAGAACTTACATAAAGAATGAATAAATTCACCTTGAAATTGTACCAATTGACTTTGGCTGGGCCAGGCTGCGCGATGGAATCAGCATCACTTTGGAAACAAGCCCTGACAGTGCTGATCAAAACCCAGGGGCTCCTCATTTATTAAGGTGACAGCCCAGCGCCGGTTTCAAGCCGCAGGATGACCGGCCTGGGAGGTAGCTATGGCCTGGGGCCACGGCTGCGGCCGGACGCTCTCTTGCCAGCCCCATCCGACGCAGTGACATGTCCCAGGGCTGCCGGTGCGAGCACTGGCACCCGCCACAGTGTTCCTCCGCCGAGGGACACGTGTGCCCTGAGACTCCCTCCGCGCAGCCGACCCTGCTTCGCCTTGTTACGTGTGAATCAGTGAGGGACGAAGCATCTTGGGCAAAGCACACATTAAAAATATGCAAACCTTAGTATAACTTATTGTATAACCTACCAACAAGTGAAATGAACCATCATTCCAAATACAATATCAAAGCTGTGAGATGTTTGATAGTTTCAGCCTAAGAAGCGGAGTTTCTAGGATTTATAAAGTTATAGGTTTAGCTGCATTCTCCTCTCTGAGTGTTCAAATAAAGGATTTCTATAGCAACCTACATCCTGTTTAAAATCAATAGCAACTCAGGCAAGAGAAGCTGTTAACCAGCACAAAAGCAGGAATGTGCTCTAGCAGCTCAGTGCAAGTGTTGCTACTGTGGAAGTTCAAGTTAAAGAAGGAATCAGAAAGTTCCAATGTGTTTTTGGAAAAACAAGGCAAGTGAAGAGGAGGATGAATAGCAACGAATGTGGATTTGAGAAAGGGTTTAACCGAAAGCAGCCAAGCTCAGGAGCAAGCGAAACAGGCTGCAGGCTGCACTCCAACAGCTTTTCTGAAGGATGGAGCTGAGCTTGAGTGTACTTTCCTGGAAAGTCCATTTTAGTCTTCCTGTTGTGCACAAAAAAGTCCTGTAAAACCCAGCCAAAACGGTACTTCTGTGTCAGGTGATGCTACCAGGCAAAGCTAGACACCCCGAGCTGGCACCAACTCATGCAACAGTCACTTGGGGTCCCTCAATAGCAGCGGAATGGGACGATGGCACTAACATATAATGTCCACTCAAAGTTACTATTAATCCTAGGCGAGTAATGCTGAAATTCAAGCTAACTAATAAGAAAAGCTCTTCACAGAAATTTTACAATATCTGTTTACCAGTTTATTTACTTCTTCTTAACACTTTTAATTTGAAATATGAAAGCTATATGTTTGTGAGGAAGAGAAGCACAAATCTAAGAGAACACAACTTGTAATTAAAAAATAAAAAGCAAAACACAAGCATCATGAGAAGCTTAAAAAGTCTGGAGTAGTTCAACACTGGCACATGAAAGTAGTATGAAAGAAAGTAGTTAGAGTTAAAAGTTCAGATTATCAGTAGAAATACATATCTAAAGACAGACACCTTGTGCTAACGTGAATTTGGCAGGATCCAGGAAGCCTTACAGTAGTAGCAGGTGAGGAGGAAATGGGAGATTAAAGGAATAATGCTAATTCTCACAAATGAAGGAATAGCGTATTTCGCAAAGTCTGTATTTTCGAGAGTGAAATATCCCAGTTTTCGCAAGTGCATGGTGCCTGGTAAGACTCCACCACCAGGGTGAAGATTTCCAGTTGTGTTCATATACATGTTGACACTACATATGCATCAGGTGGGATTTTTTCCAGTTTACTTGGGAAGCTTCTCTGCCCTGCCTTGCACATCTGTACAGATGATCTTGAGAACACGCCATACTGGCACACAAAAACCTGTGTAAGAACAAGCACAAAAATGGGGCATCTGTACAGAAATATATTCCATCAGTTTGTATCCTTATGACAACAGAATGGCAGCAACTGAATGAACGAATATTTTCTGATGATTCCAACTTCTCTTTTTTTATTAACGAGACGATATATGGAGCTTTGGGAATTGAGTCCAACAAACAGCTAGCTCCCTGTTTAAGATGCATTTTGTTGTGGGCAAATGCTTTAATGGATTTACTTTATATTCACAAGCAGGCTACATTTGTCACACTACTAAAATATACTCTCTTGAATGCAAACATTTAAGAAGAAATGATTGTCCCATAGCTCATGTTAAACAAATCTACCAAAGATGATAATCTTTACAACATTTTCTCACATCGCTAATCTTCAGTCTGGCCTTGAATTACCTCTTCCAAGGTTGCTACCAAGTTAGCAACTTGGCCCAGGAAGTTTTTCTTGCCATGAGCTTTTCCATCCCATTAAGCCTAAAATTAATGGGAAGAGGTAGACACCCTTTGCTCTTCTTAATTTATAATTTTATTTGAGCCTTTCTTCCTGTTGTGCACAGCATTGTATCTATCAATCAATTGTATCTATATTAACTCACAGTTTTCCAGGGGCAGTAGGAGAACAAGTTCATTATAATTTTTGACTCTTGGCCAAAAAGTGTCCTTCAGGTCATTAGGTGTTCTCATCTGGCAGAAGTAATGTTTTGTGTTTAAACCTCTGCTTTTTTAGTTCATTGCTTGAACCCTTTTAGTGTTTTCAGATTTAGAGAAGAAACAAGGAAACAAAAAATATTTTAACAAAAACATGGAAAATCTTGTCAAGGAACACCAAGAAAAAACAGTATCAAGTTTTTCTTCAGGATCAAATGTAAATCTTAAGTATATTCCCCTTTACCTCTGTGAAGCAGGCACTTTCCTAATCCACCCACAGAACAGCTTCTGACACAGGACACTTTTCTGCTGTTTTGGTTGGTAAATCAGATATTCTAAACTGCAGCATGCAGAAGCGCAGTCTAATTACAGACCATCTCAGCCCGGGGTGCACAGGTAAATCCTGGCTGATTTTCTCCTGGGGTGTGTTATAAAACAATTCTTGTCAATTCTTGCTACTGGTTTTTATAACAAGGGAAAAATAATTCTTGGGATGAAGAAAAAGAAGACAATATTCCTTTAGGGAAAACAGTGCAGGTTACTTACTGACCTTCAGGCCCCTGTTAGCTTAATTCGACTCCTAAGGGATACCACACACTTCAGGATTCTTTGAAAGCCTCCCTCTATCTAGAGTTTTTGCTCTCTTCAAGATAAGTTGCTAGTGTCAGGTTTCAACTAGTGCCAAGCTTCATTTGGATTATTTTTATATATATAGAGTGCATAATGTCAGCTTTCTAACTCCCCCAACAATGTCCTCGATTTAGTTTAATTGTCTTGTTGCAGGTGTCAGAACTCAGCCGACAGTTGTTCTTGGAAGTCTTCCCCATTAGAGCAATGAACTCTGATCTCTCCACTGGCGCTGACATACAACATGCACGTACTAACGAACACCTTGACAACTGCACTGCCACCATTTGTCTTCCACCTTCCACAGTTTTGCAAAATCTGCATTTACATCATAACTAGAATACCCTATTCTTAGAAAAAGGGAAAAAAAGTTCCTTTAAGTTCATTTATGTCTCTGAATAGTTCAAAAATGAGAACATTTGATTGCATCTCATTGCTCCTTGCCTGCCCTATGCAAGCTGGGAAATGCATTGCTCGTGCTTAGTCAATCCAAGACAATGTTTCCTTTTTCCTCGTACTGAAGTCACTCTTTGCATTTTTCCTTACCACTCACAGCAACAAAAATCTTCCTTCCATAATATCTGGTTTTATTACCCAGCTTGAATAAGTTGCCTGCAAGAAAATAGAGGCAGCATGCTGGGATTTTCAAACTGTGTCCATGTTTGCAGTTAACTCATTCAGCCTCAGAGCTCCCACAGTGTGTGTCTGCACAGCCAGCAAGCACTGCAGCAGCAAAGCGATTTTACACAATCTGAAAATGCCCAGGAGGCAAATTGTTTCATTAAAGTTCATTGTCAAAAATCAACTTTCCAGGGGAAGGGTTATCTGTCTTTACCAAATTCCTTATTACAGCTTGACAGCTGGTGAAAAAAACCTTAGTAAACAATCTTTTCATGTGTGTTTAGCGACTGACAGTTTTCCAGAGGGTTGTTTGTGTGTGTGTGTGTGTGTGTGTTTTTTTTAATGTTACTGTTTATTAGAACTACAAATCACAGCAGGGGTCAATTAGTGTAACTGTAAATGTTTTTATGGTTGTCACCTAGGTTTTACACTCTAAAGCATCATGTAACATCCTCGACTGCAGTATTAGCTGTTTCCTATTAACGTATTTTGACCTTCAGGCTACTCTCTTCTTTATGAGGAAAGAGTAGGTTTAATTTACTCCGTGTATTTAGGTGTCTGCGTGTGTGTATCCATGTGTGTGCACATCCTGCCTCCTAAATCTGGCCCTGAGCTCCTTCCCACAGTGCCGACCCCACGTTCCCGGGGACACCCCTCGGCAACCCCCCGGCCTCCGGGCTGCCCGGCCACCTGAGCTGCTTGGGGCTCAACAAGTTGCCTTCAACATCTTCCTCTTCCTTCCCAGTTTTTCTCTTTGCTTGGACACAAACACTTCCATTGTAGCACCCAAGGTATTCATTTTTATGGAGCTAAATATTGCCCGCTAAGTTTACATTCTCTTCTCCAATTACAATTTATAATTATTCAAAGCAAATGATGGATTTGACTCTTTTCTTTAAAGGACTGAAGGTTTCATTCTTTCATTTCTAGAAGTTTTTTCTATTATCTGCCATAATAAGGAAACTTCCCAATAGGATTAAAATAATAAGACCAAGAACCATGTGTATAAGACACACAGAAGCTGATTGCACATATGGAATTCCTCAGTGATTCAGACAGGGAGGACCATACAGGTCAGAATCTGAATTCTGTCTCACTAAGCCTCCAGCCTTCCCTAAGCACTCCCGGCTGGCCCGCCTCGGTTATTGAAGAATTCTAGTGAGGAAGAGAAAGGAATTCTATGACTTTCAGCTATTATTTTATGACCTTTAGCTATTATTAAAATTACTGTACAGTATTTTTAAGGACTAGAGACTGGAAGACAGAATCACATCACATTTAAGTTTCAACAGGTAATAGGATGTAATTCCTAATACAAGTAGCCTTTTTCACATTTTTGATATCTAAATGATATTGGGCCAAGCAATAATCTTCATCTTTGACATGATCATATACTACAATAACAGATAGAGAGTAGCATTGTGTGTAACTATGAATAGAAGTTTAAAATATCAATTAATTCTATTAACATGGAGCCTAAGAGGAGCAGATGGGGCTGACGTTTCACCCTGTCCTGTTAGAAGACCCAGGAGAAAACCTTTGTCTGAAACAGGGATCAAAAGTTACCTAGTCCCCAGGCTGGTGCTGTTGACCCACCCGTGATCTGGGTAACTTTCCAGACAAGGACTTTATTGAAATAGATCCCAGTCTACGCACGCTCTCGTTTTTTGTTTTGTTTTCACATATATACTTTATCTAAAACAAAGAAACAAACAAAAACACATCATCAAAAACTGTATGATCAGTTCTACATGTACTATACCTTTCATTTTTCATATGAATGGTTATACATAAACATTTACTTAAGTAAAGACTCACTTTGTGTGCAAATGACTACTACAATAAAGCACTTAGAGAAAACGATCAGCAGTGTTCTCAGTAAGAACCAAAACATGTTTGATAAATAATTCATTCATACCTACTATGCATAATAATCAGTCTTCTTCAGGCAGTATTTCTTGAATAAGATCCTCAGCCAATAAATTGTCTTGAGTATAATATGTGGACCTCTCATAAACTGGTAAGAATCTAAGCTGTCATAAATAAGGGAGCAGAGTTTGCTTAAAAGAGCAAACTTGTGCAAATTCTAAGTTGTTTTGACCGTATTTTTTTTTTCTTTTTACAGAGATCTACTCCAGATTCTAGTTAAGCAGCTACATGTATGTCTTGAAAAGCTTTCTCCTCCTGTGCATCCTTTCTAGCTGTAAACCTGCGCAGCCTTGTATACAATCCTGACATTCAAAGAACGTGTCACTGTCGTCCAGGGCTTGCTCAACTACATGGGCTGAAAACAACAGGCAAGACAGGCAGTGCTTTGCTATTTGCAGTGATTACAGCACAGTTTTCTCTGAAGAGCACAAAAAATCACAATACCTAGGAGGAAACTTCCTAGTCCAGAGGATGACTGTGGTGATGAGCATTGGCTTTCATATCTGAGATAGAACTGGAGCTCAACATCCTGCTTGCCTTTTGGGAAAAAAAAAAGGAAAAAAGAGAAAATGTCTTCCAAATGATAGGAGTCCATGTAGATTTGAGCTGCAAATTACTTTAAGAAAGAAAACACTGCCTGTAAAAATATAGCTCTGACAAAGAAATCACAGTGGATCCATCAAAAAGGGCGACAACTGCAGCAACACTCCAGAAACAGCTTGTAGTTATTTGGGAGCAGATCATTCTGTGTCATCAGGGGCTAGTGATCTCAATGTCAGATTTCATTTTTCTTAGCATATTGTTAATTGCCAACGCAAGAAAGTCATCTCTGCTTTATCCATTATGAAGTAGACTTAGCTGGGTTGATTTTCTTCAGTGATACTGCTTTAAGAAAAAGCACTCCCCATGGAAAAGTATCACATTACAATCTGCACAGAGCAAACATACATCTTTTATATGTTCGAAAAGCGTATCTCAAAGCAGGCTGAAATCAGCTGGTCCTTCAACCGACTTAGAGGGCTTTGAGCTAATCCAAAATTCAGCCAGAAGCAGCAGGAGCTTCTGACAAAGCAGACGGCGCCAGCGCTCAGCACCCTAATGGGCACTGCTGGGGCTCAGCAACGGGCACGGAGCAGGACGGGGGTGTCACGGCCAGCTGACGGCTACGGAACGGGCTGCGAGAGCCACCAAGGCTCCAGTGCACACACAGGTGGAAATATGACTATTCATAAAACATACACAGAGGCAGCACAGAAAAAATAAAGCATAGCTAAGGCTGCAAGCTGGAAATTTTAGTTTAAGCATTTTAGCTTGAAACATTATGTACTTTATTTACAGTATCGTTTATAATTACAGCCCTTAAGTGCTTAAATTAAGCTGTCCCCAACGTCTTTGCAATGGTTAAGAGCCTGATGCCACTAAGAAATGTTCAACCTCTGAGCAATGTGAGAAATGCCATTAACTGCCCTGTAAGCATTCCACGGATGGTAACATCTTAGGAGACAGCATGGACTTTTTAAGCTGCATGAGGTAGGAAGGTGGAAGTCCCTTCAGCACATCCAAGAGCCATCAGAGAAATCTGTTTTTTAAAAAAGGCAAAGTCATTTGAACGGAAGCAGTTAAACCGTGCTGCAAAAATGCCCTAGTCTGGAAGCAGGAGACACTGATAACAAGAGAGCCAGTGAGGAGGAACTGGGGAGACCTCTCAAAGATGGGGGGAACCCGACGAGAGACCAGCCGAGAGCTTCTGGTCAGATGCTGGTAATTCCACACTGTGCAAAGTAGACTTGGGTTTCTATAAGCAGGAAAATATTAGCATGTTGCAATCAACACATTAGAAGTCCTATGGAAAGTAGAAAGTCATTGGAAATATAAAATTTAATAAACCAATTTTTGAAATATACACAGTACTACGAAACCTCTTTTGTCATGAACACACAAAACTCTTAAAACTAAACGCAAATCTCATTTCACTGTGCCATATTAACACATAATTGAATTATTACATGTACCCAATTTCCTAACATTGTGGAAAATGTCTTTCGCCATGATTGATTAACCAGTCAATACACCAGAGGAGACAAGGATTGTTTTGGAAGGATTTCAGAGCGCCCAGTCAATGACTACACCTCTCCTGCCTTATGAAGTGAGATTAATTTTAGTACTTCTCAACTCTAAATGCACCAGGCATGTATGATACGAACAAATGCTTTTGGATCATTCAATTATCCCACAAAGCAAATAAGAGAAGCCAGGTATTTAAATGAAATAATAGAATTGGAAGCACCGTGTACACGTTCTCCCCACAGGCCCCGCGAGCCGCAGCTCTAAGAAGCGGTTGCGAAGGAGCAGCCGGGGGAAGCGCAAGGACGACCGCTGTCACGCCTGGGGCTGCACAAGACGCAGGAGCCACAAGCGACAAGCTGACTAAAGAGATGCAGGCAGGTGAAGAGGGTAACTCGCAACATTAAGGCAATTTTGTCAAGTTCAGAGAAAGGACTTTCACAGGTACGCGGCAAGTACAACTCGTAACGCTGCCTCTGCGCGTGGGTGACCCGCTTCACAGCGACGCGCACCTCGGTTTTACACATTCTCATTCTGCGCACTAAGAAAAGTTATCCTGTGACTGGAATTGTGGCAAAGCTTAGAGGTTTGATTGCTCAAGACACATGTTTTTGGGGATTCCTTGCTTATCATTGTTTGACCTTGCTTTCTACCCTTCTTGCTTCATATTTAGTCCTATTTTTACAAAATGCAAATGACAAAAGGTTTCCCTGTCTGTGGCATTTACTTGGCAGCATAAGAAAAGGACAGTGTTAAGAGAAACTTTTTTTTTACTTGAGACTAAGTGAAAAAGAAAGCAGAGATTTAGGATCCAGGCAAACCTGCTATCTTTCCACTACTGTCAGATATGTGGTTGCAGTTATCTATCGCTGGACAAGATACAGATTATGTGGGAATGGTTCTAACAGTAAAATGAAGTTTCAGACTGTCACACAAAGCTTTGCTATATTGCTACCATTCTTCTACCTGGGATGACAGTCCATATTCTTGCTCTCTGGTCTGGGGAGTTCTTTACATTGAACGCATTTGCCAGATATAACAATTGTTCTCCGAGGGCTTGAACAGACTATTTTAAAATGGTCATCTTTTTATCCTTTCAGTTTAGTTCTGAAGCTTCAAAAAATGAAGTAGAGAAGACAAGAAAGCTGGGAAACATAGGCTACATCACCAGATCTAATTTTGCCTATAAATAAAAGGATAAATTGTCTCTCCAGATGGTGAAGAGAGTCTCTCCATCCCTACAGAGAGCGATCAGACCTGCCTCCCTGTGACGAGGCTTTCTCCTTCCAACCGTGGCAGAACCAGTGGGAAGTGGAGCAGCACCTCGCGCCGGCCACCAAGTAAGCCAAGCAGACTCCCAGGTCCTCCCTGCTCAGGTGGCACGAGTTATCTTAAACTAGCACCTAGCATCTTTTATCGGTGAATGGAGAAGCTGAGAGCAGGACAAGAGGCCCAGCTGCTTCGTGGCGCACGGGGCACTGTGCTGCTTGCACCCTCCTCGTGCAAGGGGTCACCCCATGCCCGGCGCCGGCCCGCGTGCCTCCTGCCTCCTGCCGCAGCCGGCCGCACGGCTGGGCTGTGAATGCAGCACGAGCCTGAAAGGATCCCCATGCATTTTAATAAAGGGAGATACTCTACAGCGCTTCACAGCACCACAAAGGAAGAATACAAAAATTCTTTGATAGCGTAGACCTGTATTTTAGAAGCTTACTTTTTTTTTTTTGAGTGATTTCTACAGAGTTCTGTGTGGCTATGTTAAAAAATAAAAAAAAATGGGACAGAAAAAGGAAATTTTATAGAAGCATCAATAAGAGGATAAGAGTGAATGACGGCACTGCCTGACAAAAGCCAATAGGATATTTATGAGGACAGCTCTGATACAGAACACAATTATTTTGGTTATTTCCACCAAGAATTCTGGATAGAAAAATATAAAAACTATCGTATGCTGGACTTTACAAAGGATTTAAGCTTCACTTACTACTGAATTTCCTGGGATATA
This sequence comes from Crypturellus undulatus, assembly GCA_013389825.1. NCBI lineage: Eukaryota > Metazoa > Chordata > Aves > Tinamiformes > Tinamidae > Crypturellus > Crypturellus undulatus. Next base: position 401,759 of record VWPW01006745.1, on the reverse strand, counting down.
GGTATCTTATTGAAAATCCCAAGACCAAAATGCATGGAAAGAAACATTCTAAAAGGGACATGAATGTACTTTGATCCTTTTTCGCTCGCTTCAGAAACTTCTTAGACTCTTGTTTGTGCTCCCTGAAGAGGCTGTGCTTGCACAATAACTGCTACTCAAATGCCAGGGGTAAATCATGATTCTGGGCATCATATTAGAAGCATTACTCTAACTTTAGTTAGCACAAAAATCATTTTCTCTTGCCATCACAAAAGAAAATAATAGAGGAGATGCATTTCAGAAACAACTATTGCCTGAAAATAAAAGGGTGATCTGACCCTGTCAGCAATTTCATTCTCCCCCATAGTATATTTTTAGCTATGCATCTACAAACAAAAAGGCAGTTCCAAATTCCACCCTTGCAAGTTTTTTATGTCAGTTATAATTTTATTATACCTACAACTTCATTACACCAGTGTATTAGGGATTTTTGTTATAAAAGCAATTGCTTTTTTGACCACTATGAACTACATATAAAAACAGTATTGTAGAAATCAAAGAAGAACTTGATAATACAATCCTGTCTATAATGTTTTCTCTTCCCCTCAAAACATAAGGAAACATACAAAAAGAATGTGGTTTTGTTGTCCCACTGGACAGGGCTTCCCAGTGGGGAACCATTATCGCACCCCAGATGCCAGGGCCATCAACATTCCCAGCAGAGCTGTGCTCGGGGGCTCTCCCTGCCTGTATCAGGCAAAGCCCCTTAGAGCATCCCTGTTAACCCCATCTGATTTGTCTGAGCAATCTGCAGCATGACCACTAGATTTGTCCCTGCAGGAATACTTGTAGTCCTCCAGAAAGTCACCACACAAGATGTACCTTATGGGATGGCCAGTGAGTACAAGGGTATAAAACAAGGCTTCTACTTCTTGGGAATCTAAAAGTTTTTCCCTCAAATACAGTTTATCTTATAAAGAGTACATTTTAATTTATATATGCGTTTGAATATGTATATGTTTAAAAGCATTTTTCAAAATAAACACTCTCACTCTGAGCAAGAATTTCAATAGACTGCATTTGAGAAAGGGCATAATATTCCTAATAGAAGAGAGACGTCACTCAAATTACCACTAAGCATTCGAGGCTATTAGAGATAAATCATCACCCACAGTAATCACAGCAATAGCTTTTATATATATGTGTATGTATATGTATATATATCTTTTACTGAATTTTAGAAAACTTCTCCGTTTTCTGAATAAAACTGACACTTTCCAGTTAATTGCGTTTACAAGAAATTACTTATTTCATCGTCTAGGATACTTGAAAGCTTTTCAATCCGCAACGTCCTGAATGTAGTATATTATGTAAATCCTGTAGCTGTCTAACAGATCCATCACCCTGCCTGGCTCGAATGAGATGAGTGGTGGTGCAGAGCGGGCTGTCAGGCATTCTTCAAAAAGGACCAGTCCTTTTAATAGTTTTGGCTCCAAATCATAATTAATATTTAATTTAGCATGTTGGATATCAAATTAAGAAAATCATGTCACACTGATTTGGATTAAGCAGTGGGGCATTTATTCTCTAAAAGAAGACAAGCACTACAGATACTATTTCAGAAGCAAAACACACAGAAAAGGATGAGCCCTACATTCCCTCGCTCCTTTCACCTGCCCCTCCTTTCTTGTATTCCCCCCTCCTGAGAAACCCAAATCAAGAAAAAGAAAGTGACATTAAATTAGAAATTCACACAGAAGGCAGACGAGTGTCGAAACTCCGTACAGAACCTCGCCAAAGGAGCCAATTTATAGCTTGGGTGAAAAATGACAGTTAACAACCTGTAAAAGAAGGAGCAGAGAAACAGCGAGTGTCATAACTTTGAATGCAAAAGCTGCGTTTTCCTCCCGATCGCAACACCTGGCTCGTGGAGCCAGTAGCCATAGCAACTCCCGCAGGCTGCCGAGCCGCGTCCAGCCGCCCGCGTGCCGCCCTCCTCCTCGGAGCCCTCCTCTGCCTCCCTGCACACAGCACAGGCCTTTGCGCATCAACCCCACGAGCAACAGCACGTGTGGGAATCTGAGGGCACACTTTCCCTCACCTTCTAGTCACCAGGAGAGCCTGGCTTCTTCCTACAAGGGAAAGCTCTGGTCCTCGCCCTGCTAGGTGTGAAACGGAGCCCGGCTCCTGATGCATGCGCCTAGACATTTGCACTTAAACAAGACACATGCAAAACCAAATATTTCAACCTCAAAATAGCTATGGAATTGTGTTACAATGACAGGGGAAAAAAAAGATGGTAAGCTGTTGGGGAAAAAAAAAAAAAAAAGTAGGAAAGCAGCAGCTATCATCACCCTCCAAGACAGTAAATTACTGCTGCAGATATTGCAGACCCATAACATGTAGGTAGCCCCCATGCTCCCCCAGGAACAAAACAGCTACATCTGAATGGTTCCTCGTGTATAAAACACACGCCCTCGAACACCAGCGTTGTTTAATTTAACACCTGAANAGCCGCGTCCAGCCGCCCGCGTGCCGCCCTCCTCCTCGGAGCCCTCCTCTGCCTCCCTGCACACAGCACAGGCCTTTGCGCATCAACCCCACGAGCAACAGCACGTGTGGGAATCTGAGGGCACACTTTTCCTCACCTTCTAGTCACCAGGAGAACCTGGCTTCTTCCTACAAGGCAAAGCTGAGGTCCTCATCCAGTATTCCCCTGCTAGGTGTGAAACGGAGCTCGGCTCCTGATGCATGCGCCTACACATTTGCAGTTAAACAAGACACAAGCAAAACCAAATATTTCAACCTCAAAATAGCTATGGAATTGTGTAACAATAACAGGAAAGGGGAGGAAAAAATGGTAAGCTGTTGGGTAAAAAATTAAAAAGTAGGGAAAGCAGCAGCTATCATCAAAGGCAGTAAATTACTGCTGCAGATATTGCAGACCCATAACATGTAGGTAGCCCCCATGCTCCCCCAGGAACAAAACAGCTACATCTGAATGGTTCCTCGTGTATAAAACACACGCCCTCGAACACCAGCGTTGTTTAATTTAACACCTGAACTTCACTCAATAGCAGTAATAACAAGTTGCAGGATGAAGAAGGTGCTCCACCCAGGATCATTCCAACAGATCAAGCTAGAAATAAAACAGATCAATCAATATTTAGTAACTGCTCAATTTAATAGCAGCTCTGTAATTAATTACCTCACAGCTAGCCACATAAATCCTAAGTAACCACTGCTATGCTTTCATAAACAGATAGGAAGGTTCAGTTACCCGATCCAACAGCTTAGTCTACAGCAACACAGTAAACAAAACACGNCAACCTCAAAATAGCTATGGAATTGTGTAACAATAACAGGAAAGGGGAGGAAAAAATGGTAAGCTGTTGGGTAAAAAATTAAAAAGTAGGGAAAGCAGCAGCTATCATCAAAGGCAGTAAATTACTGCTGCAGATATTGCAGACCCATAACATGTAGGTAGCCCCCATGCTCCCCCAGGAACAAAACAGCTACATCTGAATGGTTCCTCGTGTATAAAACACACGCCCTCGAACACCAGCGTTGTTTAATTTAACACCTGAACTTCACTCAATAGCAGTAATAACAAGTTGCAGGATGAAGAAGGTGCTCCACCCAGGATCATTCCAACAGATCAAGCTAGAAATAAAACAGATCAATCAATATTTAGTAACTGCTCAATTTAATAGCAGCTCTGTAATTAATTACCTCACAGCTAGCCACATAAATCCTAAGTAACCACTGCTATGCTTTCATAAACAGATAGAAAGGTTCAGTTACCCGATCCAACAGCAACACAGTAAACATAACACAATAAAAGTTTGTTTTCCTCTAAATGCAAGAGGGCTAAGCTCAACTGATTTACTTCCCGTGCTCCCGAAACAAGAGCCTGGGCACAGGCCCCACGGCCCAGCTGGTGGGTGCTGAAGCACTGAGCCGCTCTCACCTGCGCGCACCACGTCCCTTCACAGCCTGCCCAAGGCCACCGAGGGGCATGGTCAGAGCTAACACTGAGAAGAGCTCAGCCCACAGACAGCTCCTTCTCTAATATCGTCAAAGGCTTTTTCTCTTCTGACTGAGAACACAGCATTTTTTTTCTTTTCGAGACTGCAGGTAAGTGTATTATGGTCTAACGTGTACAGGATGAGGCATTCAGTACCTCTCTTAGCATATGTGGTGNAGCCCACAGACAGCTCCTTCTCTAATATTGTCAAAGGCTTTTTCTCTTCTGACTGAGAACACAGCAGTTTTTTCTTTTCGAGACTGCAGGTAAGCGTATTATGGTCTAACGCGTACAGGATGAGGCGTTCAGTACCTCCCTTAGCGTATGTGGTGCTAACAGAACACCCTTCTATCAGCCACTCTCCATGTAGCTGTGTTATCAGAAGATAGAAGATGTGAATGGATCCTCAAAATCAGGATCTGCTCTTGTTATCTCTGGCAGAAGTTACAAACCTGAGAAGGGCACGTGCAGGGACTCGGACAGGCAGCCCCTTCTCAAGCGACTACCAGGACAACGTACTCTGTGCTACAGCGTCATGCATAAACCAAGTCAGCAAAGAAGATGCAATCTGAAACAGAAACCTTGTTTCCTAAAGAAAGAAATATTTCAGTAATCAACAGGAGCATCTAAGGAATTATTAAAATATGTTGAATTCATCTTACAAATTTGAGAGAAATTGCCTCAAGCAGCTTGTTGGCAGAAAATTAATCACAGTTTATTTGTGACACAAATAAGACTGAGGCGTGAAAAGGGTTTTACAAGCAGCGGAGCCCAGTCCAAACCGCAGTGGGTGACACACAAGCTGCGGCTCTCCTCACGCTTAGCCATTCAGCCCTCCCGTCCCCACGTTGCACATCCCCTGGGCGAGCACAAGTGTTCAGACGCCGAGCACTGTCTCATCTCCTTTATTTCACAGTCAGCACAAATGGATAGAGGGAAGGAAAAGCTTCTTCCAGTGGCAGGATTATATTACCTTTAAGAGCTCATGAAACTACAACATATACTTAACATTTCAAAGAGTCTGAATAGGTGTCTTTTGCAAATTATAATAAGCACTAAAGATGTCACAGAGTGTAACTATCATCACGTCTGCTGTAGGTTCACCGCTCTGTTGGCAAAACAGTTCGCTCTAGAGAGAAAGATTTTCCAAGTTCCCAAGTAAAAGCATTTTAACACTCCCATACTGCAAATACATTATTATATTGCGTTAATTTGCTCGCACCTGATTAAAGTAAACCTTGACTAAGATTCTTGAAATGTGGAATTTCCAATATGAAAATATCCCAAGCGAGTAGTCCTGATTTATAGCCTGTGTTTTCAGGGGTACCTATAGCGCTAAGTCAATACATATATGAAAAGCTCATCCTTTATTACGGTATTAGGCAGGGGGTCAATTCTGGCTTCTCTGTGATGTAGTTCAGATGCACAGTTTAGGAGGATAATTCTCCTTACAGAATTCTATGAACAGTAGCTATAGGCTCCATTACCTATATGCTTGCAATTGAAATTTGTACTTAGTCAATAATAGAGTGATATAATTTCTACTAGGTTCTGGACAAGAACAACATAGGAGAGATTTTTTTTTCTCCCTGTAGCTCTTATTTAAACAGTGTACAGGAAAAGTTAAAAAACAGGGATATTTTAAGGCAAAATCACTTGGTAAGGTAAGATCACTTGGAAGGACAATTATCAACTTTTTTTTTTACAACTTTCTTTGACTTGTGAAAAAAACTGGCTGCATCTAAATAGAAGCACATTCCTGGGAGTTTGGTATATCAAATTTGAATATTTTTGTAGTTTGTTTATTAATATTTAAATAATTTCAACCTAGTGGTCTTCACAAAAATATTGGAGGTTTTGAGGGATATTCAAAATCAAAAATGAGTTATATGAGCAAAAAGCCCGAGTATAACATTCTGTAATAAAAAGGTAGAAATTAAAAACTGAGACACTGGAGAATATGCACCTAGGCTGAGCTGAACAAAGCAGTTTATCTTCTATTTTATTCTACTTCTCCCTTGTGACAATTTCCACTCTCTAAACAGTTGGCTTACAGAAGCCAGTAAATCGGTAAAATCTCTGATTTTGATGCAACGCATGCTGAAGGGATATGAGAAGGCACTTTGCACACCTGTAGCAAGCAATTGCTGTATGTCTTCTTTGACTAGACATACCTTATTTCTTTATTTTCTGCCAGTTTTATTAGCACAAATGACATTACCAAGTATTTCAACATTTGGGAAAAGTCCCTCAATTCAGATTTCAATAAAAGCTGAAATGGATGATATTAACAGAATTATTTCTAACTTGAACATTTTGGCTTTGTGAATTCAAACAAGTTAAAAAAATTAACAGCTGAAGCTGTTACTCAAGGTAGCTGTCAACTACATACCAGAATAAAAAGAGTAGGTGAATTGTTGCCTATTTGAATCAGTTGAACACTAATGCACTTCCATCTGTTAGAATATTAATAATGTTGTTAAAAATACAATGTGTCTGCCTCAGTACAGATTTCACAAGCCTATGCAAGTTCTTATCCATCAGAAAGCACTTTTCTTTTTAGCTACTAAAAGAAATACCAAAAAGATAGAGGTAGAGAGAGAATATGACCCAAAGACTTGAATGAGACTGTGAAAATCCAGTCACTTGACTCATTTACCATCGGACTACATATATATTGAAGAATATATAAAATGCCAACATCACATCAGGAAATGGATTGTACTGAATGACCTCACAGGACTTTTCCATCTGTGCTATTATTAATGTGATACAGCCACTCTGAAATAGAGCTGGCAATGAAATAGGATGTTACCAAAGAGATGATGGATAAGAAGGGAGAAGATAATGGTGATAGAAACAATTACTTGGTGTAATAAGCAGGACATATTGTAAAAGCATTATGATGTAATGAGAGCAAGATAAATTGATGCTCCTAAAAGTCAAATTATTAGATTTGTAGAACAGAAAAAGTAACGTGACAGAAAAGGTTTTCAAGCTGAGCAAATAAATCACAGTGAGTATTTTACCTTATGCTTTCCTTATAAGACATTCTCCAAACTGATTATATTCCAGATTCCTCACATTAAATTCCTTATTTAGATCATTTTGCGCTAGAGACTGCCTATGTGAATTGGTTGAAAGATTTTGCTGTATTAGATATATGAAATTCACGGTGTTTTTTAGATTACATAAACTAGTCACAGAATCCATTTACTATGTTTTCCTCCTTCATAAGTCAAACAATATTTACAGAACAATGCATTAAAGTCTTGGAAAAAGGTATATGGAACAGATAGTTCTGTTTAATTTTATTGCCTCCAGAAAGACTGAAGGTAGACTTAGACTTTCTTCCTACTTCATCAGACAGTGCCACTTCTCATAAAAATAATCAAATCCAGTATGCAAGAGCTTGAAACCTAACTTTGTGAATGTGTGCTTCAGCGAAAATTGTGTTTCTCAAATTACTAAAAAAAGAGACAAAACACAATTCACTAGGGGATAAAATACATCTTTTGTGTTCAAAACAGCGTAGGTGGAAAGCACTGAAATATTTCCATATTTTTTTTTTAAGGACGGAACTGAGGGAACAGGAGGAACAAGGAATAGGACGGAACAGGCCAGCAGGTAGATCAGATAAGCAGGCACTGAGACCAAGGTTTGTGCAGAAGCTGCCGAGAGAGACGGACCCTGCTGGAGCAGGAGCCTACAGGAGCTTCTGGATTATTTATTGAGCAGCCTCTTCAGCAACCTGTACTATTAAAAACATTAACTTGCATTATACTAGGCGTAGTAAAAGGTGAACCAGACTACTGCTTGTTCCCTGAGGGAGACTTGAAAAGGAAAGGGCTTGTAATACATGTTGGTAATCGCAAGCATATTTGGTCTATGTAACAGATGCATCGGGGACAAGCCCTCTTTCGGATAACAAGTAATTTGGGCTAATTGAGGTTCAGAGGGCTGCAGTGACAGTGCGTGTTGGAGAGCCCCGGGTTGGAGAGCTGTGCAGCGCTCGTGTGGAGCGCGCACGCTGCACGACAGCAAACAGGGCACAATTTCATCATATTCAGCACAAGTCCGTCTTGAGGACGCCGCAGGTCTAGCAAGGTCACTCGAGTGACACTGTTGACAGCCATGGGGCCCGCTCGCGGCCTCATCCGCGGAAACACCATGTTATTTCTCTCACAGGGCGTGAGTCTGGCCCTTGATCGTTTTCCTGACACGGTGCCCTCAATCATTTGCCCTGTCAGCGGTTTAAGGCACCTCAGCGGGGAGCCGCGCTGGAAGCGGCCGCCGTTCACCTCCGCGCCCGGCGCTGCCAGCAAGGTCAAGCCAGAGGGAAAGCAAATGATTTCAGAACTGGGATTTCCAAGGCCGCAAGTCCTGGCGCAGCTCCACCCCGCCAGCACCCGCGCACGCTGGCTACGAGCTGGGAAAGCACAGACCACCCGAAAAGAGAATAAATTCAGGTGGTCGCCTCCTCTGCCGCCTCTGCATGAGCCCCCAAACAACAGAGGAGGGAGCCTCACAGCAGCCTTTCTTGGGAAAACTCCTGCGGTTTCAGACCACGTCACTCACGCGGTGGTTGCCCCTCTCACCCCGCACGCCTTGGCCATCCTGCAGTGACAGCGACAACAGCCCGTGCAGGCACAGAGGTCTCTCCTCGTAGATAAGAGCAAAATTATACATTATTCAAGTCAGAGTGATTTATTTTTAGCTTCTCTGTTTGCAATTATTTTTTTACTCTCCACAAAATGTGCTATGGCTGACAAGACAATTTTGAAACAGTGCTATTTTCATCCTCAGCTACAAAGTAAGATCAAATTAATGTTCCAAGAATGACTCTATGATTGTGTGGATGTATTTTTTTCAAGAAACTTGCTTTGGTAACGTTTGGGGCCCTTCTGCTTTTGCTTTTCTTGAGAGACAGATTTTAATTGGCGTGAACGTTCATAGAATTGAACATCAAAGATGTTATGAGAAGAAACTTGTGGGCAATTAATTTCACATCCATAATGAAGTTTGTTCATAGCAGAAGCGTTTTAAGTGTTCATTCACCCTGGGATAAGAAACAATGTAATACATCCAACCAATCACAGCTAAAACCACATCTTGATGGTATCTAACAAAACGAAATGTTTGCATAATCAATCTGCCATTAATTCATGATATGAAAAAATATCCTAAGAAATAAAAAATTAAATACTCCTGAGCCACAGAGACTCAATGGCTAAGAACAAAGTTCAGTGGCACAACCTCGTGCTGCATACGGGAGTTTTCTCTCTGATGTTTCAGCACTGGACACAACAGATTAATCACGTGTCAGTCCTGTATCTTGCCTGTAAAGTACCTGCACTTTCAGGATCAGGACATGCTAAATGCCCTTAGCTGGGGATTGGCAGTTATAAAGTTGTCCAGAATTGCTAAGGAGCACTGATTTGATATTGCTCTGATTTAAAAATTAATCTATGATGAAATACAACCATATAAGCGAAAATGGAAAGTTTAAAATGTTATTTATACTTAAGCTTGCTGCGGCCTACCAAGAACAGCCCAGTTTTATGAGCGAACATTATGTCAGCTATTCACATCAACTATAACATCTTGATCTGCTTTTTAAAGCAATTTGTAATAAGTAATTTTGCTCACTCATTCAGTTTGATTTCAAACTCCATTCAAGATGAATTTCTATATCTCTAACAAATTTTACATTTAAAATTTAAGACCATTTATCAACATCTGAAAATGATGTTTTTTGACAAATCAACATTTCAAGCCTAAAAGGCTGGTTTTCACTTTTCTCCTGCCCTCATCAATTCAGAATTCTGGAAGGGGTCCAGCCACTCAGTGCTATGACTTTGTCAGAATCTACAACCACAACGCTGCACCACTTCGAGGTTACTTCAGCCTAATGAGATACGTAAAACAGGATACCTATCTAAAGACTACATGTGCAGTATTTTTTAAACACATAAGTTTATTAAAAGAGTAATTGACAGACCTCCACTGAGATTGTACCGCCTGCATCACCTTTTCATATGGTTCATCTTACTCTGCTAGGTCTGACCAGGTCATCTACATTACGGGCCACTGTTTCCAGTAGCCTGTGGTATTTTCTGGATTTACGCAGAGATCAGACTGTACATGACCCACAAATGATAAACACTTGTTGCGCTTCAACTTGCACCAAGACAACTACACCTTGATCCCCTAACATGCAGTTCAGTAAGAAATTCCAATAGCTACATTAAGGCCAGTAATCAGATCTGATCACATCCCTAAATCCAGGCAGATTCTACTCATGTCTTTGGCTTTGCGACCATTTGCGATGCTATTTGTGATTCACCACCTTCATGAAAACTGTACCCTGGAATTTGCCAACCGCGGCTGGCAACTTGCATTTCATTCCTTTACCCAAACAGAATACCCACAACATGTCTACCTTGGACAGCATTTTCTTGGTCCAAAATAACTTTGCATCCTGGCAGGGCTCTTCATTGATTCTGCAAATCTGTGTCTGTCACTTAATGTTTCCAAAACATCTAATATTTTGCTCCACACTTGGCTTATTACTTGGAGGTATCTGCATTTCAAAGGGATAGCAAAATTACTCAAAGTCTGGAAAGCCTATATGGGTTTTTCTTTTCCAGAGCTTTACATTCAATTATTATCAACTTATTCATTGGGAAATCTAATTCCCTCATTAAACTGAAGTATTATTTACTATTATTTTTATCCCCATCAGAGTATGTTTGGCACCAGACCACAAAAATTTAGGCTTCAGGTTTTAAACTTAAAGAAGGTTGTAAATTAGTGCACAAGTTCAGATGACAGGAATATATGCAGTGTAGTCATGCACACTTTAAATTTATTCAGTGCTACTGGCAACTTGGGCAAGTTTACAAAAAGAACAGGATTATACTAGATTATGGCCTTATTTCAACATGGGCATAAAAAAGGTACTCCCTGCTAAATATATCAGAATTGATGCCTTCATTTTATTTACATTAGAAAATAAGATCTGACAAATATTTTAGCTTTCAACATTTTTCCCTACAGTTTGTCTTTTCAATCTCTGCAATGTAGACAAGTTAATGAGCTTGGGCAGGTAGGGGGTGAAGGGTTTCTCTCTAAATTGTAAGGACCAGTACATAAAAAAAAAACCACAAGTCAAAAGAGCTTTAAATGATTGATTTTTTTTCCCAATTACACACTTAAAAGTACCGTGCAAACACCTTTTCGTACTTTTAACAGCAGGAGCGCACTCTGTGCTGCCAAAGTCGGAAGAGGTTGTTACGACTTGCTGAGGAAATGACAGGATAGTACAAAACAATCAACTTCCTTCCCTGATTCGACACCCGCTCTCCCTCTGTACATGTAGTTCAGCTTACACTGGGAAAAGCACATACTTCCGTGACATCACTTCCCACAGGCAAACACTTATTTGCTGGAAGGTCTTTTCTATATCAAAAATATGAGCACAAATACAAAAAACAAAAATCCTGAAGTTGTTTGACACTATTATAAAAATGCATTTTAATATGTATTTGCAATAAGGTTTTCTTAAGTTCTTTCTCTACTGTTTCAGTAAAGCAATGCCTACTAACACTTTCAGACATGGAGACACTCATTCAGACTAATGGACAAAGCAATTTTATAGATGACAGTGACATATTTTTGACAACTGGAATAATCCAGAATCACTAATGCTAATTCTCTGAATGCTAAGAGAAGAGATAATGATTTATCATGCACTGTAGCAGCCTGGTTACCCAACCTTCCGCCAGGTCACATTTATACAAGGGATGAAACCCCGCAGCCATCGATTACAAATACTTAATAATGTCAGTTCTCCAAAAGCTCACAGTGCAGCTTTATATTCGAGCAGTATTTTTTTCATCTTCCATTTCCTCAGATCACTGTTGCATATCAAAGAATTGTTTTTAATTTGTTAAAGAAATTAAAAATAAATTGTGCATGTCACGTAACTCAGGATTTAACAGCAGTATCACTGGTAAATTGCCACTTTTTAAGGATGGATAATGTCAGGAAGCAGAGAAAATCTTAGAATGCACAAAATTTCCCCTGTTCTGCTAGTCCAACTCCAGGGTAGTCAGTTGACTGCCACACAGAAAAATGATTTCACCCATATCATTTTAATGCAAACTCAGTAAAGTGTAAAAGTAAAGAAAGTAAAGTCAGTATCTTTGGTGGAAAGGGTTCTGTGAAGTCTGTAAAGCACCAAACAGCACTTGCACTTACTGTATGAAATATCTAAACCTAGTCCGGCTCCTTAAAAGAAATTTATTTTAACCTTATCTCAGAAAAGGGCAACTGAGCAGTTTCCTACTGCAGCATAAACTTTACATAAAAATGATTCTATCTATGAGTGCTAATCAAATGTCAGTTGTATATGATGAGAGGACATTAGGAAGGCTTGCCTCTGTGGAAACTGAGATCAGTTTTGTTATCTTCAAGCCATGGTAGAGAATAATATATTGTCCCATGTGCATATAGCAGTGATAGATTCACCGATTAATCTGTTTCTCTTCCTATGCCATAAAAGACCAGGAACCAAAAATACACTCTGAAGGTCTCTTTCTCATGCAGTTAAGTAAACCTATTTCAGCTTTCATTCACAGATCTCTACAGTCACTATACAGATAAAGGGTATCCACACAGTCTTCACATTGAGAAATATTACGTTGCTAATTATCACCCAAATCCGACACTTGTTTTGCACATTGTAAGCATCAAGGCACCGATGTGCCTTCATGAAACAGACCTGGATAAAGGATCTACATTAACTGCCATTTAAAGCTCACATGAGGACTGTGGCTTGAAAAGAGGCATGGAAAGTGTTTTAGAGCAATTCCTTATAATTTAATCATTATATTTCTTTTAAAGTACCTTTTAACCCCTCTGAACTCTAATTTATATCCACAAAGAATATAAACATGGAGCTTAAGGCAATACACTGTCCTTTGCCTTAAGCAAAGATAACTTTCTCTTGCTGTCTTACCAGTGGGTGGTAAAGGAAAATCTAGCACAGGAAGGGAGATTTTGGGAAATGCCGTCCTCTTGCCTGTGGGTGACAGATTATATTCTGGGCTATGATTTACCAAGGACCACACATTACACAGTTGTGCTTTCTCAGCTGTCAGCGTCTGCTCACCACTATTTCTAAACCCTATAGCATGAGCACTACGTCTTTGTGGTCTTTGCTTATCATGTCTGGTACGTATCTACCCACTCTTGCTTCTCTCATTGGTTTTCTGCCTCTGCTACAGAATGTAAGATGGCATTAACAACCTGTGGAGTCGGATGTTATTCTGGATACAGCTTAGTAAAAGGGATAGTGCTGTTAGTCTCACCTGCCCCTATCACCAAATTTCACATTCACAGAACAACAGTTCTACCTGGTATCCTTACAGAAAAAGATTAAGTCTTCTCCAATTGCCTTCTGTTTTACTATCGTGACCTACAATCCTCATCCTAGGTAAGGATATTAAATATTCTTCTAACCCTAAAGAGCTGCTAAAGAAATCAGCTAATATATTTTCATTTTAAAAACTATCCAAAGACATGTATTTCCATTTAGGAAATTATTACTTTGAGGAACAGGGTTTGATCACATATGTTGGGTTTATCCTGATGGTGGTGCACTGGCCTCAGGAGAGCTATTCCAGGTGTACAACACCACGGGATCAGGATCCACTCCTAAGTCCTCTGCAGATGTAAAGAGAAGCTAAAAGAGAACCAGCCTAGAATAAGCCTCGAGTTAATTCTTCAGAGCTGCAAAGAAATATCACCGTGTATCCTGAGCGCCTCAACTGTCTGGACTGCAACAGCGCCTCAGTGAAGCCTTCTGTAAACAGCTAAGTCTGGTCCATAGAAGTCAGCACCACAAACCCGGAGCAGGCGGCGGGTGGACGTCTGCTGCCAGCACGTGCTGCTCGACAAAGTGCGCGGGTTAACTGAGGTCACCCCGAGGAAGCCCGCGGGGTCTTGAGGGTGAGCAGATAACTGCTGGGGATGGAGTTCGTGCAGACTTGGAGAGATACGCATCACGAGCGATCAATACCACAAAAGCAAAACTGCAAGAGTTAAGAAATCATACAGCAGCAGCCTTAAAAAAAAAAAAAATCAATCCTCTTTTTTTCCCATCCAACGAACTACTAGCAAGATTATACTTGGGTCAATGTCACTCAGACTCTTCAAATCACTAGAGTTTCTTGGACCATATATCATACCTATTGCTCCTACAGTCTCATCTCCTCCCCTCTTCTCTCTAAAAAGGTAGAAAGCTACCAAACCAGAACCAAGTCTAACTCACTTTTCTTCTTCTGTACCATGAGTTTTACACTGCCCTGCACCGAGCGCTCCCACCACAAAACATGCTGGTTTGAAGCCTAGACCCGTTTTCATATGGCCAGGACTGCCTAGCAAATATATTTTATATTACTGAGTTTTCCTTTGAGTCTGTTACTGTGGCTTTTTCAAGTACATCAGCCATTTTCACAGTGTCAAATTAGGCAGTCATAACACAGACTGTGACAATGCATTGTGCCCTAGGAACACCAAGCGGCTTGGTGAAATTAGCTGTTTTCATAACTGTTACTAATTTAATGTGAGACCTACAAAAATATTTATCCTATGCTCTTTAATTTCCCCTTTTGGATCTCATTCACGTGGTTTAACAAAACTTAATAAAAAGATTTATAGATGTTATTAGAATACCTGGATAAACAGGACAGTAGGAGTAAAACATGTTGACAAAACAACATGGCAGTGGTACTCTCTGTAGTCTCTACATTTTACAGCATTGAAAAAAAGTAAACAAATAGTCTCTGAAAAATATTTTAAGTGCTTCAACACAATCAAGATATTCAGCATTAAAGCTAACTCGGATAGCCAGAGTTCAGGTTGGACTCCTGTCTTCATGAAGAGAACCCAGAGACCGGCTGGGAACTGCGTTATGCAAGGACACCCCCACAGCGAGCCTGAGAAAAGCACGTGTGTATAAAGGTTAATGCCCAGATTCAGTGATGAGAGACATCAAAAAGGCCTCAAAACCCACAAAGCTGGTGGCTCTCGCACCTCCAACTCCCTGAGAAGATCACGCAGCTTCCAGCTGCGGCAGAGCCATTTTACTGATTTTTACTTCAATGTTAGAGATTACATAGTCTATAACGTATCATGTAATACAGCACTCTGAAGACATACCTAGAAGATGGGAAGGTGGTTTGTTGGCTCACCAGAGCTTTGTTTTGCTATGCAATTATATAAACAACAATGTTCCTCAACCAAATTAAAAAAAGCAAAAGCCTGAAAGAAGTTCTTACCACACCCAGATAACCATGCTGAGCACCCATTAGTCATGTAATCACCTTAAAGAAGCTGTTTAACCCCCCTCAACTACCCCATATCTCCCATATAGGGAAAAAAAAAAAAAGTTTGCATACATCAATTTTAAGTGAAAAAAACAATAAAAATATTTTATACTTTGCATACAAATAAACCTTTCTATCAGACTATTTATCTAGCTTCAGTTTGCTTCCTCACTGCCATCCAAGCTCATTACACACACTTTGTGGAATCCTTTATTGAATTGATAGTGCTCAACAGCACGCTCTGAGCTATTACATTATATAAATGGTGTCTTTCTCTAAACTACATATAGCAACAATTCCTGTGCCATTCACTCAGACATCAGATATTCATCTCCCAGTTCAGTGCAGAAATTCAGAGCAGTGAGGTCCTGCAGTGCTAGGGACAGGTTACTTCTTCCCAGACACATCCTCCCATGGGCAAATGCCTGGGACGGAGACCTAGCAGAGGCAGAACCGTCAGAACCATCATTTTATCTCAGACTTTCCTCCAACAACACTCACTGCAGGTTTGGTTCACTAAAGGGTTTTTCTTGCCTTGTTTTGTTTTTCCCCTCTTTTAAATTCTGAATTGGACTTTACGTTGCTCTGAACAGGCTGCTTCTGCAGAATATCTATCTAAAATAATGAGCAATAATAATGCATCCCTGTGTATTTTTATTTCTCTGTATATATCACTTATACGAGTCTCTGTTTCGTGAGGGTTCTCAGAAAGGCACATTGCCAGGCTCGGTGACGGCATCCCTGAGGGAGCTGCTCTGCTAGGAAGGGGTGTCCGATAGCAGAAATGCCACAGGAAAACCAGCTTCACCGGCACAGCCTGCTCGCCAGCTCGCCAGGCAGCCAGCTAGAGCTGCAAGTAATTATAAAAAGGAGATTTATTCTCACTACCTTTTTTTTTTAAATGATTTATGTTGATATCTTTCATCTGCAATTAATTCTTTTCCCCTTCAATGTTTGACGAGCTGCTCTCCAGTTGGGCACCCTCAAAATGTGCTAAATGGGCAGACTGGTGAGCACTGGGAGACGACAGAGGAAAATCTTATGTCAGTGGCTCTCCTGCACTCCAACAACAGCTTCTTACAACACTTTTACCACTGGCATGATAAAATTAATTCCATAAATTAATAAAGGAAAGTAAACTTTTAGTGGAATTGTCCATTTACCTGGAAAAAGGCATCAATTGTTCCAGTTACTTTTGCTCAAGTAGCAAAAGTGTTAATGAAGATATCACGAGAGTTTTTAAATGCTTATTTGATTATTTCACTAAAAAAAGACAGTTGCCTCACTGTTTTAGTTTTCTTTTCCCCCCACTATATTGTTATCAGACCTGCTGTAATTATGAATGGTCAAGTGGCTCTTAGCTGCATCTCTGACAAATGATTTATGGTACCTGCGAAGTTACCACAGGTGACTCTCCTCCTCTCTGTGACACTTTGTTATTAAAATATGAATTTATTTTTTCCAGCTTTTTTTTTCCCTCACAATTGGAGAGGAGGGAAACAGGAGTGATTTCTCATTTACTTGTTCACTTTGTAGGAATATTTCCTTCTCAGAAAGGGCCATTATTTATAGCTATCTGATGCGTCCATATTTCCACCAATAAAAGACAGATTTTAGAGTCATTGCTTAGCTGATAATATTAATAGCATTTGAGATTGAAGCTCAGAATGCTGAAAATAGGCTACCTCTCTGATAAAACAGTGGTTTGAAGGAGTAAAATACTGCATGAATTTGTGCTGAAAAGGAGCAAAGGAAGCTTTACCCAGCTGTGCAGAGCAGGAATTAAAAGGGCACTATTTTCATTGGTGTTTTCCTACTTGTAATTTTTCAAACAGTTGGCACTGAACTGGTACAGGACAAATATTGAATTTAACATCAGTTATTTTAAAGGTTACTTTCTTTCCTTGGCACTCAATAAAATTCTTTCTTATCATCATTTTCCTTACAAAGACAACTCACTCACAAATACAGCCTGTGATTAACCATTATAGGCTGCAAATTGTGATTCAGAACACCTGTTTTCAAAATGGACCACAAACTCTGGTAAAACAAAACAAAATATAACAAACAAACAAACAAAAAAAAACAGAACACGACTTGACAGGACAGTTTGTTGGATTAAAGATTGCAGAAACAGAAGCAGCCAGTTTGGTTCTTAGATTAGAATTGCATTTGGTCAAACAAGAGAGGCAAACAGAGTCAAACCAGGCAGCACAGGCCTCTCCTTTTCTGTGCTAATGAGAAGGGGCAGCACGTGGAGCACTGAGGACCGTCACCTTGGGACGGAGGGAGGACATGGTGACACAAGGACAAGTCCTGCCCTCCTCCCTGAGTGCCAAGGCTTTCCTGGCACTTGGTGTGGATTTCAGCTCTACAACAGCTACCAGTGAAATGCTACAAATCAAACTACACTGAATTCATATTGGGTCATATTTGCCAGCAAGCTCAATTGGGGGTTAAAGTCTTCAAAAACATTACTAAAAAAAATATTACTAAGCTGGCATATTGATACCCAGTGTGGGTGGTTTCTCAGATCACAGGAAATGCCACTATTGTTACTCCAGATTCAAAACCAACCCTATGAACACACAGTAAGTATTTTAAGATGACACTTTTGGATGAGTTCCTGCGGGTTTGCTAGGAGGCACAGCGCTGCCCTCTGTTCTACCTGTTCGCACGTTTAAAAGCTGACCGACACTGTCCAGATTTCTGTTCATGTTTTGAGCATTCAGTTAGAGAAATATATTATGCCTAATGAATTATTCCCCAAATTACTTCTTCTCTTATGGCTTCTGCCAAATAGTCTCTGTGGCAGCTTTAGTTACAATAACTTAGCATGACACAAAACCATAGTTGCTTTGGCAAACGAGGACAGTAAGAGCGCGGCCTCCAGCGCTGTTTATCCCCAGATAAAAACCATGTGCTTGCACTGCAGAGTCTGGCCCATATTCTCTTCCCCATGACTCCCAGAAGGGACCTGGGATGGCAGAGGCTAAAAACAGGTTCAGATTTACAGTAAGTGACCCATGACTCCCAGGAAGGGAGAAAAAGACCTTGTCAAGAGAAGCTTTTCCTTCCCTTCCTTCATAGGGCCATTAATTACACTGGCTCCAGCACCTCTAAGATTGAGACATGCATAGGCAATCTGATAATTCACGTTAAACTTGTCAGCAGAGAATTTTCCAGTTGGATGTTAGCTGAGGAAAAATAAATATTGAAAATCTCCTTTTGTGCATGCAGGCAAAGGTAACAGTTAAACATGGCTTGAAGCAGAGGGCTTAGTCTCAAAGGCAAAAGAAATTGCTAAATTATGTTACAATCCCTGACTCACAAACAGAAGGAAAAAAAATCTCAACTTTGTAACTTCTTTTGGTTGCTGATATGCTACCAGATAACATGGAACAGGAAGAAGTCCAAAGATGGATGTTTAGAAAAATCAAGGTTTCAGATTTTAAGATGTTGTCAAGTTGGTCTATTTCCCTTTGCAGGAAATGCTACCAGTTACGAGTTGATCTGCATTTATACAAATTAGTGTAAATTCTTGACTATACTTTTACAACAAGCTTCTGAACAAATGCATAGTAAGAATATGCTAATTGCAGCACAAACAGAATCTGTTATCTTTCACAGGATATTTTCAAGCTCTAGAGTGAAAAAAAATAGCTATTTTAGCCAAAAATAAACTTGTATTCTCACTGAAGATCCTGCCTGAGCAAGACTTCTGGCAAAACTGCACAGGACCAAGAGGACCCTGGAACATTTCAGTCTCACCATGTGAGGTGCCACAGGCTTCCAGCTCTCGTGCTTATTGGGAGTCTTTATTTTTTTGTTATTCACGATGTTGGAAATGCTTGCTGAAAACAAACAAGAACCCTAGATCTCTGCTCATTTCTTTCTCATGTTCTGCTCCTTGCAGTTGTGACAAAAAGTCTTGAAAATGCATCCCAAATTCAGCCTGTAATCTCAAGGAGCAAAAGGAAGAAAAAAGGAGAGTACTACAAACAAGAGGTATGAGTAAGAGAAAAAGATCGTCTCTTAAAGATAGTTTGCTGTGGCCTGAGCAATTAAATTCAGAACGCTTTACGTTAACAGCATTATAAAAACCAGTGTCAGTCCAAGCAAATCAAGTCACAATATTTTGCATCTCTGTGAAGTGGTGGGGTTTATCTTTCTTATTTTTTTTTCTTTTCTGTATGTGTATGTGTAAAATCAAAGAGTATTCTATGGGCTTCAAGAACATTTCTTCTTGCTTCAAGAAAACATAACAATATGGTTCCTGACACCTTTAGTTTTAGTCTACCTTTTCCTTCCGTGATTCCCCAAGCTTTTTTGGTTGAATTTCATTATACCGACTAGGCCCAACCAGGCAGCCGTTCCGCACAGTTATCTGTCCTTACCGCAGCTAACACAGTGACAGGAGGAGGTAAAAGACCTTCATGGAGAAATGTGCTTGTGGCACCACCATGCCCAGCTGAACAAGACAGTTCCCTGAGGCCCCCGAGAGGAGAGCTTGAGAGGAAGCGTTGCCTCCGAGGCAGGCAAGACTACCCTGTCCGTTTGCTTTGCATTTCTGTCTCAAAGCTTTGCTCTTATCTATATACAAACACATCTAATGGAGCTGGAAAATTCACAATTTCATGGGAGTATAATTCTTCCATCAAAGAAAGTTACCACACCAAATAAAACAACTTAGAACGCCCCTAGTGTCCAGCTTTATGGAATGCAGTAATTGAAGCTACTGTGGGACTAATGGTGCGGCCTAATTTTCGGAGAACTCTTCACACAAAGCAAAAAAGAAATAGATCATATTCTGTTGGCCAGCCCTTTTGATCTCGCTTTTGGTGAGAGACCCAAAACTGAGAGCAATTGCAGAGTCATCTGTCTAAATCCAGGCAAAAGAACACAAGCAGGAAAATAAGAAATTTCTTCATCATCTTCCCCAGAGTTGCACCTCAAATGGGAAGTTAATGGCATCAGCATCTCCATCCCCCCAAAGTTAAAGCCTCAAGCCCCCTTTTTTTTTTTTTTTTTTTTTTAATACCTGGTTCTGATAAGTCACAAAACCCACCATGATAAGACTGAGTACATTTACGAATCTCTCTAATCTCTTTAAAGTTTTTCAATAGTTCTAAATTAAATCCCTTTCACCCTTATCACTTTATCCATCAGAAAATCCGGAGGATATTTGGATTCAGACATCCATTGCACCAAAGATCTTTCATTACAACACACAAACAAGCACTTTTATTGAACAAGAACCCAATTACTTAACCCGGCTTCAGGTTTCATTCTGCCCCGCTGCTTCTACCCCGACATGGGCCTGCTAATCTCTCCTGACGGGCATTGCTACATATCAGTTCCGATACACAGAGATGATTCCTAACCTCCCTTGCAGAGAACTACTGATTAAATAAACTGAGATGCCCATCTTGACTTCTTTGGACCAATAAATAACAACGAGGAAATAAAGTTGGGAGATAGAGACCCCTTTAATATGAACAGTGTTCAGAAATAGAAGGAAAACGACAGAAAATAATTCTGTAAAAGAAACAGAAACAACTAAATGTATACACATCCATAGATACAAGATTAATGTGCTGTATTAGCTAAAGAGTATCCCTCCTCCTTTTGTAACTCAGATGCAAATTAGTAAACACTATCCTTGCTACTGTAATGGGTAAGTGCTGTCCTAAATTAAAAATGCCAGGGGTTATGGATACGACAAGACACAGACTTGCCCCTGCTCTCCAGAAGAGCTCCAGAGCTGACCTAGCAGCAGGGATGGATAAGGAGGGCTTCCTCCTCATCTCTGTGCCCAAAGAGTCCCGCAATCATCACGTCGTCCACCACCTCTTATCCAGATACCAAGCACAGGGGGGAAAGCTGGGAGCTGATGAAGGCAGAAAACTAGACTTTATGCACGCATTTGGAAAACAAAACAAAAAACAAGCTGGAAATCAATAACACGAACAAATGATTGCACTCTAAATCAAATCAACTCTTTAAAAAAAAGCATGTTATTAGATCCAGGCTTCCATTAGCTTTAACAGACCTTGAACTGGGCTTAAAGTTAATGTGTTCATCCATCAGACATACAGTATGCCATCTAAATTAAAGAATACTGAATTGTTACTATATAAAATGTAAAATAATATCTGAATAACAACAAGTCATTGCAAGATATTAGGAATAAGAACACTGATAAAAACATGGAAAAGGCGTGAAGTAAGAGAGATGGATATGAGATGGAGGAGGAGAAAGGAGAGAACAGTGAAGTCAGAGAACTAAACATAATCAGTGATAACACAATTACACTGAAGAGGCAGGAGAGATCCGACATCATCCCAAGTTCTCAATCCATGGGGAGTTAGAAGTTGGTATTCTTGACAGCAGGATCACAGTCTCGATGTTCAATTCCCTTCAAATATAATAAGATTCGGATTGCCCTACTGTTTCTTTCTAGACAAAGGAAGATGATTTCAGAGAAATTTGACAGTGTGTTTCCAAAAGAAACTTAAATATGAGCTTTTGCATCAAACAAAGTAACATTAATGACTCAATCTAAACTATTTTACCTGTGAAATTCTTTCCTCTGTCTACTATGAAAATGTGGGACATGATCTATGTTGCAGAGAGATCTTTCATCCATGCATTTCAAGTATAAAGGTCATAAAGAAAAGCTAAAAGAGTTCACATTATTTTTATCTCTAGTATTTTCTGGCCAAGAATTGATGGCTTGGCTGTTTCTACTTGAGTTTGGTTGTTACTTGGTGCTGCCTTGCTTGGCCTCCTTTACACCTCCAAACTCTGCGGAATGAGGGCCTTTATGTATTTCCTCAGGGTAACAACTGAACGGGTCTCATGAAACATATACTTCAGGCAGGAACTGCACAGAGCTGCTCTTTTAAAGGGCTCCATTCTTGGCCCCGAGTTATCTTCCTGTTTCAAAATATTTCAGTCTAAACATAACTACACAGTATATGCAGTTTTGTACATTCTTTAACAGACATTTAGAAAAAGATTTTTTCAAAAGACATGTTGTGTCTTTTATCCCTATGCAGAGGTTTGAATAATTACAGAGTGGGTTCTGGGGCCCCTTGTGCTATTTATAATGTTTAAGCCATTAGGGAACAGCTAACATGACCACTGGGACCAGATCCAGATTCATCCTGGCAACTTGTATCTTTGTACATTTGACTACTCCTACACCCCCAGCCCTACAAGAAGAATAAGGTTCCTCCCAAGCGGAGCTGGCAGCTCCGTATATGTTATCATGATGTTAATGCAGACCTGTGCTTAGCCTCTATTTTTAAAAGGATTGTTTTGCTCAAAGTCACCCCTGCTTACCCTTCTCCGACTGCCTGCAAACATCCTTTTGTCCACGGCCTTGAAATTCATGGCACAACACTTGACCCACCAAGCAGTTATATATTGCATATTTTCCACACAGAAAAAGCCCCAAATCCACAGCAGTAGATAGAACAGAGGGAGTGTAAAAGGAAAGGTTTAACCACCATGAAATTGCTATTCTTTTTATCTTGCTAAAATAATTTATTTCAAATCAAATATATTTCAGACTGCTTGATTATTAAAAAACTCCCTGACTTCCCTGTTATTCTTCATGAGCATCACACACAGACACACAAGTGCGAGGCTGGTCTGTATTTGCTACCTGACACCTGAAACATCAGACAGCCCAGGAGGCTTAACCCAGTGGCTGCCCAGCTCATCCCCTTCAGGCTGGGCATCTCTGTTATGTTAGACAAAGTTTGAACTTGCTTTTTCTTCCTTTTGTCACTGGATATGGTGAACTACATCTTTTCATCATTTTTGCTAACATAAATGAAACTTGATTCTATTAGTTACATGGAAGTTGGCTGATGTTGTTCACGCAGATGAACTATGTCTACTTAACGGTCCGGTCCCAGAGTCTCTCAGCTAATAAAGCGACAAATAAATGAGCTGGCAGCAAGGATCATTCTCTTTTATTTCCAAGGTCAAGATGTCAATAAAGATTTTGTATGAATTTATCGGGGTGAAAAACACCGGGGAGGAGATCTTTTAATGGTGTTTATTGTTTTGCTCTGTAAAATACATTAACTAAATCTGGAGTAACAATTTTCACAAGCAAACATTAAACATAAAACATCTGCTTGTTATCATTGCAGGTCAGTGTGGGAAGCTGCAGGTCTATTTGGGTATTTATGCCAACAAAGCTGTAACCTACTTCTGTTTGTTAGTGTTAAACATTTTTCTGGAAAGACGACCAAAAGCATCATTCATGTCCCATCTGTTTATGCGATTACTGTATTCTACTAAACCATATTGACTCTACCCAGTCTGCATGGAGGAGGGATGCTTTACAGCCACATTCAGAATTTTTCCTTTGGAAACTGCAAACTTCAGAGGCGACATTAGTGCACTAAAAAGTCTTGAAAATAATTGGGTTGAANAGGAGGGATGCTTTACAGCCACATTCAGAATTTTTCCTTTGGAAACTGCAAACTTCAGAGGCGACAGTGCACTAAAAAGTCTTGAAAATAACTGGGTTGAACATATAGTAAGCTGACTTGGAGTTCATGCAGTGTTTTCTCCACTAATAACATGTATTCATTAACTAAAATCTTGCAAGAATCCAATAATCTGGGTGTGTTAGAACGTAACCCAGAGTCTAATTTAGTAGCAGTCTCTTCAGTATATATTAGAAAGGGTTTAATATTCCCATCAAATTTAATCCAGTTAATTTTAGAACTTCTTGGCAAACTTTTATAAGTTTTTCACCCAGTGCGAGAGGAATAATTCAGGAAAAAAAAAAAAAGGAAATTCACTAAAATATTAATTAATGCACGAACTCTAAAATGATGCTGAAGTGCCCAATTTGAAATGAAATCAACAAGCAAGCAGTAGTCAGATGTGTGTTTTGAAATTGCTGTGGGGGTCCCTGGGGAGCAGGAGGGAGGTCAGGGATCCCTGGATCCAGAGCTCATCTGTTATTTTGCCTCCTCAGGGCATGGGGTGTCCTTTGGCCTGACTCTACTGCAAGGGTGTCTCCTGGCTCAGCTCAGCAAAGCCCTCGCTCACACTAGGACCCATCTCAGCTGCAAGGAGACTCCACTGTTCTGGGGACAAAACATCACAAAATACTGATAATGTAGCCTCAAAAGTTATTTGGCTTATTTTCCTCCAAGAGAGCAAGCTCTGTCACCAGATCATCATCTGAGACTGTAAAATCAGGTGAAATAGGGTAAAGAAAAGCTCTTCTCATAAAAATAGAAGCTGAGTTGAGAGTTTCTGACAAGCTTTAAAGCAACATCAATATGATAAATGTTATGCCTCCTGTTATTTTTGTAAGAATTTAAAACCTATCAGCTGCTCAAAGAAAATGATAAGTGATAAGAACAACGTGCTTAGCAAATATAATTGTTTGCTGTAAGACCCAAAAGTAACCACCAGTGGTATTTTGTTTGTACTGAAATGTGTGTTTGACCTCTATTACAAATGTATGATCATATATTACAAAGAACAGTTATGCATTCAGACAAGAACTCTTTTTTTTTTTTTTTTGTCTGTCTACATAATGCAAGCTGAGCCACTGAAATGTAAGAACTTTTTGGAACTTGACCCACAAGGGTTTTTTTTTTATATCCTACATTAAGAGGTCAAACAAAATATACTTCCATGATATCACTTCCTTTAATCAATAAAAAAATTAAAACTCTTGGGAAAAAATAATGGATAAAGATGTAGCATGTTAATAGAGATGCAGGATGTCTAAAGGATACTGCAGAGGAATCACACTGGACCTTTTTGCCAGGGTAGCTGCGAGGTCACCCATCCAGAAGAAACCAGAGAACCAACAACCAAGAAGAAGCTACATCCATCCAGCTGTAGCAGGTAGCAGACCCTCTCAGTCTGAAGTTATGGTGACAGTTAAAGATACCAAACAATCTCTCCAGTTTCTTCAGGAGAGCTGGAGGAAGGTCTTCAGCGAGTGCTGCCTATTGATTTCATAAAGGGACCTGAGTTACCTTAGCCCGCTATGGAAACCAGCTGAAATGTCCTTCCCTGGCACGAGGACACAGCGAGTCCCAGACTGCTGACGCAAACACTACTCCGTAGCACGGATCAGCGGCACGGAGGGTTGAAGAGCACTCCCCTTGCTTTCTGCTCATTACTAAATTGCTACTGAACTTGCAGAGAAGGCAGCAAGCAGCCCATCTGCGTCTCTTAATGGAGGACTGGATTTCCTTGGACGGAATAGGGACGGTATGTAAGTAAATATTGTTTCACAACAATGTTTTACATTTTTCCCTTAATAAAAGCTATCAATATTTTGGATAATATCAGCCTCGAGTACTAGAAAAAAGTCACCATCTTCCTAGTTCTCTTGACCTTGCCCTTACTTTGCAATTTAGCTGACAATACAGACCATAACAGAAAGCACACTCAGATCCTGCAGCAGAATAATAAAACGGGAAAAAAAGTGCACATATACACCTTCTGGAAAAAGCCAAATATAACACACCACCGTATAGTTTTATGCTAGCTGAGATTTTTTTTTCCCTATTTAAGCAGTTACTTTTCTGACCAGTGCTGCACATTCATTTTCTAAGCATCCCATTGAAAATGTGCTCTGATATGATCCTTTTAGGAATTAATAATTCATAGAGGTATTGCTGCATGGTACAGTTCTAAGATTAGATAGTACTGAGAGAATCTATTACAATATAATGTAATAGGCAATAAAAATGTAAAAATTACAGCATCTTGCTGACAAATTTATGACCTAAAAAAAATGCATCTTTATACTTTATACATATTCCATGTCCACTGTTTTTAAAAGGTATTGGGTAAAACAAAACAAAATGAACAAAAAAAAGGAAATGGAAAGAAATATTTTCCCTATTTGAGCATATATTAGTATAGAAGAGGTTCCCTAGAAAAACCACGTGTATCTCAGTATGTTCTATGTAAATGAAATACTATAAAATACTAACTTTTCATAAGCAGAGGCATAAAATTAACACATAATTTAAGTAAGAATGAAAAGGAGAGAAAGAAAAAGTAGTGAGTTCAAAAATATTTTCACTTTGCATTTTCACTAACACTTTTTAGTATTACTGCCTACTGGGCTATAATAGTAGACGGTCGTTTTCCCTAATGACTGACAAACCAATTAAAAAAACAAACAAACAAAAAACTTTTATTTATTTATGCTTGGACTTGCTCAGCAGTTACGCATTACTCAAAGATCTTTGAAATATATTCTTACCGTCTATCCAAATCTTATGGTATACTTTCATTTTTAACAAAAAAAATACAGGAAGAGGAGATAATGTTTTTTCATTCAGCACACCTATACATCTATAACTGCCATGTACAGTGCATGGTCATCATTATCCACCTGTTCATAACTTGGTTGAGAAGGAAATTTTAACCTCAAATGTTGCTACATAAGGTAAGACCGTTGGGCACCCTTAATATTAACTCTCTCTTCCCCTTGAAGAAAAAACTGCTCAGCGGTACTAGAGCACCTGCTGCTGCAGAGCACAGCTAGAACGCAGCTGTGCAGTTACATTTGGCACTGTTTCCTTCTAGCTTTGCAAAACAGGCCCAAAAGTCATTGCACAACAACTGCATCCCACAATCTTATCTTTCTTTCTGCTTCTCCATTCACTGACCCTGCCAATGCCACTGCCTTCAACTTACAAAAAGAAAACTAACGTGCAAGTCTGACGTTTTGTTTTGTTTCTTTTTAATGCTATGCTGAACACATCTCCTCAAATAAAAGGTGTGAGCTGACTACGGAAAGCATTTTGAGTCAAACTTTTTAAAAGAGGATGCTTTGGTTAAATATTTTAACTTGAAGTCCTAATTAATATTTGGAGAGTGGAAGTCTTTGTTAGAAGTTCAATGCTCTGCTACTCATTCAGTGCAAAATTGCATCTTCAGCAATTGCCTGTAAAAGCTGAGAAAAACAGCAAACATTTCTGTAATACAAGTAAAAGTACACTGCAAGGTAATGTAACAAGAATTGGTCTTATTTAGGAGAGAAGAAATGTAGATTGAGTGAAGGCATCCACAGCTCATTATTTATCTTTACTTGCAGATTCCCTAGCTCAGAGATGAAGCGTTGAATGGACACACAACAAGTCCAAAACCTATATATTTACTGAAGGCTTGAGATGAAAAGGAGAGAGACCCAGTCTCTCTCCAGAGCACTCACTAGAACCATGAGATGGGGGCTGGACCTTCTCAGTGTGTGGCCAAGGCTCAGCCCAGCTCCAGCAAGTCCAGCCCCATCCTGGAGAACCCGACATCGGGAGAGATGGAAGGGACCAGTTGTACAACTGGGATCACCTAATTGGCTCACAAAGGCAAAGCTGCTGCCTGGCATCACGGGCGGAAGCCCTAAATCCACATTTCTAACTATTGCTTCAACACTTTCCTACACAACAGAGACACAGAGGTCAAACAAGACAGGGTTTTGGTAGAGCCAGCCAACATATCCACGTGCAAAGTGCCTCAACCAAAGCTGATCATCGGCATTTATGTATAAGAAACAATTATATTTTCCTGAAAGACATTTTGAAAAAATATATATAATATGTATTAATTTCTGGTTAACTATGAAATACTCTGTTCCAAGGGGATTTTTTGGCTATGAAAACAGTGACCTTTCATATTAACATTGATTCAATATGATATTTTTGTTTCATTTTGAAATGTCATTTTGTTTCATTTTTTAAAACTACCAAAGCAAAATGAAGTGACATTTTAACTCTAAATTCAATGAAAAGTACTGTTTACATTCAAATGCCAAAGTGAAATAAAAAAAGTCACTTCTCATTACATTATTTCTTTCCAGAACTTCAGAAACATTTATTTCTCATCTCAACTTAAAAATATGGTTGAGGACTTGCATTTCTAAATGTATATGGGAAAATGCTGCTTTTGAAAGCATCATTTGGATTTAAAATGATAAAATGATTTAAATTTAAATTTATTAAGGATTAGAAGGACTACAAGGGCATTTCTGTCATTGCTACCTATAATGTTCCATCACCAAACTGCCAGGACAATCACTTTCATAATCACTGCAATTTACTGGAAACAAAACAAAACTCCATCACCCTACCTATTCTTGAGTTTGAAGAAAAAAAGAAATGCTAGAAATTTCTTCTTCATTTTGCGAGGGTTATTTCTGGGTTTTGTTTGGTTGGTTGGTTACCAAGCTGATAAACCTATTACAGTTTATCATTCCCATGAAATTATTATCTCACACATGAAATATCACTTTCTTTGATGCTTTTCTCCTTACTCTTGGCTGAAAAAAGAGCAAATAAATCAGAGTACAGTAGCGAAGCTATATCTATAGTGGAATATATAAGTGGAATAGTCCATCTCCTGATGCTTCTATTTCATTTTATAAGAGCATTTTGTTTTCTCAATGAGTTGCTCTTGCAAAAATGATAATCATGTGGACACTTGGACATATAATGTAGCTGACGCACAAGTTGAAGACAGTTTTTCCACGAGTAACCAAATGATGTAGCAGTCCCTAATGGGGGGGAGACTTGTGCAGTGTTCTGCTATCAAGATAGGATTAAGATGGAAGTTCTTAGATAACTTAAATCCTTTTTTCCTGGAGCATGCATGAAGCATTTGCTGATGTGAGAAGGGTCCAAAGCCTCATCTTACCTTTCAGGTGAGAGTCCAGAGTCAAATAATGGAACTTTTAAAGGACATAACTTCTGAATCTCAGATAGCAGCAGGCTCTGGCTTCACCCAAAGACTGAGGGCCGAGTGGTTTAACACAAAATGGTTACCCTGTCCGGAATTGCTAGCACAGGCTTGTCCCGCATGGGACAAACTGGGAAGCAAACAAAACAAACCCAGGAAGCAAACTGGGCTTCTCACTCACTCCTGCTCATGCTGCCTCCTCTGAGAAAGCTCCAAAAGCAGCGGAGAAATAAAAACCTCAGAGGCTCCCTGTGTGTGCACCATGTTACTATTCTGTGATGGTGCACACAGAGGATTATGATCTTATCGCACGGGAAAAAACAAGGAGAGAAAATGGATTATAAGAAGAGCTGGGGGTGAAGGGAGAACAAGCTGAGCTCCTGGTGAGCAAGCTCTCTGCTAATGAAATGCTGTTGAGTTTCATTATGTCTAAGCTAAGAGAGGAAAAAAAGGAGGGGGGAGAATTAACAACAACAACAAAAATAAATAAAAAAGAAAAGTATCCTAACCTCATGCTTACGGGAACCATCTATAGCAACTGACTAGGGTTGTTTCTTGTGGCGAGTGCCGGTATCGTCTTATTAATATGGGATTTTCAAGAGTGTTTAAACTGAAGAAACACAAATCCTACCAGACTCATCCCTAATTACTTATAAATCTGCCCATCAACTTTGTGGGGGAAGATTCTTCCCCTTAAAAAGGTTGAACAGGCTGAAACTCAAAATCATCTTCAAAACTATGACCTGCCGCTCATGTTCTCCCCACCAAAAGCCCTCAAAGTATAAGAGCCAAAAAAATGAAGGTGCTCGGAAATTTCTGCCTTGTGTAAGGAGCTGCAAATAGGAATTGCAGCTGATCTGTACTTCTGGCCTTGTCCTAGAGAACCTGGGCTGCTGCCTGCTTCTCCAAGGCCAAAAATTCACATTTGTGCCAGATAACACCAGAGCGATCTGGACCACAGCCTGAGAAATATTCACCTACACCTTTACACACATGGTGCTGAACAGTGAGAGCTGACTTGCTTGTAAACATACAAAAACCACTCATATTAGGTGAATTCTTCTTCCTGTTATTAAAGCAGCAATTTGCAACTAATGGGAGGGAAGCACTTCAGTAGGAGACTATGGGCAACAGTGACTGGGAAGACCTGGCACAAGCCTCTGAACTACACTGACTTGATGCGAGACACACACTTTTTAAGATTTTTTATTATTTTTTTAATCCTACCCTTTGAATCTTTGTAATCTAAAGCTGATTTACTTCACATTTGAAGAATACTCAGTTTAAGACTCTAAACACAAAATCATTAATTGTTTATATAGTGGAAGGGTAAACATTTCTATCTGGACAAACATCTGGACAAACAGGTGCTTCCTCTTTCAAAATCCTATTAATAATTCCACTTACTTTTCCCTATTGCTAATGCCAAACACTTAGTGAGAGATTTAAAGCACAGCGGCATAAAATGTCACCTACTGATATCATCTTATATATCCGAACTATCCTACGCATTTGAGTTCATCCTGTGTCTGGAGTTAAAGTCCTGTCAAATCTTGTGAACTAAGTTCAGTCAATGCTGGAGAGACTTTGAATCAATACCTCAGTACAGCAGTAAATCAGAGAAGCATCAGTCACTTAGCGGGAGATTCTGTCCTCTGTCAATTCAGACACAAAGTCTGCTCTCCCCTTCTGTTTTGCTTTGGGGTGGGGAGGAAGGGAAAAGGGTCCTACCTCGGGCAGGTGATAATTTCCAAGTTCATTTTGTTGGAAGGAGAGCCCTTGGACCTGCAATACTGGCCAAATGCCAGCTCCGGGAATTATATTCTCAGCTCCTTCTTCAGGCAGCTTCACCTGGGTGCAGTGGTCACCCAAGGGCACACAGCTAAACCAGGGTCACCTTCTGCTCAGAGGAGCCAGCCCAGCCAGCTGGCTGGAGCCACCTCTGCGTATTTCTTATCTGCTTCACACTAGTTTTGCATCTCAGGGATCAGCTAGTTAATTATTTCTAGAAGGAGTTCACTGGATGAATGATGATGCTCTCAAAATAATTCAGAAGCAACAGATACCTTAAAATAAACCCAGCAAATAGTAAGGAGGTTGGGTGAACATTGGAGTATCTCTGTGCCACTCACACTGGCCGATCCCCAGGACTGAGGGCTATTAGGCCCTACTGGCCGATCTCTAAATACACTTATATGCAATACTAACTGTAAAATCAACATATTTTTTCTTCCAGTTTTACTGTTTAAGTGTATAAATACAACTCTAAAATTTCAAGTCAGACTGCTATGACAGCTCACGAACTCTTCATTAAAATTTAAGTCCACAGAATTTTATTTAGATATAAGTTATAGAATAATTCACCTTGGGAGGACTTTAGGAGGTCATCTGTGGAAGCTATAAATGCAACTCTTACCACAAACTGTAGGTTAGGACACAAGATTTTTTAACTGTCTGACTGTAATATAAAGTGGTCATAAAAATAGAAAACAGCCAGTCAAACCAGTAAACACATTAATTGACACAATCCTTTTTCCTCGACTGACAAATTAAAATGCAATAAAATTACCGTTCATATATAAGAAAGCTGGAACAGGCCAGCATTCCATTTTTCCATTTCTGAGCACATAAAAAATTTTTATAAAACTTGAAAAGCCAAAAAAGCATTTCGAAATCAACCATTACATCTACTAATTCTCTCTACATATTTCCATCTCAACCCTTTCAATTTAATAGGTAACATGCTATTTCTGATAAATATTTCCGCTGTGAGAGTGCCACTGTCGTCTTCTACATTTTTCTCTAATTCAGAGTCAATTTACTAATATATTGAAGTGCTTGCACATTCATTTCAGATGGGCTTTTTTTTTTTTTTTTCAATTTCCCTCCATCCCTTTCCCCCACTCAAATATTTTTAACTCTGCAATTACTGTCATGACCTGAAATGATTTTACATACTTTGCACTTGAACGTGCAGCACTGAAATAAGCAGGTATTTGTTTAGGAGGGGATAATTCGCCTCTGTTCGTACAGCTCCCTTGCCAGGTTAGGCGTGCAGGCACTGTTGCCTTCACACAGCTGCTAGGTGTGGGCTTCAAGAGACCCTAAATACCAGACAATACTGAAGCTCAGCTGTAACAGTGACCCATTTATTAACAAGCAATAGCCAGAAGGAAGAGCTGCAGACCACTGCAGACTTTAATGTAGAATACATTCTTTAATGGTGTTTTAGAACCTCGAATCATTAACTTTTTTTTTTAAGACTTCAACAATTTATCATTAAAAAATTTATAAACCAAGTCTGAGAACATCTGAGTAATGCCAGTAGTCAGAGATTTTTGTTCAGACTGAACTTAGTGGACTGCTAGAAAGGAACAGAGTAGGTTACGCAAACCCAAACCTCATCTCCAGGATGGTTCAAGGCTTTCCAAGAGCAAGTATTTGTTTACCTTGTAAAAAGGAACTCAAGTGAGGATGAATGCTACACTCTCAACAAGCCTTCAGGGGGTGTCCTGTACATATACCAACCCTTTCTCTCCTGCTAATAAATTCTTCTGCTTCAGTTTGCTGAAAAGTAGTTAGACCTGTAGTATTTGTATTAAGAGAATATGTTTACATTTTATTGTTTTCTTATGTATGCCTTTTAGAATTAAAAAAAAAGATGAAATACGAAAAAAAAAAGCAAAATGGGTATTAGTGTGGCAACAGAAACAGCCCTTAACTCAGAAAAGATGTGCAAATAAAGGTCAGTCAGCTGCAGAGTAATCTCTTATTTATATTCCCTCAAAGTCAGACAGAAAATTCCCTTGTTATAGTCAGCTTCCAGGTCTACAAAACAAGAAAAGACTCCGAATGCTAGGCCCTGATGTACCAATACTTTACTGGCACGCTACCATAATCCTGAAGCAGTATTTGTTGTTGAATCAGGCTTAAGTGCTATAACAGTATTCCACACTGGTACATTAAGTTTATTACCCAATACACAGAAAGCAAAATAAGACATAATTAGGTAGAAGGGCTTTCAAATCCATCCTTAATGTAAGTAACTTCCTTTTTATTAAATAAATAAGGGTGGATGCAATTATTAGAGAACCAGAAATGTACTGCACTCCTGGAAAGGAAAAGGACAGGGTCTCACTGAAAAATTGCTATACTAAGTGCATTCTCTAAATGGTAAAATTAGCACAGTTAACAAAGGGGCTTCTGAACAATCTTCTTTTCCACTGCAAATCCCTTCTTATATTTGGCTTGCAAGGGCAACATAATCAATTTAGACACTACTAATGATTCCAAAACTTCACAGACTAATTAGCAGCACAAAGGGGTAAAAAAAAAAAAAAAAAAAAGTACATTTTGGAACATGTGGATTTCCTATACCACATCCTGTGCGTATCTGAAGAAAGATACTGATGACAGAAAGATATACAGCACCGTTTGAGAAGTTGCAGAATAAATTCACAAAGCAGACAAGACAGGAACAAAGAAATAAAGTGCTGCAGAAAAAAGACATGACTGTTAAATGAAGTTACTGCAAATAAAAACAGTTGAAAGTGTGTCTGTTTCTAGAGAAGCACATTTTATAATACAAAGGCAAGATAATCAGATAGCCTTACCAGAAGGAGTGCTGTATTTGATGTGCACTGAGGAGAACCAAAATAGTTTTCTCCTGAAAGAACATAAAATGAAAAGTATGTCAGAAAGACTGAGCTCCGAAATTTCCTGATAAAACAGAAATGACTCAGACTGTTCCTGTAAGCTTGGGCTTATTCGGAAATTCTCCTATTGTTAATAATAAAATATTTTTAATAACAGTCTTGTTCTGGAAGAATATTTTCCCCAAGTAAAAAACAGTTCCATAGCAGCTATTACAGCTATTTATTTCCAGTTGTTTTACAGAGTCTAGGACTGCTGCTGTGGACATAGAGCAGATCATGCTAACACTGTATAGACACAATAAATAATAACAGCTAAAAAAATATATATTTTCTTGACATTAGAGCTTCTGTTTCACTGCAAGGAGGAACCTGCTTTTGATACATGGAAATAGGACTACTTCTAGGGTAAGCATGAGGGTTACATTCTGCAGGCAGTAACTTTAACCTCCTAACGCCCAAGGTCTGTGTCAAGGCTCACCCACAGGCACTGATACATTTTTCGCACCTTTGCAAAAATTACACCTTCCAGGACTAACAGCGCTGCCCCCTGGGCCTGGCAAGCTCTCACCCTACGCATCCCAACCAAGTCTGTTTGGTCAACATCACTGATGAAAAAGAAAAGAGACAAAGTAATTCGTCTCTCATCAAGGCCTTTCTCCTGTATAAATAAAACCCCCACAAATTTAAGATCAAGAAATACCAAGTCTGCCCTTGTGGATTCCTTCCATGTCACCACGCAGGACTATGTGGCAATGAACACAAACAAGGTGACAGATTTCCCAGCCTACAGTCCTTTCCTTTTCATATACAACAAAGGAAAAGTGTATTTATAGGAAGCAATAAGATGCACTATACATCAAGTAGTGTAGCNCTGATGAAAAAGAAAAGAGACAAAGTAATTCGTCTCTCATCACGGCCTTTCTCCTGTATAAATAAAACCCCCACAAATTTAAGATCAAGAAATACCAAGTCTGCCCTTGTGGATTCCTTCCATGTCACCACGCAGGACTATGTGGCAATGAACACAAACAAGGTGACAGATTTCCCAGCCTACAGTCCTCTCCTTTTCATATACAACAAAGGAAAAGCGTCATCTTCATACGAAGCAATAAGATGCACTATACATCAAATAGTGTAGCGGAGGTACGGTATGTATTTTGAAGCAGGAGAAGTATTCTTTATATTTATCTTACGGCAGTTAGCTTTTGTTATCCCTGCAGAAAACATGATGTTCTAGAAGAGGAACTTAACAGAACAACCATTATGTGACATTGAATATGAAAAAGGTTTCTGACCTTCCAAACAATGCTTGAGCCTATAAGTGCAATTGCAAAGATCATTTTTAAGTTGACTGCTGACACAGGAGCTTTTATGTGACGACTGATGTATAAACATGCTGAAACTCTGAAGAATCACCAGCTTCATATTTTAGAAACAGATATTTTAGATGCTTTTAATACAAAATCCACAAATATTGACTACATTTTAATAATCTGGAACAAGGACTCATGATTTTTTAAATATTACTGCAAGTGTATCTCTGAAAAGAGTAAAATATGAAAACTTTATGGCATTATATTCAGTTACAAACATTTTTCAAGCAAAACTTTTGTGTCCTAAACAATTTGAACTTCAAAAATAAAGGAAAAGAAACCCCTAGTCAAACCTGTATTGAAAACATGATCTAAGTGTACTGAGAATACAAAAACAAACGAAGAAACAAACAAAATGAACAAAAAGCAAGCACGTGAGAACAATAATTGCAAAGCTGCTGTTACCTAATATATCATTCACATCTCAAAATTGAAATAAAACTTCTCTAATAAAGTTCAGATGAGAAATTTACACTCTAATTACATATAGATCTCTAGATATATTCACAAAAAAAAATTCTAGAAATGTTTTCCATGGTGCTAGTATAAAGGTAAATAATCTATTTGAATTATCCAAGAAGCAAATACCAGCACATAGACCCTCCAGTTGCTAGGACATGTTTCCACCATTAACAAGCTCCACAGCACAACGTGAACTGTAAAATTTCCTTCCCTCATAGCACATTCTACCTTTGAAAAGAACTTCACCCCTCCCAAAATATGCCTTTTTTTTCTTCTCCTTTCTAGATTAGGACACCTCACACATGGGACCAGGAATAGATGAAAAATATAAAAGATCAGTATATCTTCTGAGCCCCTCCTTAGGACAGCGCTTTGCTAATAGGCTATTTTATTCAAGTAGAAGATAATTATTGTTTAAACCTGTTGAAGCAGTGAAATTCCTATTGTTTGTGTTACAGCTAAAGTGACAGGAGAGCCTGCTTTTGTGCAGATCCAGTGGTGTGGAACATGCTAGAAGAATTAAACAACTCTGAAATACTTGGTAACTTTGCATTTCTAATAGCTCCATACTGTAATCAGAATCTGAACTAAAAGGGATATGCACAGGGATAGCAAAGTATATTCCCCAAAATAAAACTGTATTAAAATAAGCTTTAGAGTCTTCAATAAATTTTCGAGCACAGCAGTACTGCAAGCCACACTGACACTTGTGAAACTTTAGCCATGTCGTATGCATAATTTCAAAATATGAGCACCCTTTTCGCAGAATCCTTACAAATCCATTTCCAAGAACACAAGGGAAATGCAAACTTGCCATGTTTCCTTGGAGACGTGCCAGGGAAATGCAGATGCTCAAAGGCTGTAGTTACTAGGTAGAGGCAGGCACCTAGCAGTAAAACGTGGACACGCTGCCGCTGCACAGAGCCCTAACGCAGGGCTTGGTGTTACGAGCTCTCTGGAGTGCCAGATTTCAACATCCTCATGTTGAATTCAAATTCGCCATCCAGTTTAGAACAGTACCACGAGGTCCCACTGCGGAGTGTGTTTGCGGCAGCGTGTACCACACTACCTGTTCCTGGGGCTGAGCAGAGCCCTGTGTGCGCGCTGGGCACGCACTAGCTGGCCAAAGGCAACGTGCCCTGGACATCTGGGAGGAGGTCTTTTCAAGTATCAGACATGAGAAAGTTGTTCCTAAAGGGACCCATTCCATACCTAGCTGCTGAGCATCTCACAGAGCGCAAGAAAGCGCCATCTCCTCCCAGGCTATGGTCCTACAACCAACAGTACAACCACAGCAAGACTCTTCTTCCCGAGAGCATCTTTTCATGCTCGCTTCCAGTGCTGATAGTAGCTTCTGCTGCTCTTTAAACACAATACACCATTCCCTGCACATACTCCCCAGTCTGACAACAGGAGGGAATATCCCCTCCGGCTGCAAGTCTCTGCAGAGGACGGTGCATTCTCCCACTCTCATTTCCAGCTGGCACGGCACGGTGCAGGACAACCACACGTTGAACACTGCCATGCAAGAACAACAGAATCAGACCAATCCAGCTTAGGATCTCTGGAGTCATCTGGCTGAGGCCAAGCTCAATCCAGCAGGTTTGAGCAACTCCTGGCAATCTGTTTCAGTTTCTCGCTATCCTCACAATAATCTTCTTCCTTACATTCAAACTGAATTTCTCCCCTTGCTGCTTATGCCTAGTTTTTTTTGTCCTGTTACTGCACACCTACCTCCAAGAGTCTGTAACTGAAGACAGCAGTGAGATCCTCCCTGCTGGCCTCTTCTTAACCCTCCTGTGCTCCATCCCTCTAATCACTGTAGTTGAACAACATTGGTCCTGCCAATTTCAGTAGAGTTATCCTGCTATTTGGAGAAGATCTCTTTACCAGGATATTATTTGCTACTCCTATTTTCCCAGTATTTAAAAAAATAAGGAAAGAACAGATGATAGAAGTGTGGGAGCAAGAAATTATGCCATCTACAAACACTAGCAATATCTCATTCATTCTTACCCATATATAGCCAGAGGACATGCTCATGAAAGGAGACACGTCTCATCACTCTAAGAAAAATCCCCTGCAGCTGTTTACTCTATTATGAAATGAGATTATGAAGAATGAGAGCAAAACTACCTTTTTTGTTTTATCCATGAAGAGAGATCTTCCAGTTACCCAGAAAACATGAGCTAAACATTCCTTTCTAAGTATTGCCACTTTTGTGTTGTTTTTTTTTTTTCAGCTTTTCTTTGTTTGTTCATTATTTTTTCAGTTTTTGCTCATTAATAACCACATACCAGTTCCAGACCAAAATACAAAAATTAGTGAGAAAATCATTCACCTGCCTTAGCTACACCAAACTGCAGCAGGACAGCCACCAAGCACAGGATTTAGTATTAGTATGAGGCATAGGACAGCCTAAAAATCACAGTAGTGGCCTAACTTGCTGTGATTCTGCTAACAAGAGCACCCCCGCAGCAGTTGTTCTCCAGCACCTGCTGGATTTGGGGGTATCTGACAGGAGATGTTTTGAGTGCAGGGAGCAGGCACATGGCACACGAAGGGAAGGAGCAAGTAAGCAAGCAGAGGGCAATACTGGCATCAGTCTGGAGCTTGCATTCTCTGCCGTTACACGAATGAGCTCCGAATGTAAGGTAGTATATGTGAATTTATCAGGAGCTGCAGATGCCACCTCGCTTTCTTCCCAGCTGCTCATGACAGAACGCCTCTCCATTCAGGGCTGCACATGTTCATTTTCCTGACTCCTTACAAAGTGTCATAGCAATATTTTCCCTCTTTCCTTACTTTTTGCCACTTTTGCCTTGCCATCCTTTCAGCTGACGCTTGCATACAAGGATGGTTTGGATAACCGAGATTCCTCAAGCTACGAAATGAAAGTCTTGTTTTGCATCTTCTCTCATCCTTTCTTCCAATTAATTAAAGACTCTTATCACTAACTTTAGTCCTATGTCTGGGTCAACTTTAGATGCACACCTGTGTCCTATCGCCTACACCTTATTTTAGGACTGGTATAGATGAAGAGAGAGGAGGAGAACTGGTATAGATGAAGCACCAGGAGTGGTGATGCCAGGGCAGGATCGGATGGATGCCCAACACCACAGCTCTAGCTTTGATGCCAGGTCAGGCCATGCCATGCCTTCAAAAAGAGCTCACAAACCAGGAACAGCCTTTTGACCTGACACCAAAGAGAACATCATGCAGCAACATGAATCAGACAATAACTCCAATTACAAACTCCTTGCTAATGTGCAACTAAAATGCTTGCACATGTTCATAATGAGAAATTTTCTCCTCCCACTTTCCTGTAATGAGACAGAGACTAAAAAAAATAATTACTACTGATGACATGAAACCCTCCATACTGGGGTTAGAGGACTTTTGCACAGCAGGCTTTAGCAAGCACTATTCGTTGGCAAGGAAGAGAATGTATTTCGTATTTTATCAATGTCACAGAAGATGCCTTTCTCAGATTTGAAAGTCAATTGATGATGCACCAAGAGTGAGCACTCTAAGTAGGAGCCAATAATAAAAATGGCCTTCACAGCTGATCCGGGTGCCTTTTAGAGAGTACCTGCATGCTCTGCGGACTGTTAGAAGAAAGAGGACGAACTGCTACCAGCCCTGGAATGAGAATGCAGGTGTTATCGACGGATCACTGCCTCTAAATCATTGACAACTCCTTCGGAAAATTCCAGCGAGGGGTCCAATACTCCCACAGGTTCACAGAAAAGAATCTGAAGAACCTGGAGTTCTGGTTTTGGGAACCGGCTGTCAAACTCTTGCAAAGCTGAGAAGAGTCCGACGTTAGCATTCTGCTGGTGATTTACACAGAGATGAAACCTGAACACCTCCTTTCAAAGGACACGTTCTCAGAGGACAAGGGATTACAGCACGTCCTCCGGAGTTCTGCTTGCACCCCTAACACTGCAATGGTATGCAAAATATTTCCATAGGATTAATTTACTCCCATGTCCTCTCTCACATGAAAATTCTGGCATAAAAATAAAAGGTAGACACATAGAGAAATGATATTTTTCAGGGTCCAACTCTCAGCAGATCAAAGAAATGACATGTAAACAGTGAAGTTTTACTGAAAATACATCAGAACACTCAGATGTATGTCCCTATCTTGCTTGCAAAAAAAAAAATCACCAACAGCTTTTATAATTTTTCTAAAAACACCAAATCTCTCTAACATCACTAATTTGATCTTAAGAAATAACAAAAATGTACTGCGAAAATCAAAGTCAATACCTTGGTGGATCTAAAGGATATTTCAAAGTTGATACTGTAAATATTGGATTTCTCTTAGCTTGTTAAAGCCACATATGTGGCGAGGTCTTCATAATCTTAGTAAATTCTGCAGAAAGGATTTCAATATTGTAAAGACTTTTTCTTTAAAGTGTGAACTATGTTATATGTTGAACTTTTACAAACCTGGTATTAAGACAGTCTCCTCATGAAAGGTAATCATTTCTAGGTGCGTGTATGTGTTTATATATAAAAAACACGTACAAGTTGATTTTTTTTTAAAAATGCACCTCTAAAGCCTGAAAAGTAGTTAACATTGGGTAAAAATGATTTAAGCTTCTCTTTGGAAAAGAAGATTAATATTGATAAGATCTAATTTAAAATGTCAACACTTCAATCTACACCAAAGATACAAGAGTTCTAATTGCATTGATGTCATGGAGACGTCTAACATGATAAGTATATGTGTATTTACTGTATACTGTTTTATTTTTGCTGGGGACTAATCATAGTAAAATAAATCCAATATAGCAATGGAAAAGGTTATGTTATGACTCATAAATATTTATAAACTAAAATAAAAAAAAAACAGTTGTTTGATTTGATGTACAGGAAAAAAAAAGACTTTTTTAATGAATCCTATTCTTTAAGAGTCTTAGTGTGTAACATTTTTAATCTTAATATAAATGACCTTGATAAAGCAAATAAATTGAGCAAGTGTATCACCTAGTGGTCAAAGACAGCAAGATTTTCATTCTACTTTCAAGCTCTGTTGTTTGCTGTAGAGGTGATTTTTGGCTTCTCTACTCCCTCACTCCCCCTCAACTCCATCAAATGCTAAATCTGAACAGTGATATTACATAAGCAGCAATGAATATATAAAGAAACCCCATTGTGCCAATGTTTTATCACATGTAATTTATTTTTATCTCCAGCAGCTTTTTAAAAACAACTTGAATCCAGAAAGAGTTCTACTAAACCCTTGATTTCCTTTAATGCTTTTTTCCTGAAACAAACCTAAATGCCTGCCTTAAAAGCTTGCTCAGACCTTTTCAAGAGTATAAAGTGTTGAGAGTTCAGACAACATTGTCTTTGACCACGCAAAATGAAATGGAAAAACTGAGAAGATATTCCACCT
Organism: Crypturellus undulatus; assembly: GCA_013389825.1. Taxonomy (NCBI): domain Eukaryota; kingdom Metazoa; phylum Chordata; class Aves; order Tinamiformes; family Tinamidae; genus Crypturellus; species Crypturellus undulatus. The sequence continues at coordinate 360,717 of VWPW01006745.1, read as the reverse complement.
AGATAAAAAAAGAAAAAAAACAAAACAAAACCAAAACTAATCTTTAAGGGAAAAACAAAGTAAAATATAAAACTTGCATTTTTCTGAAATGAGTAAAATCCAAAAGGAAGTAACTAGTATGAATTTTGCTGTGAAATAATCTTTAGGTACTTAAGGGCACGAGATACAACTCAGTTTAGTGCAGACTATAGATGACCAGGAGCTGCCCTAAGGAGCTGACTCTTTACAGCTCCTCAGTGGTCTTAAACCACAGCGACTGCACTGGAGCCTACAGGACGACACACAGGGAGGTCAGAGCTTGGGAGTTTAGCTAGACAGGCAACTCACTTGTGTAATTATTTACCAAGCTGGAAGTAGAAATAATTTTCCATTTTAGAGCTTTTCCTTTGCTCTCAGATGGCTTTCTTTCTCAAATCAGACTCCAAAAATAAAAATGAAATAATGTGTTTTTTTCAGAACATCGTCTGCTACTTCTCTTCACAGCTCTTGAAGTTGTTTCAAGTAGAATTAATTCAAAAAGAAAGGCAGTTGCACCTTGAGGTGCAGAAGATAACCACAAGAAGACAGGACACATTTAGTTTCGAGGAGCTAGTGTTTTGCATTAAAAGCTTTCATTCCTACTTTCATGCTTAATGTTGCATAAGTTAATTATATTTGAGTGGCATAACAGATCCAGTAGCATGGTTAGGTACAGCTACCTAAGTCACTCCTCCAGAGGACTAAACTAAGGATGAAATATCATCTATTAAGGATGAACATATTCTCAGGTCAGAAACTACCTGCGATGTGGTCATAACAGGGTGCGAGAAAGTAAGCCAAGAAGGAAACTTTTTACTACCGTTAGGGTTTGTTTCACCTCATCATAATTGCACTCCAAGGAATAGGATGCGATTCTCACCACCAAAAAATAGAGCAAATGATATTTCAGTAGCATCCACTTATTACTACCTACCAGACTAATTTAACTTAATGACATAAGACCTTACAAATCCCAGAAGAGAAAGGTGCTAGTCTCCCCATCTGGAACTCTGAAGTAAAAGTGGCTTTTTTTTTCTATGAATATTTGTTGTTAATTAACATGAGGTACATAAACTCCAGAAGAAGCTGGTTACACTTTAACTCATTAATTTCATAGTTCAAGATCTTTCAAGATGTTCAGCTTTACTTTGATGTAAGTAATGATTTTAAGTTATTCATTTGCTACAGATGAACAAAATATAAACATTTCTCAATAATACTCTTCGAATTATGCTTCTTGCTCAGCAGGAAACGTTTTTAAGGGACTTCCAGAATTAAAAAAAAACAACCTAAACAATTAAAAAAAAAACAACCTAAAGATTACTAACAATTTACTCCTCCCAAATCCTTAGTCTTTCTTCTTGACACCAAGATACAGAAAGCAAGCCTGCAGGGAACAAGTAGAAATAGACAGATGGATAAATAAATAAAGCTTGGTTATTGTCTACTCTTTTCTTCCTCCCTCAACAGCCCATCCCTCCTCCGGCAGATCCGCCTTCCTTTTGGAAGGTGTCCGGGAAGCAGCTGCAGCAGGAACAGGTAAGGTGTTGGCAGCAGGAGAGGGGACAAGGAGAGTATTACAGAGAGCAGATTTATAGGATCACTTGTACAGTCGTCAAGCTGTGCTTCTGTGTGAAGATAGTCCGCTGCCTTGGATTTACAGCTTCAGCTTACGTAGCATCTTGGAACATATTATGGAAAGAATCTCTGATTTTCACTAAAGCAAGAAAAAAGCAAAAATGTCTGTCAAACCAAACGGGAGGAATAGGACTGTTGTCTCCTACTGCAGCCCTTCAAAAAGTAAAGTCCAGCCCTTAGAGGAATTATTTTTAGATTTACAAATATTAATAAAAAAAAGGATTACTCACATTTCTTTACAATTTAATATTTTAAGTTCAATTCACTTTTCTGATCTTGTCTATTTTATTCACTTACAGACTACACAGTGGATTAGGAAGACTGGCAAGGACCTATTTCTCCTGAACTGTTTAGGTCAGTTAGAATTGGATAATTGCTTTATAAATCTGCATCCTTGTGCGGAGTGCTTTTAGCACTATAGCTTCAAGTTTAACCAGCCAAATGAGTTTAAAAATAAATTTGGGTTTATTCTAGGTCACTGAGTTGCTATTTGTAACTACCGTAAATATCTAATCTTCTCTTCTTTTTTTTTCCTTAAAAGGTTGATGCCCTAGCATCATTAAAATTAAGTTGAAAGCATCTTGTCTCTGATTATTTGATCTACAGGATCAGTAGAAATATTATATAATTAGAACTTACAATATCTCACATACAAAGTTATAATGAGAAGTATTGTCTTATAATAGCTCTAGTCTAGTCTTTACACTTGGATTACAATAATTTCAGACTAGATTTGACATGCAAGCTTTTTAAAAAAAAATATTTATTTTTCTGAATTAGTTTGCTGGGACATTCCTGAGAGCAGAAGCTTGAACATCAGGGAAGAGACAAAAAAACCTCCACTAAATTAAGGACTTCACTCGTCATTGTTATTTTCCAAGATGATGACGGAGTCTCAGCATGAGCAAGATGTGTTCAAAAAGTATTTGGGTCTCCACGAGGCACAACCTACCTGCTCAGGAACCACAAGCAGTCAATCTGTGGTGGCAGAATTCAGCAAAATGCAATTTATCTTTTCTGAAGCGCTCTTGGCGAGCTCTGTTCCGCCAAGAGAGGACGGGTACCAGCATCTAATCAAACTCACTCCTAGCGAGCTCGGGCGAGTACATCTGAGCTATAATGTCACTACAGTGATGGACAGAAACCTCCTGCACCAGATCACTACAGAGCCATCGCCCTGCAGAGCTGCAGCAGGTCTCTGTACAGGTGATGGACGCACCATTTGGGCCAGAAATGGACAGAATCACCAAGTTCCAGTTAATTCCTACACCTTTCCTTGGCTGTTGTATTTCGCACCCTGAATTTCACAGCACGTCTGTCCTGCACAAAATTCATATTCACACTTCGTACAATATTTCTTAGGAGTTTCCACAACAATTGCCAATTATTAATCTTGTGTCTCCAGGTCTATAACTGCTTTTTGCAGTCTCATTTTTGCCAAGCCTTGCTTAGTTCTCCCCTAGGACAGAGAGCAAGGGTATGTTCTTGCATTCAGCGCATGTTTACTCCCACACTGCACTATAACGCAACCATCATTCACAGTAATTGCATTATTTTATCATGACTTAGCAAGTTGCAGATAGAAATACAAATAGCAGATCATGATTGTGCTGCGTGGCCACTTTCTTACCGATGTTTCAGATATGAAAGTCTAAGATAACTTCAGTATAAAATTGAGTTCTTCTTCCTTGATACCATCTGTGATCATATCTGCAGGTGTTAATTGCTCTTTTGATAATACCAAAACTAATCCTATTAGGGCTAACACTGGGAATGTGGGCTACTGCAACTTATTACCAAGGTCCCAAAGTATAAAGAGCTACCTTGTCCCCTTTTACTCCTCCAAATAAGACAGTTTAACATCATTTCACTGTCCAATTCCCTGAAGACTTTATTAACTCAGGCCTGCAGTGTTAAGTAAGTTAGATACCAGATCAGACAGAATTAGAATAGACAAATTAATCAGCAGAGGATGCACTGTACAATATCCTGTTTGACTTCACTACATTTATATTACTGTTAGAAAACCTGAAACTTCTCTCTAAATTCTAATGACAAATTCACCTTTTTCTTCACATGGCAGAAGATCATAAAAAAATCGCAACACACAGAAAAAAAATAGTGTTATGTGCTACTTAGTTGTTTGAGATTCACAACCATGTTTTATTGTTTTTAGTAGAAAAAAATAAATGCAAAGTGTATTCCCTATGAACTGTTTATAATACAGCTGCTCTGCCTCTATTACGCCTAGTTATCCAACTTAGTTTATGCCATTTTGTAAGTTTTTGAATAGAAAAATGTCCACAACTGACAGCAAAATTTGCTTCATGAAGTATGTTCTCCTTCGAGCCCCTCCGTCCTGATCACTGCAAAGTCTAACTGATTCAGACCTGTAACAATGTTCGCATTCACCCAGCTCCTTTAGTCAAGACACCACAGAACATTTTATAACTCTTACCTAATTAAGACAGACAGCATACTCTAACCATTCTTATTTAAGAGTATAAAAGTCGCACATGGAGCAAAACTCAGAATTCAGACCCAAATCCTTCTGTGTTTGACTGCCTTCAAAAGCCATGGGACTTCAACAAAAATTTGTAATAGGAAGTTAGAGATAATTGATACCAATGAGAGATCTAGGACAACATGTATTCTGATATGGAATGGATAGAAGAACTACAGATGAGTAAAATTTCATCATTATAGTTCTAGGGGAAAACAGGTGCTGAGATTCATAAATAATCCAATTCTCCAGCTTTGGTGTCCTCCTTATCCCTTCCCCGGCTTCAGAAACTAGTTCAGACTTCTTATCTTTGTTTCAAGTTTTTCTGAAGATTTTAAAACAGTACAAGATTTGCATAGTCTTAATCAGGCAGGGACAGGAGGAGTAGGATTTTTATTAGATACGTTTACATTTACGTGTTGGACCCAACAAATGAGTTACCTCAACCCAGCTCTCCACAACTAGCATGGAAATTTAGTTTAAATTATTTCTCAGGCAATTGAAGTGTTCCACTCCTAAAATGAAGTGTTTGCAATGAGTTTGAATGAGATATTTTAAAATATTACATCCAATCTTGTTTAAAAATCTCACACATTTAAATCTTCACATCCAAAGAGCCCTACTCACATTCCTCTCTCAACCACACACAGACACCCACCCCCCAAAATCTGAAGAAAAACCCCATAAAAACTCCAATCTGTTCTGTAAACTTTTGGGAATGGGAATAAATAACACCACCAGTCCCAATAACGTGTAACACTAACATAGCCCCCTATCTCGTCAGGGTACTGCATGATCACGAGCTGAAAAAACATCTTTCAAAGACAGTCTGTGAATCCTACCTGTGGCTCCATCCCGCCAAACGCTTCGTTCAGCCCTGCTGGGACTCCTGCTGCAGAGAGGAGGACCCTGCCCAGCGCACCCATAGCAACGTGCTTGTTCTAACAGGCAACAATCTAAATGTTTATGCCATCATTTTGGTAACAATCTAAACGTTTATGCCATCATTTTGGCTCAAGCAGTAGAGTAAAAACCCATGTATTACCAATGAGCGATCTCAAAGACACCTTTACGGTTTGTAGCACCCATCTTGAAATACTACTGAACGGAAGGGAGGCCCAGGACAAGCCCTCCTGAGCATCCAGGTGGTCACCTTCTGCTGAACGTGCACTGAGACATGGGCTGGGCAGAGAACGGATCCCTGGTATGGGAACTGCTCAGGGAAGCAGCTACAGCAAACCAGAGAACTGCTAGAGCGAACTTCCTGATTTATCTCCCCCTCTTAATTCCCTCCTTTACATGTCCATCTATGTCTTCTTTAAATGTTTGCAAGTGTGTTGTGTATTCTGGGTATTAGGAGAATAAATCCTTTATTTGCATTTTACCTTAATCTGGCTTGAGTAAAGAGGAACTTCAAGGTAACTTTCTAAAAAGGACACGTCTCCCAAAGGCAGAGCAGATCTAAAACCCGAGCACTAGGAGTCCTTTCCAAGTGCTTTAGCTTCCCAGCACATTCTCCAAAACAGCCAAGTAACCTGTCAAAGGCAGCTATGCTGGTTTGAGAAGAACACTGCAGGATTAGAAGCAAGAAAAATGCTTTTTTTGTCACCAATGATAATCCTTAGGATCCTAAGACATAGCAAGGCAACAAGATGTCAAACCTGGGCTTAGAAGGGGTTAGTTTTTTTGATACAGAAGTCCTCACTTGATGTTCAGATTTGTTAAATTCAAGTGTGAAAATATTATTTGGACACCACTTAAAATTCTGAAAATCTCTCACTTTGAATCTCAACAAAATGTGCATGTAACATATGAAGTTAAGCTAAACTGAAGCATAAAGGAGACTATTTTCCATTAACACAAGGATTTGCCAAGACTCCACTAAGCCAATAGCAGAGACGGATGCAAAAGAGAACTGCTGTGAGCTGGAGAGCCATGTGCCATCCTTCCCACTGCAGAGCCTGAAGGGAGGGCACGGAGCAAGGGGACGGGACCCTGACCCCCGGCTGAAGCGCAGGGTCTCTCGTACAGTTTACTCCTTCCTTCTCCGCACGAGCCAACCTCCCCTTCATCGTGTCCTGCTGTCCATGCGACCTGCCAGGCTGAAGGCCTCCCAACTGCAGAGAGATTAAAGATCAGTGCTGCCTTACAGAAATAATGTTATGAGCACCAGAATTATATTTATTCTTTCTATTTTTGTGAGGAAAGGGTGCAAGTTTTGAAGCCCTCTTTGCTATAATTAATTTGCAAAGTATTAAAGAAATAAGTTCTCCATGCAACCTCAAAATTGTAACAGCAGTAAAAAAAGAAATCCTGTGGGTTAAAGGGCTTGTTTTATTTTTGTTTTTTTAAAGTGGGTTTTGGTGGATAATGGATTAATGCAGTAAAAAACAAAGTTAGAAAGCTGTTCTGTGCCCCCACGCCGCTTCCAAGATGTAATTGCTTTCCTCTGCTTTCAGAAGCTCCTCTGGGGCCCCAGGACCACAACAGAAGCCAACACACACGTTTCCACCGGGTCATAAACCCCGAGTAGATGACAGTTAACCCCAGTGGCCAGCTAGCTGAAGAAGGGTCACCAAGACATCTCTAATTCATGGCTCGTGCATTGGGATGCATTTCAAGCGTTGTTTATGCCCTGTGGCAGTTTTACAGCTCTTCACAGGAAAGCTAACTTCTTCCATAAATACCTACGCTCCACCGCGGCCGGCTTTTCCTGAAGGCGCCTTCATTCTCCAAGCGCCCCCAGATTAAGTCTGCACAGAAGATGCAGCCATTTTATCAGGACAAATCCAAGCCACGATGCCTTTGGTCAGTAACAAAGCAATAAACGCTCAGGTGTTTATTAGCACTGAACAAGTGATTTTGTCATTCTGTGTCACTGGAGAGATCTGTCCTTTCAAAAGAGATTTGGAAGATTTTCTTTCCATACCAAAAAAAAAAAAAAAATCCATGAAACAAACTGAACTATGTCACATTTATATCCTTATGCCCTACTGGAACAGGTGCACACAAGTGTGTCCAGTGTGTTGGGCATGACTACACATTCATATTGTCAGAAAAATCTAGGCAAACTCATCCCCAGCACANAAAAAAAAAAAAAAAATCCATGAAACAAACTGAACTATGTCACATTTATATCCTTACACTATACTGGAAGAGGTGCACACAGTGTGTCCAGTGCGTAGGGCATGACCACGCATTCGTATTGTCAGAAGAATCCAGGCAAACTCATCCCCAGCACAGTCCGGATAACATCCTTGCTGCATGACACGAAGGAGCTTCCTCTCCTGCTCGAGGCAGACAGGGATCAGGACCCTTCTGCTTCCGCACTACGAACTAATGAACTGGCCACCCTCATGGCTAGGGAATCAAGGATAAAGCAGATGAACCAGATTTATCAGATTAATCCCCAAGTATTTCTTCCTTTTCCTGTCTAGCTTTCACCAGTCCAGACAGCTCTGAATGAGCACAATCCCATCAAAGAAAAAAAAAAGGCAACACAAGAAGTAAGAAGACAAAGTTCTTAAGGATGACAGTCAATGCTACAACATATTTGTTTTTGTTAGATTCAAAATGTCCTTATAAGCATTCCCAGATCAGAATTAATTAGGAATTAAGGAAAAAATCCCAGTGCAGCAGGTTTCGCTGAAACGCACAGCAGATCTGGCCGGTCTCGTCACACAGTTGTCGCATGCCCTCGCCAGTCCCTGCCAAAGGCCACGGAATGCCAAGTTGCTACTATCACAGCGTCAAAGAGGCCATTCCTCTACATATTATAGGAGGCTTGGGCTAATTCATTTTAGTACTGTTATAGAGAAAACAGTATAGTCATGTAAAATTTGAGTAAGTATAAGGAATTAAATGAATTTAAAGTCTCCTGCCCAGACAAAAATCATCATTCTGCTCCTTTTGTTTCAGCTCTTGTGAACCCTTTGTGCATGGATCATTGCTAAAACAAAGCTTGCAGCTGGCAGCATTTATCTGTCTTCTCCCAAGCATGCTCTTAAGGGATATATCCCTGTCTCTTGTTGATAATATTTTGCCACTAGGCAGGAATCTTTGAAAGCGAGGATTCTTCTCTAAGACAAGATTTCTTCTCTATTGCCCACTTTTATTCAAGAAAACTAGTATATAATATAGAAAAATATTTAAAATAGCCTTTTGAGAAAAAAAAGAATCAAATTGGCATGATTACATTTCATTTAAGGAACATTAGGACTGAAATCAGCATATTATTTTACTCTATCAGAAAGATTTTATCAGTAGCTAAATTATCGGTTCAGGATTTTTAAGGAGGATCAGATCGAACAGACATTTTCTTACCGTGGACAGGAAAGTCTGTACTGGGGAAATCACGTAGACCTAGGCCTTTCGATATTGGGAAAGAGGGAAGCATAATATAAAATACGTCTCTGTGCAGGCCCACTATGGATCCGACTCTGCCTTTCCCCAGTGACATCTTGGAAGAGGAAATCTGGAAAGACTGAAGGTTGCTACGCAGTAGTTTGATATGTCAGGGAATCAGCCATATTGTGCAAACTTGGATAACCGAGTAAGCAGCAAAACAAAACAACACTTGGTAAAATGCTGAAAATTCTATTCAAACATTTCTTTTTCCCCCTCTCTCTTTGCTAAAAGAGCTAAAAGGAAAAACGTTTCAATCAAAATGCCCCACTGACATCACAGATTCAGTGGATTTCCATCAGCTCCCTAGAAGCGGCAGAATTCACTTCCAATTGACCAATATGTTTCTGATTCGGCTACATATTTGAGGAAATCCCAAGTCATACGGTAATAGTAAATTTTTCAGGTAATTGTTTAGCGACTGGCATGTCCACTCCATCTGTGAGATACAGCCTTGTGGAAAGGACTGCAATGTGCTGCTACCTGCAAAGAGGGCCAGGTAAAAGCTCATTTTATTCCTCTTTGTTACTGCAACAAGAAGCATACTTTTTAATGAAGGAATAAGTCAATTTTCCAAAACAACACTCTCACATAGGAATCTGACATTTCTGCTTCATAATTTTTTTCCTAGTAAGTAAACAATTTATATGGTTGCTATTTTTGCTGAAAAATTATTTTGCTGAACAAAATATGGCCCCAAGCCTATAAAAACCCAACATTTCAAGAAACAGAAATGAAGAGTGAGAAGAAGCTTGCTGAAAAGTCATGCTCCAGAATGCCCCATATCTCACTTGAACTGATCTGAAGTACTGTGTAATTACACATGCTTTGGATGTGACAAAAGTATCTCCACTTGGGGAAATTGGGTATCTTGACATTTCTCATCCTCTGGGGAGAGTAAAGTCTTCTCAAAAAATGGGGAAAAAAAATCCGTTAAGTCAACTGCCTTTTCCAGACACTGGTTCCACATATTTTTATTTTTTTATAGACTGTTTTTAGGGACTGTTTTTTTGTAACATTTTGCATTTCCAATTTAGGCATCTTCGGGTATATTACTCCATCGCATCCGTGACAGCTAGTTGGCTAATACTCCCCATTAAGATCAGCTCTCCTGCTCCTTGGCAAACCACTAGTGCCATAAGCCAGGCCAAACCTCAACCGATCCCAACTAAGACTTTCTGAGGAAGGGGCATCTACTTTTGTCTTTATCAGCTTTGTCACGGCTGAGTTTCAAGAGGGATGTGACACTCCTACCCTACAGCTTTCAAATATGCTGCTTGCAGCAGTCTTGCTAACACTTCGAAAAGAACTCAGCATAGGAGCATCATCCCTGTTATTTATTCCTTTAAAACTAAGTGTTAATGCTCTTCATGCAACAGCTTTCCCTCTTGGGAATGTCACTAGTGAAAATTCAGCTAAAGAAACAACTGAGGGAAGGCCTAGCAAGTACCTTGTTTAAAAAGAAAATCCATAACAGATGTTCATATTTATATGTCAATTTTCTTTGCCTTTAAAAAAGCATAGGCTGCATTTAGAAGAAACTTATTTTCATACCAGAGTGACAAGTATTATTTAAGTACTAATTTATAAAATTAACTTTTACAAATGCATCAGTCCTTGTATTTCATATGTATGTTTGCATGCATACCTGTCGGAAAAATAACCATCACCTTTGGCACCGACTCATTAAGCTGGAACAATCATAAACAGCCACAAATGAGTGCCAGTTTTTGGTCAAAAGCTGACAAAACATGCACACCATTCACAGAATCTGTTACAGATCCTTCCCTCTTTCCTATCTCGCCTCCAGATCCAACAGTTTGAGTCCTGTCAAGAAGGCAGGAACCCCTCAATCAGCCCGTGGCTGCATTATGAACCTCGCAGTCGTGAGCGCACTGGGGGCATCCGTAGAGGGGATGGTCGGAGCCAACTCGTTTGGATGACAAGGAGCCCCCGGCTGCAGGAGCGGCTGTCCGCGGCGCCAATACCTGCCCAGCAGCTCTGGTGCCCGGCACGGAGGGACAGGGTAGGCAGGGAAGAAAATACAGAAGAAAATAATGAAACTAACTCCCCTTTTCCATTTCCCACAACCAATGATCAGGCAGAGACCACAAGCAAATACATATCTTGTTCAGTAAATTATATACTATTACAAATGCAAAGATTAATCAGTTCTCAGTCCAAATATTTTCAGAAACCCATTTCAGGCCCTAGAGGAGATCAGCTCATTTAGCAGCGGGACATTACAGTGACAGCAGCGAACAAAGAGCATCTTCAGATGGCAGACAAGGATGTTGTTATGTCTAAAAGCTACAGGGATTCAAGAAGTTGACTATCAGAACACATAGCCAGACAAGAGAGTCAGACTGGAATTGCTATAAAGCTATTTTCAGTTGTCACATCACCCAGATAGGCCTTAAATTACTCTAACCAAAAGAATTTAACAATTTTCATACACTTTTGTCAAATCTGACCAATACAGAACATGCAGAAATGAAGCCACCATTTCCCCATCCTTCGAGAGGTGATAGCAGTGGTGAGAGCAGATCCCACAGGGGCTCCTTTAACTCTTTCACTTCCAAAATAACATTATTACAAACAAAATGTACCAGGAACACAACTTGTGGGTTGTCGCTCAGAGTTCAGTTTTAATCTCCCAAATTTATTCAGAGCATATTCTGAAAATAGAGTTGTAATTTTGGAATGGAACTGAACTGAGAGGTTTTTTTAAAAAATCATTTCCTAAGAGTCCATGCAAAAATTCAAAGTTGTTTACTCATTCACAACAGAGAACGTTATGCTATTGATAGGTACAATATAACTAGGATACAGAGTAAGACTTAAAATACAACTTTGAGATTCAGGGAAAATAAAGCTTCCTAGCAGGGCTCTTGTTACCAATGGGGAAAAACGGCAAATGCTATAAATAAAAGAAATAAAACCCTACTTGAGATTACATTCTCCTAAGATTAGCTAAACCAGATGTCCACATATCACCGAAAGCAGACAAATGCAAAGCTAATCTGTAAATAAAAACGCTACATATTTGATATTTAAATGTGAAGCTTAAGCTATAAAGAACTAATGCACAAAATGAATTTTTAGCTTGCCAGGTCCAACAGAACGGCTCAGTATATATTTCTTGTTGCTCTGTCAGATAAAACTGTTTACTCCCAAATGAATGCCAAGGTAAGGCACCCAGGCCTGAGCTTTTTGCAGATCTGCATTTCTGAGCAACCTCAAAAGACATTCCTCATGAATATTTCTTTCATAAATTATCAGAAAGCTTTCTATAAAGAAAGCCACACAGGATTAAGTTACCTGTTATAACTGTTAATTACTGTACCTCCTTTTCTTCTTAAAACAGCTATTTTGTTGATCGACTAATGAATTTAAAACAAAAAAGCTTTTGAAAGAGAGTAAGAGGTGGAAATACCTGGTTGAAGCAGGTGGAAGTGAGAACTTCTGCCCCTGTGGCAAACTCAACAAATAAGTTAAACCCAAAGAGCCTATTTCCATTTAACCTGCAGTCTCATTTTCTAGAGCAAATCTGCCCATTGGTCTCATGATAAAGAGTAAACCTAAAATAATATTACAAATAGCTCCACTGAGCTTGCAGCAAATTATGACTTTTATAGGTGCAAGGGGAAGCAATTTTTATAGTAACATAAAATGACTGGTGGAAAACACTATAAAGCTTGCTGCTCCTTGATCAAGTACTGCACTGTATTTAAGAGGTGAAAAAGGTGTGTACAAATGTGTATAAAAATAATGTAAGTGGTATATTATACTTTCTGTAACTAGTTAGACATGCTTCATATGCATTGCTCAAGTCTCTGGTAATACACAGAAATGGAAAACGTTAGCAAAAAGAAGGGAAAAAAATCAAACTCTCCACATTCTTTGTTACTTCTATATTTATGCTTGTAATTTATGAGAGCAACACAGGCACAACATTCATGCAACATTAGTGGTCTCCTCCACAAACTGTAATGAAAGGCTCCAGCTTCAATTCTAGAATCAAGTTAATTCCAAAACCCCAAATCCCTTTACATGAAGGGAACATAATGATTTTTAATAATGAAACTGTGGACATTCCTTAAATCCTCCTTAAATTATTGATCATCATCTATCTTCCAGATAGTGGACATTTTAATACATTTGGGAAATGAAAATTCTATCTTGTTTCTTTTATTAAAAACCATGTTTTACCATCTAAATATCTTTAAAACCAATTTCTACCTTTAAGTCTGGTTTTACATGAAGTCACTAGAAATGTAAGCAAGCTGGATGCAGTTCTACAATACTGCTCCATCCTACTGCCACTGAAAGAGATAAAAAAGGTTCCCAAAGAGGACAGGATCCCACATAACAACAGCAATATTGTTACTCTAGGAAATACAAAGGGCAACAGACAAACAGCTCCAAAGTTGAATGAAACAAAATTTTCTGAGCATCTTTGCTTCACTTTCAAGAATCATTCAATAAACTTCTCATGCCAAAATAATGCAAGACAGTTGTCACTGCAGATGCAGGTTAAATTTGTGTGTATTTCCTCAGCAGACTAAGTTAACCATTAACTGTTTTTTCTAACACGTCTGCAAGTTTGCACAAATCTGATCAGCAGACCTTCAAAGGAAATATCTCCCTTCTCTAACAAAGATTTATGATTCTGAATTTTGAGGCTTCAATATATGATGAAAAACAATCCCATCAAACAAGATTTTTCATTTTATTCTTATTGTAATAAATCATCAATATCATGCCTTATCAAAATCATACAGTATTATCTAAAAAACATACGCAGTTAGGGTTGGGGTGCAGTATCCAACTTTTACTCCTTACAGATAGTAATTAATATTTAATATAAAAAATTACCAGATAAAGAAATGTCCTTCTAGTCTTACATTCTAGTTAATAATAAAAAGATTTTGCAATTGTCCGATACAGCCAGTACCAGCTAAAGCCCTTCTTTTTCCCCCTTGCAAAATGACATTCTACAAATACTGCTAGTGACTCTTGCCTGACAGCTGTTATGTTTTTTGGCTGATTTATCTGCAGATTTTCTATAAAAGCCTTTGCCTGAAACACTATTTAAATCAGAAAAACAAATTCTGAATTAATTAATTCTCAGACAAATGTAAAAAATTTCAGATAACTTCAAAAATTCATTCTCTCCATGGTGCATGATCACCCACACTGTGAGATCCAGGAACTAGCACTCAGCCTTTAGTGACCTTCCAAGCAGCAGTCACTATTTATAAAGACATATTTTTAAATATATGTTTCAAACTTTTAATAAACTAGCAATTCCTAGGTGCAAACTAAAAGGCTAATGCTGGAACAAAAACATATCACATGCTAGTAGAAGCAAGTTTAATTAGGCTATTTTAAATATCCCCTTAAACTATGCAAGAATAGAGCTAAACAGATCAATTATCACAAGCCATAGGTCAGCCTGACAGCTACTCTGAAACAGTTTGGGCAAGCTTGACCTCTTACTTGGAAAAGAAAACAAAAAAAAGAAAAGAAAAAATGCATTAGTAATTAATCTAAATACTCAGCAACGTTGTGGAACTGTCTTACTGTAAACAGGAATATCTTAGAAAGTAAACCATTCCTCAAGGAGGAAACCTCTTGCCTCAGGAGAGGGGAAACTCGGGGCTGAGTAGTGCCATGTGCAGCTAAAGTGAAACTTTCTATTTCAAAAGGAAATCAGCTACAGATTAGAAGTGTGAATCGTACAAGAAGTGATACTCCACCAAGAACTAAAAAGCAAACAAACCAAAATAACCGCTTATTTACCATATAATTTGGAATATATTTAATCTACCTAAGTATCCTTTATGACAGCTTTTCTACTGTTCCTCTTTCATTTTTAAAATTTACTAATATTGGTAAAACAAACAAAATGTAGATTACCTTTTTTCCCAAAAGGCTAAATTAAAATATTGTCAACTTTTCAAACTATATTCAACTTGCTTAACAACTAGGCAATTTACTCATTTGAGCTATCATTCCCTCCTTATCATGTATCAAAATTTAAAGGTAACATGGGTTTAAGGAAGGCAGCCGCAGAGAAAAAAAAAACAAAAAAAAACCCTGTAGAAAGTCCTAAATTAACAAACACACTTTGATGTTACTTATCACAGAACTACAGCACATTCATTTGAAAATTGGGAAAATAGCCTGGTGCTTAAACAGGCATAGTCAAGCTCATTGATTTCCAATCTCTACATTACAAGCAACAAAACAAAGGCAGAACACAAAAATAAGGAAAAAAAATTTTTGGAATGAAGCTTTGCTAAAAAATGTTATATTCATCAGTAGACTTGTGATGATTTGTTGACTACACCAGAAGATATTAAAAACAAGCATGAAATCATGTCAAACCCTTGCAAGATCCAGGGCTGCAAACTGTGCCCAAAATTGGCTGTTTTCAACTTGTAAATCAGAGTCAAGCACTGCCATCATTAGCTGGTTCTGGCGCTTCACTAGAGCTACTACTATTTTTCCACTACAAACAAAAAGTTAACTTCAAAACTAGTTATTTCTATTTTTAACTATCTTTCATTTCACTGAATGTATATAAAAATAATTTTTCCTCTTTGGCTTTTTGAGGACAGAACAGCTTGGAAGATCAGGCCATCTGCAGTGAACGTGCTCCAGAGTGGCTGCTCACTTTGTTGTCCACAGCACATCCATAACAACCAGGGGGTTTCAGAGCACAAATAGCCAGGTAAAGGTTAAAAAAAAAACAAATCCATCAAAAGGGAAGGCTACATTTTGTGGAGTTTTTGTTTGTTTTTTTTTGCAGTCCCCAATTCTGACTGTTTACTAATTTGGGTTTAGCCATAACATCTACTGCTTGGAATGCTTCTAGGAGCAACTTGTAACTCATCCCGCCTGGAGAAGGGTTTTAAATATAACAGAATAAACCAGAAAAAAAACTAAAGATGAAATAATCACTGTGACATTTTTTGCCAACATCGTCCTTTTCTCTCACAGAAGAAATCCTTCTTCTAATCTTTCTAAGCTATGAGTACTCTACATTTTTGTAACCATTCGGAAAAAAACAAACAAACAAACAATAAATTTCCTCCGCATTTCCACCAGAATAGTATTGCTGAGCATAATTTGACTTACAAGAAGGGCACTTCTGGAGATATAAAAGTATTTTACTAACAATAAAAATCTGATTATCAAAGTCTGTGTTAAATACAATATACTGCCAAAAAATTGTACACCAATTTAATTCATAGATTGATTAAAAATAAATAAATATCCCTTCCCTGAAATAAAACAATGAAGGAGCTGAGAAAGAATTCATCACGAAACTTGTTTCCCCAGCCTTTTGTGTGAGGCCCCTTATTCATCCCTTGGAACGGGCCTGGCACTGCTAACACCCAAATCAGGAGAGAGAGACTTGCTCAGCCACAGAAATATCTGTTGCCATGGGAAACCCGGAGATATAAACTCTGGGATGGGCAGACGATTGAATGAAAAGCCAGTTTTCAAACATATAAAGTAAAAATCAACACAGAGGGCTAGCTAACAACTCACAGTTAACCCTAATTTAAGAAGGGTATCATCTTGGAGCATGAATACTCTATCTAAAGAACCCAGGCACAGGCAGCATTTTTTGTTTTAATTTAGTGTCCTTCAGATACTCTTCTGTGCTACTGATGTACAGAATGATGTAAAGAAGCCTACACATTCCTCCCTCTATAAACTTCTATATAAAATATTTACCCCACAGGAGTTCCAATCAGCTTGTCAAAACAGCCATCAAGATAATACAACATTGAGCATGAATCCATCCTTGGACAGACTATTACGCCAAACTTAAGATTTTTTAAAGAGTAACACATGTTTTGTACTACAAACCTAGAGATCCCTCACAACTAGAATTCAGATATGAATTACCAAGCGTTGCCCAGTGCATAATTACTCATTTTAAATGACTCACACTAATAACTCATTTTTAAAAGTTGTTGAACATGTTAATTTCTGCAAATCTAATTTCAACAAAGCTTTGCTGACAGAGTATCCAAGTTAAGTAATTTGTAACTTGCTAATGACAAAGCAGATGAAATGCAGCGATATCAGTGTAATAGTTTCATAATTTACTCAATATGCAAAGGATTAAAACTTCATTATGAATCAATAATCCATCAGCTATGGTGCTGTAAAGTACATCTGCTATTGATATTTAAATTTCTACTGCAATTTTGAGAGGTTCAAAAACTTGGGTTATTCTGCTGTGCTTTGAGGAAATTACTGCAGAGATCAATACAAAAATGCATCAGAAAAACATTTTGTTTTCTTCTGATTTAAAATTGCGAGGGATCCCAAAACACACATTCAATCCCATTAGTTAAATGGACCCAGAACAGCGCTATAGAATTTCCTGATAAACTACAAGACAGCATTAAAGAATTTCTTTCTCAAATTAAAAATAATATGATGAGATTTAGTGAAACCATACTAATTTTGATTTCATGCTATGCTTTTCAGCATTCTTGGCTTATTACCAGCCACTGGGACCTAAATGTTAAGACTCACTAGTGCCACCTTGTCACTGGTGGCTGCTCAGAGCCCAGCAAGCAGCTCCTAAAGTGCTCCACAGAGATCTTATTTACATGCTTGTTTTTTTTATATAGTTTCAAATGTTCTGTGTCATGTACATAAATACTTTGATGTCTCTTATACTGGAGCAGTTGCTTATAACAAAGTAACATCAGATGCTAAACATCCATTTTAACATCATTAGTAATTATAAAGTAATTCAGACTTAATAATGTGGCAAGTCTCCAGTTTTATTCCTAAACTGGGAAAGAAATGCGGCCACTGGGTGGGGATTTCCCCCGACTCTGATTTAATGGCCAACAGAGAAGAACTATACATATTCCTCAAAATATTTTCCAGGGACTATTTGTGCTCTAGATGACCTTGATTCCAACTGCGTGCCACAAACGTCAGTAGTGGTTGCACTGCCCCTATCTTCTAGGCAAATCCTGAAGTCTATTTTATTTTAGTAGACACACTGTTATAATATTTATAATTAAATGAAAAGTTATTTGTATCTTTCCAGTTTAAATTGTGACAAAATGTGAGTAAGCACTAACAGTTACACTGTACTCAAACCAGAATACATATTTATTGAGAAAAGTGAATCCCACCAAGGGATTCCCTGGCTCAGTGCCCTGCCCAAGGCTTCTCTCTGAACCGTCCCTGCTCCCCCTCACGGCTGTTCGGCTGCAGCATCACTACAACACTGTACTGGCCACTGTAGGAGTCAGGAGATGAAAAGATGTCATCAGGCCTAATGCCATAAAATTAAGAACATCCCCATTCCCAAAGTGACCTTTGATCTTATATTATCACTTACAAAATACCAGCCAGTGTCCAAGGAATTTTATGATATTAAAAGGGCTCTCCATTGCAAACAGTAACTAACCTCCGCAACTGGATTCTCTTTCAAGCCTCCTTCCCTAGTGGAATCCCAGCTGCTCAGATATGCTTTCAGTGGCCTTGAAGTGCTCTTAATTAAAACATGATTAGATGGTACATAGCCTAATGATGTCACCACCTTCCAGAAACGTGCCAAAAGGCTAGTTTAAGTGTATAATTAACGAGAGGCTGCAACTACACAGAGAGACTTTGGAAAGAGCAGAGCTAGATAAAGCACAGGTCCAACCTGAGAACATCTTGCTGTTAGACTCTATCGGATCTGGTTCAGCCAGCAATGACACCTCAATGCCCAAGTTACTTGCAAGGTGTCTAAGGGTCCCTGCAAAGACTTTCTGCAGAATTTTAAGCTTTTTATCAACTCAACAGATCAGCTCATTCTCTCATTGGTAACAGAGTAAAAAGAATGAAATGGAGTTAAATCAGTTTTGCACCCTTTCTGGATTTTCCCAACTTCGGAATCTCCAGCTTTGCTCTACTCTGCAACAGTAGCTGTCACTTAATTTACCCTCCTTTAGACCACAGGCAGTAATTACTAACGCTTTACTCAAGATTTTAGTATTACGAACCACCTTAATATTGACATTTACAGAAACCTAGTCAAAGAAAATATTTTGAATCTCACAAAATATTTTGCAAAAAAAAAGCAGGATGATTTGTCTTTCAACAATGATCAATAAGACTTTTAAGTTATGATGCTCTTTCCTATTAATGAAGCCTCAAGATGACTGTCTAGTTAGAAATAAAACAACATCCATGACGGGAATGATAGCTATATTAAGCATACCTGTCTCTCCTCCACGGATTATGAAGAGCTAAGGGGGAAATGATTCAAAAAGGCTGTAAGCTTGTAGCATCCTAGAACACTTCTTGAAGATACACCCTGGCAGATCCTGTATGCAGCTCTTATTCGGAATTGTTGGGAGATCATAACTAATATCCTTCCAGGTGGCATGTGCCAACACCCTCCAGAGTGTTGCATTGCTATAATTCCAAATAATGCAACAGCTCTTGTGAAAGCCCTATAACAAACAACTCAAAAAAAAGAAAAAACCCTTTAAAACAACAGCTGCATATTAATTAAATGACTTTCTATTTCACGCTGTATTGAAAAGATTGATATATTTACTGAGACAAATGCAAAATTATTTTTGCTTCATATCAGGTAGTAACCAGATTGAAAAGGCCAATTTCTCATGCTGAGAAACTGGCTTCAGGATTTACCACAACACCCGCATGAGGGGGTTGTACAGGCTCTCCACACCCCACGCACAGTTCTGCCTGCCCTCAAGGCCCCCAAACCACTTGCATCCCTCTCGAGACGCACAGACACAACGGGACACGTAAATTCAGCAATCAAACCATAATTTTGGACTGATTTCTGTCCTGTTTTCAGAAGGCAGCTCCTCCTCCTCAACCCACCACCAAAAAGGGATCTCTGAGGCCCACGTCACATTTGCAATACCCGAGAGTCCGTCTACCTTAGCACGATTAGAAAATTTCAGGGTCAGATTGTTCCTAGGCTGGTAATTCATGTCTCTGAATCCTCTTAAAAAGTAACACCTCTAAGTAAATCCTCGTCAAAACAGGCTTCCAGGTGGACATTCTATTTAGTCTCGCATGCATTTAATTGAATTCCTTGCCATTGCATGTGCATTGTAATAGATTTCTTTTACACTATCAAGAAACAAGTTTTTAAACATGTGCTGTGCATAAAGCATCACATAAATATTCAGCAAGGGAAAGAAAAACATTTCTGGAGGAGTATAGTAATTTTACAGTCTCTGGTTTCTAATAAATTTTTACAGCAATCCTAAACTGCATTAGCAAGTTCCAGTTTATTGTCAGGCTTCTGCACAACATCCCTCAATGACATGTCAAATCTTTACCAAGGCAGTTGAACTCCTAAAGCTGTCCTCTCTGGCAGGAAACTTGTCAGATTAAATTGCCACCTCTTGTCAAGTAAAGATATATGATCTGATATCCCTCTGCTGATGATGACAAAAACTGTCGTTTCACTTTGGACGGATTATGAATCTTCAGTGTCTCGCACTATGAGCAGTGAAAGAGCTTATGGTGTTAGGGGAAGTATTACTTGCTGACCACTTTAAACATGGTTCATTATAGATATAGACAATGTGATTTAAGATAACTACATTTTTTTAAACATTTTGTTTAGTTTCCACTTTGCTTTGGTGTATTTGCTTTTCTGTCTAGCAGATAGAAATGAAAAATATTTTCAGTGTCTCCTCCTGTCCCCATAAGTGCTGCTTCGATAATCTACTGCCCAAATGCTTATTTACTATTTTGAAACATTTTCTTAAAGAGAATTCTATGTAGTATCTCTACTATTTACAAGACCCTAGCAGCAGAGTTGTGCAGGAAAAATGAAATGTGTGCTTTATTACATAGCATAGAGATGATGGAATAGATTATTGAATGGAACAGAATTGGTCTTTGGATAATGCCTTTACAATAACAATACAGAAAATTGCTTTATGAAGAAAAAATTAAATACTTAAAACACACACACACACAAAAAGGCAAACCATAGTGTTAAGACATTTGCAAATCTGCCACCTCAGTGACTAACAGCAGTAGATACATATTGCAAGATACTGCAAATCCTGCCATTCCAAAGCCTCTCAGAGATCAGTGGAAACTTTAATGCCAGAGGACAGCCTTCCGGAACGACGGGCTGTTCCTTCCCAGGCGTGAAGTTACTGAGCCAGGGAGCAGCCAGCAGCACATGGTGGACGCGGATCCCAGCTCAGGCAGATCTGGTGGATGTGGATCCCAGCTGAGGCACCTGCCCCATCACAGAGCCTGCAGGAAGCAGCCCCGGGAACCCTCCCTTTTCACATGTAAAGTCATGACTGATGCCAGAAGCACAGCACCTTTCTGACTGCAAAAGCGCCCGTAATAGCCAGCACAGAACATAACATACACAACATAACATTGAGGAGTCAGTTGATAGATTCCAGATTATACCCAAGATTTAAAGAACAGGACAGAAAATAAAGCACAGAGAAAGTCCTGTAAAATTTGGTAGTATTTTCATTATCTTTACACTGAAATTTTATTTCCATCAGTATTTCTTAAATAGTCCTAACTCAAAATCCTATAATATGTTTATTTATTCAAAACATACCACTTATCTCTGGCTTTTACAGAGTATTCTAAGAAACTTCCTTATCTCTTCTGGGAACTAACAAGTAAGGTTCACAGAAAATATTTCTGAGATATCATATAAAACATACAAAATTTTAAGTGGTATTTATAGCTTTGGACCTATACAACTTCTCTAAATATTTACATTCTCCACGCAAAAATGCCACAGACCTCTCTGTACATTGGGATTTCAAAACAAACTTTAGACCAAAAAGAATATTTTTGTTCTTAAATCAGAACAAAGGTAGGTCTATAGCTATTGAGGAAGTAATTAAACTATGCTTCCATGTAAGGCTTTTTAGGCATAAAGAGAAAGCTACAGGGAACACAGCTCATGTCTGGAGTAGGGCTGGGAGATGGCAGGGACAGACCTTAAACTTCAGCGAGACCTTGTGGATTAGGTATTGCTGAGGTGAACTAGTATTCTTTTGAAAGCTTGATTCAAAAATGCGAAACAGAAATTGCTCGTAGCATACAGCAAGTTTCCAGAAGTCCCCTGAAGCCCTAGTGCTGATGAGGACTTTCTGTTTCCTCACCGGCTTGCAGGAACACATATTGCTTCCCTCTTCTCACTGCAAACTGCAATGCTCCTCACAGGACCTGGGAGCATAATTACAGAAAAGAAAGAAGAAACTGCGCCCCAGAGAAAGCGGCTGGGAAGCCGGAGCTTCCTCAGAACTGCTCTCTCAGCGGTTCCAGCTGAGCGCAGCGGGTGCCTCATACAGGTAGCCATTATATTTAAGGTGACTTTGGAGATTTTCTGAGGATTGCATGAAATTTTGCAAACCTCTCCTAGGCAGCTGAGTGTAAGTTCAAACAGAAACAATCATCAGTGAATAGCTAAAAATTTAAGGCTGGGAATTGTCATAGATTTTTTTAACATGTTTTTGGAAGTGTTAATATGGATGAACCAAATAATTCCATTTTTTATCACTTGCATTTCTTCTCTGAAGCTAAACATTTTGTCAAAATTATCACAGAATGCTCNAGCGGTTCCAGCTGAGCGCAGCGGGTGCCTCATACAGGTAGCCATTATATTTAAGGTGACTTTGGAGATTTTCTGAGGATTGCATGAAATTTTGCAAACCTCTCCTAGGCAGCTGAGTGTAAGTTCAAACAGAAACAATCATCAGTGAATAGCTAAAAATTTAAGGTTGGGAATTGTCATAGTTTAACATGTTTTTGGAAGTGTTAATGTGGATGAACCAAATAATTCTATTTTTTACCAATTGCATTTCTTTTCTGAAGCTAAATGTTTTGTCAAAATTATCAGAGAATGCTCCTAAAAGGATGATTTTTTTTTAACCCAGTTTTAAGTTTTCCCTAAAAAGGATTCTCTTTGCACTTACCTTTTCTATGATACTAGACCCCAGTCTAGATGACTCCATTACCTCTTCAAAGAAGAAAGATATATTAGGAAACTAAAGCTATAGACTAATGTTACCTTATTAAAATCCTATTTACATAGAATTAACATAAATACAAGTTGGTAAACCATATGCTATCACATCTGTTCCTCTGTGTATTAATAACAAGACTGTCCCCTATAGGGCTCTCAAATTAATATGTATTAGAATATATTACAATGTATTTGGCTTCTCTTGACAATATAATTTGTAGCTAGATTATCTGTAGGCTTCTAGCTTGGAATTACTGCTCTTGCAGAATGCATCAGCTGTGCTTCTAGTGTGATTAAAGTAAAACACCTGCCTCTCCCTCTATTAAAACTCTGTGGAACTGTGTTGGCTTTCAAATACGGTGCTTCTTGCAGTTGAATATCTTCAGATTAAAATTGGAAACTGCAGCTTGTACATTAGGTCTAAAATGCAGCTCACAAGAGGCTGGAGTTGCCCCTGCTTACGGACAGAGAAAGTGAGGCTGACGGAATGCATAGAAAAGTAATATTAAAAGATTGCACCTAGTTATTGCTTTACTTTCAAATTATTTACTGATTCCTTAGCAGAGATGGGATTTACTTCCATTTCTGCAACATCACTGGACATCAATGCAACATACTAAAGCCTGTCCTAAGTTAAGCAATGAAGACGTGGTATGTGTGATCCGAGGTTTTAGCCACCCCCGCACCTTCTCTGAGATCGAAGTAGCTTTGAAAGGAGAGGAAAGAATCGAAAACAGGGCAGTCCTGAGCTTGTTCCACACAAGGGCTTGTTCCCACAACCCAAATCCATGTAAATGCATTTTCAGGAAATACTCATAATTTCTCATGCCTGGCATGCCACAGAAGTGCAGGACACAGTGTGTACTGTGTCATTTCTTGCAATGGAAAGTAGTTCTAAAAATAAAAAAATATTTAAAAAGTTAACTGGCACCAAGCAATAGAGCAGAAAATAAAGACTTTAAAAAATAAAATCAACTGAGCAGTATGAGGTTGAAAGTCATGCCAAAATGATTTTAACTGCTTTAAATACTCATAATTTCTCAATTTGGCTTGAATTGCAATTATTTGGCTATGCTATTTTCTTACGTGCACTGTACTGGTGTTGTCATGGATCAGGTTGTTACACAAGGTCCTATATAAACATGTGTGTTCTAGACCTTCCCATCAGCACTTTCATCATAGCTGAAAAATATTTCTCAATGTCTTTCTTGCTTTTTCGTTAATTATTTGATTTTTAATGGTCTTAGGTTCTCAAGTATTCCATTAATTTCCAACTCAGATACAAATATGATTTTTCCAGCTGAAAATATATAGATGAGATCAAGAGCAGTCCTGCTGAGCTCTGAGGATCAAAGCAGTGATCATGAAGGATCTCTCAGTTATAGATCAGTGACCCTTTCAAACAGCATCCACATGCAATTAATATAAGCATGTCTTAATAAACCATATGCTCGCTCAGCTGTTTTCTGCTGTATTAATAACACGGCTGTCCCCTTAGGGACTCCAAAATGAATGTATATTAGATGTATGTATTCTAATAACCAGAAGTTAACAGTTGTACTTGACTTGCTTTAGAGAAGTACTTAATACAGCATTACTTTAATGACTTTAACAAAACATATGTGGCTGTCAGCTCAAAAACAGTCTATAGGACTAAGGATGAGCTGAACGCTGGGATAACAAACCTGCACAAATACCTGTTCTGTGTTAACAACACGTGGTCATGAGTACACGTAAGGCTGGTGCAAGTAGTCTAACCAGAAAATTAAAAAAAAGAAAAAACTCTACAAGGCAAAGTGCAACAGAACAACACCCCTGAATACCTAAGTCATTTCAGGTGTCTTTTGCTATTGCTCATTACCTTGTATTGTGGACTGTGATAGAGTATTGCTCTTCAGAGTATTATAGTAGGCCATCAGATTTAAATAAAATAATCAATAAAGATTGAGCTGATTGGGATGGTCTTAAGTTTTTCTTAGTAGTGGTGTTGGCTTTTTTTTTTCTGCTAGCCAAAATGTACAGAAAAAAAGAGTATTTGCCTTTTCCCTAAAAATTTCAGTAGAGGTTTCTCTGTTCGCATGGAGGAGATTCTAAGAGGATGTAAAACCGTTATCCCTTACCATGTGCACACTTAGCACAGAGATTTTACATATGCCCATGATCAGGTCCTAGACCAGCAGCTATCTTGTTTGTAATAAAGCTGGATGAACAATTCATGAATGCATCTCTGAAATAATAATATCAGCTAATGCCTTCTCCTCTTGCCCCCTCACATGCACCCTGAGTCATTTGTACGTACAGACAAATTAAATTTTGTTTATGGATTCAGCAGAAGATTCACTATTTTTAGTGGCTCTGCTGCAGTGTATAATGAACCCCGTGCCCTGAGCAATGACGAGAAAGCTACAAGGACGCAGGGGAGCCCAAATTACAGGCTGGTGTTGGATGAAACTTGCAATTTTTCCTCAACCCCTTATAGAGCCCTGCATAATGCAGTGCAGCTCACAGAGCAGCTCCGAGTTACCGCTCCGCTTTCCGAGCAGATGTGCTCCCCCACCTTGCAAGATCCACTGGTAGTTACAATACACTTGTCATCTTGAATCAGATGAAAAGCAGCTGCTCTTTAAGTGTTCATTTCAAAAACACATACTGTTCAGCCAACAAATGGTAATTAACTGTTAGAAGGGGAATATTGTGAGCCATTCTCAAGATAAAATGCCTCTGTTTATCATTAATTTATAACAATATCGTTGCAAACTTCAGAAGTGGATGCAAGAGTCAGATCATAATGAAGCCTAAATATTCTGATCAAAACAACTGCAGCAGGTTAAACATCTCCACTGGGCTCAGTTAGCGGAATGGAAATGTCTGGTCTCAATTGCTTGTTGCTGTGTTGTGCTTTCACCAGCTGACATGAGGAAACTTCTTTTCCTGACAAAAGACAAAACACTTCTGCCAGCTGAGGTGACATTGTGTTCATTCAATAATGATACAAGGCCCTAAGGTTCTTCAGCAAGAAAGATAACAAAGAAAATCCTCATTAACTAACTGCAGAAGAATGAAGGTCAACCCACAGAGAGAATTTCATGCTTACATGTCAGTTAGAACATTTGTTCTTCATTAATTCTTTAAACCCAAGCTGGGATATCATCTAGCAGCATTTTAATGTCCTGTACTCCAGCAGAAATAACTCGCAGGATGTTTTCTTTGCACTGTACTTAAGAGGCCATTTATATAAGCACTTGTCTTTACATCATTGGGTGCTAATAATGTTTTAGGATTGTTAGATGACTAGATATATATTGGTAATAGTAATTTGGGTATTTCAAAATGAAATAAATGAGGACTGCCATAATATATTCTAAGAAACCCACTACATGTGCATATAAAAATCCTACTGCTGTTATTTATGCTTGTGCACTTCTTTGGTTATAGTAGAGTATTTCTAAGAGCAGTGTGGTGATCAAAACATAATATTTCTGTCAAGAACACATTCCCCATAGGCTAATACAATTTTATACAAGATACTAAATTTTCAAATACAAATTAATGAGCATTACTAGCAAAAATAAAGTAGGAATATTCATTATTGTTTCATTCTATTCTCACAAAAATTTATTGCAACCAGAAGTTATCATTCAGAAGACACTTAATTATGAGAGTTAAGTGGGCCTTATACTTCCAAATTCAAGATGGCTTCGATGCTGTCTTGTTATATATATAATATAGGTTTAATAAATGCAAGATCTGATTATGAAAATAAGAGTGAGAGTAGAAAACCATGTGAAATAGTTTATGAAAGACAAAAGTAAACATTAAGACTCCCTTTTAACAATATAGTACAGACAGAGACAGAAGGTATTGAGCCTACTTCTCAGGCACACTAATTTTTAGGTATTCCTGAAGGTAACCCATTTTGAAATGCTTATAAAGGAACTTGACTTTGAATTTTACCACTTATTTTCAAGTATTTCATATTAAGTAATGGTAGACTAAAAATATAGGCATAAACAGTCCAAAAAAATATGCAGGGCAAACCTGCAAGGAGCACCTTTTTTTCACCCTCTACTTTTGTATTATATTGTTCACAACACATTTAAAACTTTTTTTTCCTTTTTTTCCATACTTGACTATGGAAACGGGAGATTTGGGATTACAATTCTTCAGAATGATTACAGGTTTTGGCATGTTTATTATTTAATTTCTATTCATGTTTCCTTAACACTGGGCAGAATTTCCTTCTCCAGTCCACATCACTATATTGTGGACAGACTTGAAGCGGTGTGGACTGCCTTACAGTCACACACAGGCATAATGTTAACTCATTTGCAAATGTCCTTCATTTCATTTTAATTAACACAGCATACTTCAATATTCTGGGGTTGGCTACATCAGATACATACACGAGTTAATAGAGAGATGAGCCAATCTAAAAATTTTCCAAGAGCAGCCAGATTATCCCGATGATTCCAGTTGTGCTCGTCATGGCTTCAGATGCCTGTCTTCAGGGCATAGCGTTTTTTATTTCTTTATCTCAGACTTTAAAATATATTGTTTAGTCTATTGGAACACAATTTGTTCCAAATTTCTATTTTTCACTTTGGCTTCTCCTCCAGATTTCACAGCCTTAGCCTGTTTAGTTAGAATAAAATTGTATGATTGCAACTATGAACATGAGGTCTAATTGAAACCTGATTTTTGGAATGACTGTATTATTACTGTGTAACGCATGACTAAAACCAGAAACTTCACTGAACAGCAGTTTATGCTCGTATCAAGTTTGCTCTAAAGCAGTTTCTCCTAATGTTTTGTCCTTGTACTATCAGGCATTACGGGTTTCATTGGTCTCCTCAGGATTCCTGTTAGACAAAAATAAAAGTAATAATGTGTTGGAAAGGTGACTGAAAAGCACCTGTTTTTTTTATCTGAATGTCCTATCACTGTTTCTTTCAAATCCAAGGGAGTTATCCCGAATCTCCCTTTTATCCGATGTCATCCTGATATCATTATACTATTCAAAGAGCACGGGAGCAATGCACATGGATTCTTCTTTTCCAGATACCTATTGTTTATCTGAGTAGGCTTGAGCCTCCAGCTGAGATGAGATTCCCAGACCAGCGCAGAACCCCGGTGCTTTCGGCACAACCCCAGGAGAGAGTCTGCGTGGCCTCGGATTTCACTGCTGAGCATGCTCCCTAACCCAGCGCTGGGGGAAAAACATGCTATTCCTGGCAGGAAAAATCTTTGTCCACATTTTCAGATGAGAATATTAGCAATAATAGAAAATGTTAGAGAGTAGTAGGGGGTTGAGACAAAACACACCTGTAATTTAGTTCATCTCTGTAGTTCTGCTCCAAAAGAGGGAAGCCAAGTTTCTACTTGCACCATAGCTCGTAAGGCAGGCTANGCTGAGATGAGATTCCCAGACCAGCGCAGAACCCCGGTGCTTTCGGCACAACCCCAGGAGAGAGTCTGCGTGGCCTCGGATTTCACTGCTGAGCATGCTCCCTAACCCAGCGCTGGGGGAAAAACATGCTATTCCTGGCAGGAAAAATCTTTGTCCACATTTTCAGATGAGAAAGCTAGTAATAATAGAAAATGTGAGAGAGTAGTACGGGGCTGGGACAAAACACACCTGTAATTTAGTTCATCTCTGTAGTTCTGCTCCAAAAGAAGAGGGAAGCCAAGTTTCTATTTGCACCGGCAGGCTACGGCCCGGTGCGGGCTTACCTAGCCGGCTTTTAAAACGCCTCCATCCAACCCCATCCAGTACAAAGTCTTCAGTCCCATACCCCTGTTTCTGCCGTCAGACAACACAGGGAACATGAGGGTTTTTTATACACTCCTATGCTCCTGCAGAGTCTCACGTCTGTTCCTCAGCCAGACAGTCCAGCAGACAGTTGTGCTTCTCTTTCACACGTTCTTTTTATTACAAGAGCAGCAAATTATAGGCCGCTCTCCCTTCCCAAACTTGTCCTCATTGGCTTGACAGGAGATCCTGAGGCACCTGCCGCATCCACCTCACAACAAGGCTCCTGACATAGTCTTAAAAACAAGAACACAACCCCATAGCCCTCCCTTTTTTAGACACCAAATGGTGCATTAGTTCCTCTTTAGCATTCCCCTCTGTTTTCCCTGGGGTCTGCACTGCAGGTGCAGTCTTGCTTCCGACACTTCCCTTTCAGATTTAAATGGCCAAAGTATCCCATTACAGAATATGCCAGAGCTATTAGTCCTTGCTACTCCATCAGACTCTGCTGAAGTAAAACGAGTAAATCAACAACAAAATTGCTAATAGACTAGGGTACTGTGCCCATCTTAGCTGGCATTTATATATCCCCTAAATTTCTATATAATTGTCACGTACAAAACCTCTCATATATGCACCAATTTATACAAAGAAGACTGTAGAAGAGTTCATGGTTTAGAAAACGGCATATGGATTCTGTTCCATCTTTTTTCTTTGTTCCACTAATTCCTACTTACCGAGCAGAAGATCCTTACCCAGAAGGTAGATAAGTGGATATAAGACAGATAGGTTGTCTACTGCACAGATTCAGAAGATACATTAATTTTTGTGTATGTTTGCATGGTTAAGAGCACAGGATTTACTTCACCCTTTTTAATACTGAACAATTATGAGGTAACATCTGGTCTACTTCTTAGCAAATGGTGCAGTTTCCTTTTTCACATTTATGCATTTATTTATTTTATAATGAAGAGAGAGCTCTAAAAGTGAATGAGCAATTAGCCAGCACGTCCTCTGGGATCTTGCTGAAAGCAAGGCACGGAGCCACTCAGACATGTCCCAAACCCACCTTTGCCACCATCCAACAGAAGAAGCAACTCGAAAAGTGGTTACATATCCAGAGGGCTCACAGCACTCACACAAGTTGAGTGTGTTAATGACTGCCTAATCAAAGCAAAAGACACAAAGTTCCTATTGAACATACCCACTAATTGCTACAGAATAGTCATGCCTAAAAATGTGCAAAAAAGTTCATAGTTCATTCCCTAATGTTAAAGACAAAAACCTCTAAAAATCCAACCAACTTCACGAACATCCTTAAATTTTGTGAAGTGGTTGCCAAACCCTTTGGTGAAAATGCCAGATTTTAAATATAATGCTCTTCCATCAATGTCAGATGAAATTGATGGCTGAGATGACTTGATCTGAATGTAGATTTAGGTGAACAGTCTTTGTATTTTGTGGTTTGGAGATAGGCAAACTTTATATTACAAATGCAAATTAAAAGACGTAATCAATATTCACAGAATTTGTGGTAGGTATAAGATAACCTCCAGAAGAGAAACTTTCCTGTTATTCTACACTCACCAAAACCCAAAAATCTTTCAGAAGTGAAAAATGATTCTTTTTTTCCTGTAAAAATGTTACTCGAGCTAACATTCTTTTAATTTCTTAGGTTATAACTGATACTAAGTAAAACTGAGTCCAAAGAGTATTCTTAAGATATTACAGCATTGAATGTTAGACTACTCTTCATGGAGTTACATACTGAGTCAAGAAAAATGAATGTTTAGTCAACATATTGAGCCAAAATCTCCACTGCGTTGTCCTTTAGATGTTGCCATACAAAGGTGTGAAGTACCATCAGCCCAAGCTGTTACAATTTACAACCTGCTGTAAGCGGCTAAGCAAGATTTAAGAGTAGGGTGAGGATCAGTTCTACCTCACATACACTTAAAAGAAGAATGGAGGAGCTAAGTGTAAAGATTTAGAAAATCCTAATCAATATGAGACTCTTTAATGCAAATATTACCTCCTTGTGTTATTGGGAAAATAGATTTTTTTTCATTTCCATCAGCCCATTTATTTAGAAATTACTGAGTTATTAGAGCTGCTATCTTGTCTCTTGCATTTAATTTTCAATCTGCATTACATTTAGATATTCTAGCGGCACACAGAGGTGGATGCTACATTTCTGTAGCTTCCAGTTCTGTAAAATGAATCTCCGTATGAAAAATGAAGATTAATGGACTTCATAATCATTTTGTTCTGCTAAAGCCAATTTGAATAAAAGTGGGAAAAAAAAGCTCAGATATGAAAACATCTTTGATACCTTTGGATAAAAATAAGCATTGTACATAATTGTGAGCTCATACATAAATTGTCATTTTTCTCTCATGCCTGTATGAAACATCATTACCAGACACACCCTGGATTTTCATGATATTTTCTATCAAACTGTTAGCTATATGATGTGCAGCAAAAGGTCTCTGGGAATGTCAAGTGCAGACTAGCAGATTTCCAGTCTCCAGTTGTGATTTGGATTCCTCATGCCTGTTGCTCTTTCAATAGCTGTTTTATTTCCTTATTTCAATTGAAAGGTCTCATAGTTTAGCTGAGGATAGCGGGAGCAATTTGGCCCCCCCTCATCCTGCTCTGAAGAACCTCCTCAGATTGCTCAGCATCTCTCTAGCACTGCCACATTTTAAGGTAAAGGGGCTTTGCCCTGGGCTACCCTAGCGTAGGAAGTTGCTCTGCAGCTGCTCTGCAAAACGGCTTCCCTGCGGTGGAGACGGGGTGTCCAACACGGGAGGGTGTTGAAAACCGAGCGAAAGGAGGTAGGAGGAATTGCTGCCCTGTCCCACAGATAAGCCATTCCTGGCATCAGATGGAGTCCCAGGAGTGCGGCAAAAATAATGGACAGATTTTGGACATCCATCCTGGTTTTAGCATCAATCCCGTGGCACTCACTGATTTCTTTTCTCCACCCTCTTCTGCTGTCATGCTGTTCTGGCATGTTGAACATCACCCTCCAGCAATCTCCTAGGGAATACTGCACATTCCAAATATACATGGTATTATAATACGTTAGCCTGGAAATAGTGCAGTATCACCTCTTCACAGAGATCTTGCAAAATCTTGCTTTTCCTTCCAGCAAAATAACAGATTCCACAACACGCTCTTAGGATAATTTAGACATTTGTGACTGCTGGTGGAGCAGCAGCCCACGGGAATGACAAATATTTTACGATTTCCAGTATCTGGAACTAGCAAAACTTTCATTTTTCTGTCACGTGAGGTGACGAGATCTGTCACCTCAGATAACCCACTGTAATCAGATGTTTCATGCTGTGACGGGAGCAGAATACCACGTGCAGTTCTGAGCAAGTGCAGGAGCAAAGCAGGGGGCTCCTGACCTGGGGAAGGGCTATCGCCAGCCTCGTCCGGGGCTGCCCTGCCTTTGTAACCAGCCGGTATCACAGGTTTCATGTCAGGAAGGGGCCTGCACATGGTAAATACCAGTATCTATATGAAGGAGAAGAAACGACTCAAGCGCCACACTCTGACTTTGCAGATCAGGAGCCCACGGACAGAGCTAAGGAGCCATTCTGTAGCTTGGATAAATGATCTGCCTCTTCTGCAACTCAGTTCCCTACCTGCACAGCACAGAAAATAACTTCTCCTTCTACTCTTTGCCCATTCAATATGAAATTCTTTGTAAGGTGAGGGTCTCTCACTACAAATACACAAAAGATGCTTTTAGAAACTACTGCAACAAAAAATAAAACAGCACTACCCAGCCACTACTAAAATAATATGTATAAAACCTAGGGAGTTGTATGAGGAGTCTCCAAGGCTCACCTTGTACTGCAGGAAAATTCAGGTAGCTCCTAAACATTCCTTACTTAGAGGAGTGCAAAGCTTAACCCCTTAACAGTACTCATTAAGACACAATAAGCGCATGTATGCGCCTTCGGAAAAAAATGATCAATTTAACAAAACCTCAAAAATTTAATTTGAAGATTATATGAGGCTTTACAAATTCAAGCAGGTGAACCATGACTTCACAGAAGCAAAGATAAAAGCGTGGACGTTTTGACCTCACAACCTTGGCATCTCAATGGCCCAGACTCAATGGCTGATGAACTTTTCAGGATAAAAAAAATATCACTTAAATTCAGAGAAACACTGATAGTAATGAAAAATGATTAAAGAAAACTAAGACACCATGCAGTACCATACAGATGTAGAATTATCTCCTCACAGAGAGATTTTTTTGAAGTTTTCCAGGAGGCATTGGTGGATCAGTAAAAAGTAGAATTAATCCCCAAAACACTGGGAAATGTGAAGCTCAGGCTTTCATTTATCTTGCACTCATGGTGTTGCACCACGTGTACCAGGGATCTGACAGCACTGTGTGATACTGCTGCTGCACCATCTGTGCAGCAAATGCACACCTAAACTCCAGGGAAACGCTGCAGGAACGGCGCAGAATTTTTAACTCACTGTTCCTTTTATGGACTCTCACTGATGACCGAAGACTGAAATATTACTAAATATTTAACAAAAAGGGTAAATGTGAAAATAGTTTCTTTGGAAAAAACGTTGGCTTTGTAATCACACATGGCACGAAAGCCCAGCTTGGAGAAAATGACTGGTGCTTGGACACTCAGCAAATGAGAACCAAATTGCATCTTTCACATTCTTACATAGATTTTGTATTAAATTTACTTATTTCATGGTACTGTGATTTGGGAGAAAAGTATATACTGCAGAGAAGAAGAACAGCCTTGCAATACTCTGCAAGAGATTTTGTCTTTATGATTCTTTTACATTACAAACAGATAAGGATGGTACTCAAAATAACAAGGAAAAAAAAAGAGCATTGGAGATAATATCTGATAGAGAACACTTGATGGGACATAATATGTATGGAAAGATCCAGACTATTTGTGTTTTTGACAACCAAACTGTGTAAAAGCTCTCTGCCTCTAACCACCTTTCCAGTACAAGTTAGGTATTTATACCCAGAAAGCACACGGATTTTCTTCTGTGCTGTTCTAATTCATGCAGAATGCAGAACTGAAGAATGATGTCAGTGGTTATATATCATGAGCAATTTCTCATAGAACCATCATGCCACCTCTGGACCCCCTGGGCCTTCCCTCCCAGTCCTGCTCCTTTCTCCCAAGTTTTGGCCTCTCTTCTGGAATTCAGACTCTCTAATTCTTGCAGGAACCTTCAGCCTCATCACTTCTCCTCTTGCTCACTGCTGCTGGATGAGACTCACAAGCTAACTTTCTAAACCTTGCTCCCAACTGGTTTATGAAGTTAACTTTTGCAATGCTTAAGAGCCTATTACTCTGTAATCTGACCGCAGAATGACTGCACACCGGTTCTGCCTTTGCAATCTGGAGGAAAGCAAATGCTGACATTTTTAAAGGAACTTGAAAATCTGCTGGTTACTGAGTTAGAAACCTTGAAAGATTTTCTATTTTGCCATGGTGTGAAATTACTATTTTAAAGGGATTTCAAAGATAACCTGCTGATCTTGGGGAAGAGGAAAGAACAGGCTGAGAGGAAAATGTTTGGAGCAAACATCAGACAGACTCTTCCATACACGGTTCTGTGACACACAGGAATAACAGGGGTGGCAGAGGATGCCACAGGAGTGATGGGGCCACCTGCACCTCTCCATGAACAGCATAGGAGGAGGCAAGAGATGAACCCGAGTGTAAACTTGGTGTAATGACAATACTTAATTCTAGGAGGTTAAATGAATCAGATTGTAAAGCTGACTTAGATTTGTATTTTTAAACTCCTATTAGAAGAAAGATGTATCTGCCATGAACATAAACTGCCTGATCTACAGTAAGTTCAAACAATACATGGAAAAGCCATCAGAAAGCTAAACCCACCAGAGTGTCAATCTATGTTTAGCCACTGCCTCTAAGGTACCATCATCCATGACTCCAAAATTTACTCTAATTCCACCAGGAACTCATTGCTTTTCTTCTCCTCCTCTTTCCTGAGAACACCGCTTCAAACAATTTTCACTGCTCTGAGGATTTCCAACCTGTTTTTTTCATTTACCACTCCAGAGTTTATATGAACCCAATCTACCTCCTATCTACAAAAAGCCAATTACTGATTTCCCTGAAGTCCAGGAATGGTGCCTCTGCATTAACCAAGGGTCATTAAATATCAAAGAAAAATGCTTCCTTATCCAGATGGTTGGTGGGTTATCTCCACTCAAGATGTTCAGCACTTGTTCACCTGCAAAGAAGACTTTCAGTTAACATGCTTTAACTTTTACAAAAATACAGAACTTATTACACACAAAGCTGTTGGCAGCTGTAGGCACCACGACTGCCACGTGTACGACGTTCCTTCAGCTACTCTTGGGCAACACAGTGTAACTCCATTCATTTCATTACTTGATATATACATACTCTGGATATTTTCCAAAGACCTCAGATAAGACTTTTCAAAAGTGACTTTAGGGTATCAAATTTAGTTCCTTTAAGGGAATAATGTTAAAATACCCAAACTATTATTATTATTATTATTATTATTATTATTAAAATATTGATGTTTATGAGTGATAATTAATTCTATGTTATCTGTTATGCAATCAAGATCCATTTCTTAAATTAAGAATAGCAGTTGGAAGGGGAGAACAATTCACTGAAATATGTTTTTCCTCTTCAGAAGGATATTCCCTTCAAATGAGTGTTATTATTCAACAAAAACATGCCTTTTTCCTCCTACTACATAATCTGGTTGAGTGGTTTGGTCCGAAGTTTTATCTCTAAACTGAGTGAATTCCTGCATTAATTTACAGACTCCTCAGATTTAAAAAAGAACCTATTTTTAAAATAAGAGACTTTAAAACTTTGATTTTCAACATTTTCCAAGAATAAATATTGAATTTTAAGTAAATATTTTAATGATTATATCACACAAATAACCCTCAGCTTTTGAGAAGTCTTTAAACCAGCTAAAATTAAACGAAAATAATGTAATTAATTACAGTATTTTGAATCAATCTCAGTGGTTTGCTAAACCTGAAATACCTTCCAGTTTTATCTTCTGGAGGAGACAACGAGCCAAGAAATGCATTGTTTACCTATTTGTAATCATGGCTTTTTTTGTAATCATAATCACAACTCATTCATATATTCTCCCTTCTGTCAGGAAATACATTAAGCAAAATTGGATTCATTCATGATTAAACAGCAAGGTAACAGCTAGCACAAAGGCAGTAATGACCAGATTTGAGGATGCCTGTGAATTCTTTAAGCACGATTGCTATCAAAAGATTCAGTATACAATTCATAAATTATTTTTGGGTTGCTGCCCGTTTTATGAATGGTCTATTCCTCTGTTTTTATTAATATTGTTGACTAGCTACAACAGGTGACATTTTTATCCCCTTAGGTTGTCCATTATCCAAATGAAGGGCCATCTGGAAAGGGATTCTGTTCACTGAAAAATGTGACAGAGCTGATGGCTTTTTAACTGCAAGTCATCTATGATTGCTGGTAAACACTGAAAATTAGCATTGATCCCCCTCAAATGAAAAAAACAACAACAATAAAGTACTTAAGACAGGCTTATGGAAACACCTTCTCGGCAGATGTGCATGCTAATTAATAACTGTAGATGTAACCCTCCCTCATTTTTGTCAATTAATGCCAGTTGAATTCTCTAAAACAAACAAACACGAGTGCAGATGGGGCAGCTAGCAGGGTATGCCCAAGGCAGGAAACAGGCCAGGAAACGAGGCAGGCTGCAAGGATCCCGGGAGCTCCCAGGACAAGCCCACTCGGGCTTTGGACATGCCCGTTACCTCCTGGGAGGAGATCCAAGGCTGGAGCGGGGTGTCCCACTGCCTCCTGCTTGGAAGGTGCTTCCCGCATAGGCTGTGATGGGGGCAAGAAGCACCCGGATATCTGCAGGGTAAGGCTGCTGCCATTTGGGTATTGCCAGCCTCAAAATTGTGTTCTGCATCAACAGCAGGAGATGGATTGCAGTGGAAAGTTAACATATATTGCACTCATCTGTCTTCCAGTAGCAGAGTTTGTCCTTCTAGGGCGATGAATAAATATCTGTAATGAATATATCTGCCAAAATCAATTGCATCCTGCTGGTGGCTTCACTGGAATGGAATCAGGCCCTGCAAGACCATAGCAGCAAAAGCAGAGGCAGGGGCAGAGACACCCTCACAAAGCTGTAGCCCACTACAAATGAAAGCAGCTAAGGTAGTTTCAGCTTAACTTTGACCCTCTAAACAACTACTATAAACATGTTTGTTTTTCAGTTCCTTTATCTAAGTTTTTATATAAAAATTTATATTGAAATTATTTTTCCAAGACTAAGAATATCAAAAGGAAATTCTACTTTTTAATCCAATTCCATTTATGGTATTTTCTTCCAGTGTTAAAAGGAGTAGAAATGAGAGCATTTTCAGATACTGCAGGCATTTCTTTACCATAAATAATTAAACTCAACAACTTTTACTAATTAAGAGAACATTGGTCCCATTTAAGTAAGACACACACTCATTATCTCTTGATCTAGTCACTGCAAAAGTTTTCTGCGGATTTATTTTGCTTCTGTCATCTGAGATTAGAACCACAACAATGAATATTTACTCAAGTAGTTTATGTTAACACTGAAAATATATTGGAAAATGCTTCTACGTATTTTACCACCTCAAAAGACATGAAGACTAAGATCATATTAAGAATTTCATACCCATGAGAACCTATGTTGATAAGAGGACAAACAACTCCTGTCTTGCTTATGACTATTTTCTCATATTAGAAACCACCGATATCACTCTATCCGAACCCAGGATGATCCTGGAGAGTGTTTGAAGAGTCAGTTCAACTATCATAAGGGTCCGTGCTCTTGTTCTAGTCTCTGTGTGAACATAAGGGTTACACAACGTTCAAGTATCAAACTCATTGCAAGGCAAAAGCTCAAAGCAAAAACAGAAAACTAGCAGTATTGATGCTGAGGTTTTCCAGGGTACTAACAAATAAAAGTAATAGACTTTGTCACAGCACGCAACATGAAAGAGTTTGGGTTGGAAAGCACCGTTCTGCACAACGCGGCAAACAGAACAATCAAATTATTTGTCTGCTTGTCTAACACGAAGGCAGCATTATCAAGGAACATCCTGTAGCGAGGAGATAAGATGCTGGAGAATAAGCACTGTAAAATTCTTTATCATGCAACCCACAATGATTAGGTAATTTGAACATTTCATATTTAATAAAAGACTGTTTAAATCAGAAATTGCCAGACCAGGAGCTTATTTATATCATACTATGTTTGTGTCTCCAACCAGTCAATGAATGCTCTTTGTTTTTAAGAAGTAGCCTTTTAAAATGAAGGGAGCACGTTAAATGCTTAGAATTACTTTTAAATTAAGCCTCACAGCTGGTATGAACAAAAGGAGACCTCCTAAAGCATTCCATAATAACGGGCATAGCAACTGGCTAGCAGAACACTTGACTTGTTTTTCCACAGTAGATTTGAACTGCACTGTAAGGTAATGTATTGCAAATGATTTCTGGTCCTCTCTGATATCACAAATCATAACCTGCATAAAGCCATACAAGCAATCAAAGATCCATTTGAGCTGTGATTCATATGTGCATGTGCTCAGAGCTAGTACTACTCAGTGCTCTATAATCAGGACTGCAAACATTTTTCATTAGATTCCCATTTCATTAAAGCTGTGAAAAGAAAGAAGAGATGGAATCAAATGTAAAATAAAATGAAGTTAGTATATAAGGCCGGCATGCTTTTTAAGTCAAAATTTTACCTGATTGGTGTGTGTGTGCACGTATATTCATACTCAATTTCTGAGCATACAATATTTCATAAAGTAATCATGGAAAAAGTCCCCTGCCACCCCTTTCAGGAAAAGGTTTTTCCATCTTCAAATCA
This sequence comes from Crypturellus undulatus, assembly GCA_013389825.1. Lineage (NCBI taxonomy): Eukaryota > Metazoa > Chordata > Aves > Tinamiformes > Tinamidae > Crypturellus > Crypturellus undulatus. Next base: position 322,401 of record VWPW01006745.1, on the reverse strand, counting down.
AAATGTGCAGAATCCTAGGTCCCATATTGAATATATCATGGTAATTATGATCTTTTTCTCCAAGACACCATATTATGCAGGTGAATAGTACCTACCAAATAGCATTTTCTCCTTTTTATTAAGATGGAATAGTTATTAATGCCACTCTTGATATATAAGTACATACACTGTGGCTATATATTGTGACTACATAAAAGACATAATTAGGCCATACAGCAAGACGCAGTTAAGAGAAGATTAGCCCTCACAGTCCTTCTCAAAGATGAGTGGAAGGCATATTTGGGATTTAGAATTATTTTAGTAAGAAATGTATGAATTTCTCATCTGCTGTTAAATCTCTACTCTGTAACAAAGAAGAAATCACCCAAATTCATCTTTGAAGGAGATAAATGGAGAAAAAGGACACATCAGAATATATTTACATGAAGAACTGTATATGGAGCCAGATCTATACTTTCTCTGGATTTTCCAAACAATACAGCCCGCCATCCCTTTCCCAGGATCCCAGGGAACCCCTTTATTGCTGAATTTTTACATAGATGGTTCCCAGCTACATTGCTCCACACACTCGCAGCATAAGCTGCTATCACTAGAAAAGTTCTACATTGTTTCTACCATAGGAATATATTAAGTTGATGGTAAAGCCAAATGTAAAACACTGGAAAAACATCCATGCAAAAATTTCCTGAATACCAAGAACACAGGATTGTGATGCCACATTCTGTATTTTGATTTGCAGTTTTGTTATTGCAAACAAGCAGGAATTTTTACATTTTTTTTCATTCTCATTAGAGCATCATCATAATACTGAACACGATCAGTCCTACGACTAGGACTAAATGTATTTATTTCTCTTCTTCCTACACAGTCACCTGAAAATGTGTCCTTTTTTATGTACTTAAAAATCTCAGGCAAATACTTCACAGATAAAAATTTGCAGCCTTAAGGTTCTGCATGAAAACTGTGATTTGTGGCAATTTCAAGCCACAGTGGGTTTGCCACTTTTAACTTATGGAAAGTACAGATAATGTTTAAATGTTTTAATTCTGATGGTTTGCTTATACTGACTTCCAAGAGGAAAGCCAAACACTGGTTAGTGACTGAAAAACGGCAAGTGAGAATTGGAATTCAGTTCATGGGCTGACACATTTGCTAAATGGTAAAACCAGGAGTAACTCTGTAATATTTTATTTGAATTGAAATTAAAAATCTAATTTATTTCTTGAATCATATCTGTATGAAGCACCCAAGACCCTATTTTGCATAGCAATTACAGCTGCCAGAGGAACAAATGGTTAACAATTACTGTTTTGCTTCTTGCTCCCCACTCCTCAAAGGCAAAACTGAAAGGAAAAGTAAGATAGGATTTTTATAATGAAGAGCAGAGAGAAAAATAGGCAATAACTTGGATAATAATTTAGCAGTAACAAGAAAATCCAATAAATTTGAATATATATATTTATACCCCTATAGCCACATCTTCTTTGAAAAAAGTAAATTTGATAGCCATGTTCAATTTAGGAAAGATTCTTTTTCTATGGAAAAAAAATGAAAAAATGCTCATCAATTCATCTAATGTAGAGCAGGAAGACACCTCAAAACCTTAGACGGTCATAAAATCCATATCTCTCAACAAGGTAGGATGAGCGATTTCTGCCAGCTCTTCGCCTAATCTGTTCTTGAAAATCTCTACATTGAGGAGGAGTCCGCAGCCTCCCAGGGTGACATACCCAAACACTTAACTACTGCTGCAGTCAGAAAAGTAGTTCTGGGGGCTTTTCTTGCCTGAGGTCCCATCTAGAGCTCCCTCCCTGCAGAAGAATCACTTGGCTGTGGGTCCATCCCCAGTCCCCTGCACTGGATACGGAGAACAATTTATTCCCTTCCTTTCTATGATAATCTCCCTTCCTTTTAAGAACGGTGTCATCTCTCTCAACCACTAACTAGATAGACCACTAGTCTAAACTAAACTAGCCCAGCTCTGTCAATTTTCTCTCCAAGACCACGTTTCCCCTCATCACACCCTTCCCTGTCCTCAGGACTCACTCTGAGCAGCCTGAGCCTTGTGCCTTTCAAGGGCCTTGCTACCGTACCAGCAAGGGTATTTTCAGCAAATCCTGCACATTTGCAACAAACAAGTGACAACAGTTTCAGGGATACTTACAATCATCTAAAACCTGAGACACAATTAATTTCTAATCCACTTTATCCAGCCAAGTTTATATGTTCAGGTAAGAGGATATAGAACTTGATGTTTAGAAAAAATATTTCAAAATTTCATATGCGATTATTAAGATATTATGGTACTAAAACTCCTGTTGCTCAGTATCATAACACTGAATTTAATGGAATTTCATGCGGTGGGCAACTGTCTTAATTAGTCTTTTCAGTTTCAGTTAACTCAGAAGTATGTCAAAATAATCCTTATAAAATAAAACCAACATGGTATTAAAGCTATAATTTAAAAAATGGAAAGAAAACACAGGGGAGCTAATGCAAACTAGAAATAGCTTTTGTTTTCTTTTTCTTTCTTTTTTTCTGACTAGTACAATGTGCAAACTTGCTTTCTCCACATTTGTTGTCAATGAGATACTTTCAATACTAATGAAAAAGCTGCACCGGGGTACCTACCAGAAATGGCTTATTAGCCATAACTAATGAAATAAGCCAAAATATATCTCGTTCTTTACTTGAAAAGCATTGGGGTTTTTTTTCTGATTTTCAAATGTCTGTAACTAAAAGTTAAAAGCATCCCACCAAAAGTGGCTACTTCAGAATATGTGACCGTGTCCTCTCCATCCCGACCCGCAGCTGGCATCGCAGGAGGCCACAGCTCGGATCAGCACAGGGTAACAGTGTCACGGAGCCCCCGGCAGAGGAGGAGGGCATGACAGGATTTGGTGTTGAAGTTGCTACAAAGTGCAATATTTTTTGTCACTCCTGTGGTGTTACCTACAAAAGTTCAAATGTTTTCCATGAAATAACCTTGGAAATTTTCCTTCAGTAAATATAAACCCTTCCTAAGATTTGATACTGTTAGAAACTAAACCTAAAATACCAAATACATCAGTGGGATGGAAAGAGTGGGATGTTTTGAAACAAATCTGGTTTTGACTGTTTCTTCCTATGGGAAAAGGAAATATATAAAACAAACCCTCCTCACAGAGATGTACCTTCCAAGTGTATTTTTCGCTTCAAATTATTCTTGAATATAAATCCAGAGGCATTATGGGTATTCTTGCACTAAATCTAGTATTTTACTGAATAACTTATTTATTATGATGAAATTCTTTTTAATAAAAATAATTCGATTCATTCCTGCAGTTAATCTTATAGAAACTGCACAGAACGTAAGTAAACGCAAACTGTCTTGAGGTTTCTACTTTAGATGATTGCAAAGCACTCAGCAAAACTCAGCATGTCCAGCGCTCTTCCCCAAACGACCTCTCCCCCAACAGGGCAATGGAATGCCAAAGGTTTGGACACTGCATCATTATGTCAAACTCTTCCAACTCAACCTCAGGCGGCTCCTGCCTATGGTGTTTCCCTGCAGAAAGCTACCCGGGGGTTTGGTTCAGTGCAAGAGGCAGGAAGGGAAGTCAAGTTGGGACAAAGAAGGCGATTCTGCAGCTCCAAGACACTACTACAATGGGATCAAGCGTCCCACGGGACGAGCAGCTGTCCCGCTGTGAGCTCTGTCCTGCTGGAAATGCATTTGGAGCTATGCTCTGTTTGGGATCATTGCATCTCACTATTTATTACTTTTTCTTTCTCTTCCTTTTGGCTGTTTCCCTGGCAGGCTTCTCCACATCCGTGTTCCCTTTCAGCAGTGTGTTTAGAGCTACTGAGCCACCCACCAAACTATCACCAACTAAACCTATCTCCGCATATAGCTTAGCATACAGGTTCTAGTGCACAGCCTTTGAGCTTGCATTAATACCTCTGAGGTTCGCTGGATTAACCCAAGGCGCTCACGTAAACCTAGAGATGCCTGAAATCAGTGGTACAGCTATAATTCCTCCCTTTACTGCCACATTGTTCTCCTGTAGCTTGTATACCATACATCAGGGCTCTGAATAGGGAGAATCTCAAAGCATACACTTATCACAGGTTAAAAGCCACAGAGCACATAATTCTGCTCCAATTTTTAATACACAGTGCTTTCAGAATAAAATATATAAAGTCATTACATTACTTTTCTCCAGAATTTATACAGCTATATAGTATTAATTATTTCTGCAGTACAAATTCCTGCTAAAATTAATCATGTGAATTAAGTGTGCATATCAAATGAGATGCTGTTCATTCAGAAATATTAGATTAATATTTTGCTCTGTTGTGTTCACATTTAAATATCTCAAATAATATTAAATATATGACTTACTGTGAATATATTTTAGGAATTATTTAGACATTCTTAATAGGTCAAATAGTGAACTACTTGGTGGATATGAACACATAGAAATTCTGTAATTCGGGGTATGAGACTCTAAATCCATCTGTGAAGTTCAAGCCTCCAAGGAGAAATCAAAATAATTTAGAACAGAAAATGAAATGAGGAGAAGAGGGTGCTGCCTGGCAGCCTACCCAGCAGACTGGAGGGGATTATTATCTGATCCTAAATAACAGTAAAAGACATTATTCCTGACCACAGCCAAATTTTAGGTAAAACTGTTCAAGTCCTTTGCCTTTATATCCATTCTGTTCTGGGATCTGTCTCTGTCTCTGAAATTTTAGTGGTGGTTTCAGCTCTCATGTAAGAGCTGATCTTTTATCCTGATCTGTGACACGCTGCATTTTTGTACCGCACACCTGAACTATGTTCTTTTCCCCTTAGCTGAATGAGTCCCAAGACGACTAGCCAAAGGCCCAGGGCCCCCTCACTCTGTCTTCTCTAATGTCCCCGCTGATTCTTCCCCAGATTTAGCTATTATCTGTGCTCGCTACCACTATGCGAGAAGATGGATGAATCGCTCCCAGTGTAGCTGCCACAGATGTCCCACTCCATAGATCACGCAGTAAGTTGAGCTGAAGCATCATGTAGTGTGGGCTCGCTGTATCATTTCAGATGTCATTCCCTATCGCCCGGGGCCTGTGAAATCAGGCTCGCTCTGGCAGCACAGCGCTGTGTCAGGCTCGCAACCGCCTGGGATTATTAGCCGTGATTGCAGGAGGTAAAACTTAGCACAGTAGTTCACAAAACTCGTACCCAGTTCCTCGTTGTTTTGTGGCGCATCCCAGGCACCAGAGATGGAGGTGGCAAGGGCTATGGGGAGCAATAAGGACTATTTTTCTGTATCCTTCTCACAAGAATACACGAGATCCGGGTAATAATTAAAAGTCAGATACCCAGGCTGTAACCGAAATGACAGTGAGAAGGGATATGTGAAAGGATACGTGTTGTATTCAGCCTGTCTGCCTAACATTTATCCTTATGTGGCAAAACAGTTAAATGAATGCTGCGGAGCCCTGCTCCAGACGGGCTTAGGGAAGAGTCGGGCACGCTGCAGACTTAAACCTGAGCAAATTTAGCCTCTAAGGCACCACCTTTCCTTTCTCCTTTTATCAGCTTGTGTCACTCCTTCCCTGGCATCGGAACAACTATCCACCTATATATAGGTATATTGTACATAATAACTTGAACTAGAGCACCGTAACTATCTACCCCTTCAGATAACCTGAATAGCTTCTTTTGTAACCAGTATGTGTTGGAGAAGTTCAGTATAAATGTTCTATTCATTTGCTTTTGATCATTAAAATCAAAGGAAATTGCTGATAGAAAGGCAGCAAAGTCTTGGATATGGCATTAGAGAGTCAAAGGCTACGGAGACTTTCATAAAAAAGCAACTGTGAAAAGCTGCTTTGTTATTCTGTAATCTAAACTCGAGGCTGATGATTAGGAAAAGCACCGTATCATACAGCTAAATCCAAAGCTTAATTCCACTACTGGTGTATTGACTTGTGTGTGACAGCTGTAAATCATCTTAAGAGATGCACAGGCTGGTAAAATGGCTCTCTTAATTAAACTATCAGCTGTTATGACAGTCTCAAAAGCCAGGAATTGCCAAAACAATGCAGATTTCAGTCTCTTCAGATTTATGATGAGAACAATCAATTATAAATCTTTGAAATGCTATTGATGCTTGTTTGAAATTCAGTAGAATGAAAACCATGAGGAGCATATGGCAAGGGAATGTTAATGGTATTAGAGATTCAGAGAAATTCCACAAACTTCTACTGCAATCAGGAAGGCTGACAGTATTACTGAAGCTTTCCTTTGCAGTCAAGACAATATCAGAAAAAGAGGAGGAGAAAGAAATGAACCACATTACAAACTGACAGGTCTATTACTGAGCCAAGTGAAAAGTCTGCATTAAAACATAATTGTCTGAATAATCCTAACCTTTGTGGAAATAAAGAGTGGAACTCAATAACAAATAATTAAGTGTTACTTGAATGGTATCATTTACTCTAAGGACACCCACGCTCAACCTTTTAAAGATCCACAAATAGATATTTCAATGAGATATAAGATGCCTAATATAGGCCTTACAATCTTACTGCAGTCAACAGAACTATAAGTTTCTCCCTTCTGAAGGTTGACACCCCTTTATTTTTGTAGTAGAAAGACCCTATTGCTTTCTTACTGTCTTAAGAATGAAGATAAAAAGAGAATGAAGTTGTAACATTTTTCTATACATAATCAGTTCACGGTTTCAAAAAAGTCACGCTAAACAAAATTAGTCACACCAGATTTCCCACTAGGCCTGTGAAACAGAGACCTTGCCTGTAGAATGTACAGTAGGAAACAAGGTCAATAGAGCAATTTTTTAAGTTTTTTTTTTTTAATATTATTTTTGTTGTGAAAGATGTCTCAGTTCAACCGCTGATCTCCTTATGCCTCCACACCAGGCATGCACAGTCTGCAGCAAATCTGCTCCCTGTCACTAATAGCAGCACTGGGGGTAGACTGAGTGTGTGGTCCTTAGCTAGAAGGATGTGTTCAATTGCTGTGGAAGTAAATCCCAGTAGCCGCCTGATACAGCCCAATACACTAAAGATGCCATTAACCTTAAAATCATTAATCTGTCCTCCCCTTAGGATTTTTTTTAAATACTGCACTGTGACACCGGACCATCCAAAAATATAGCTGAAAATGTAAGCAACTTCAGCATGAGAAAATCTTCTGAAATTTATATTGGTATGTAAGACATTAAATTGGTATGTAAGACAAGGAACATTCACTTCAAGCAGGCTTTTGTTTTATAGTGCTACTTGGATTGTACTTGGTTGATGGGATTCCAGGGAGGGAAAATTGCTTCGCTGCCCTTTCGAAGACATGTCAGTGCTTGAACAAACTCTTCCCATCCCTTGAATCCTTTGGTGAGTGTCATCCAGACTGCACTCATTCATACCCAGTGCAGCAGGGCTGCTGACCAGCGAGCGGAGCGCCGGCACCAGGCACGGGGTGGGAACGCGGTACCTGCCCGGTGGCACGTTCCAAACGGAGGAGTAGAGCTCTGTGCGCTCGCCCAGGCTCCTGCTTCCATCCAGCTGAACTTTGTAAAACCAAAGCAATGCAGACAGCTGCAGAGGAGTGGTGACACAGAATATAAGGCAGAAAGGAGCCTGGGGGGTAAGAAAAATGTGGGTTTTGCCTAAAAGTGTTACTACATGCAGTGTAGAGCTTCCTTGATTTAAATGGATGCCATGTGGAGATTTTCAAGAGGGAAAGTAGCAGATTTACCCATCTATCTTCACCTCCAGCCTTATCAAAAATATAGTCTCCTCTGAATACCCAAGAGTACTGTGTAAGTAATCAAGTGGGGTTTCCTGCTAACTGATGTTCCCAAATCCCGAGACCTTAATGTCCTACTGATATTGGAAAAAGAGATGCTAATGAAATATCAGCGCAGGAGACCAGAGCCCAGCACAAAGCTGCTCTGTGAGACGAGCCCACTGGTGCCCGCAGCCCCGCTCGGGACACAGGCTGCTGCTGCCTGCTGTTCGCGTGGGCACGATGCGTCTCCACCACGGCGCTCAGCCGGCTACGCTGCTGCGTAGACAAGAGCAGGTGCTTTCCTGAATCCTTTGTGATCGACAGCCTCTGAACCATGGGATTTTACTATTGTTATTTTAGTTAGAACGACAAGTTTCCTGAAATAATCCAAGCTTTTTAAAATTCCAGTTGCAACATACTCCCTACGGCACAAATCCAACAGGCTTTAAATAAAATGGGGAGATTTTTTTTTTCTCTTAGACTCTTTGTAATTTTCTTGCTATGATTCCTAAGAATAATCTGTCCTTGTATTCTAAAAAAAGTGGGATCATCACAAGGGACCCTAAACTGTGCATTAGAATTGTAGTATTACTTGACAGAAACATCCTACTCCCAGTATCACCATCTGTTTGTTATACCTGATACTCAAAGAGAGAGAAAAAGAGTATGCTTAATATTTACGATACGACTTATAAAGCTATACCGAAATGTTTCCTTAAAAAAGCTACAACAAGAGAAAGCGCCTAAAACCTCAAACTAAAAAATTGTTCATTAACACATACAGTAGATGATAGGAAAGCTGTTAATTCCCACTTCATCATGAGACACCAGGAATCAAAGGGCACTGAAGAGGGAAGGAAACTCCCCAGCCTTGCAGTGCTAGAACAGGTCCCCACAGCACAAGCTAAGACCTAGACAGGGATCGACAAAAGATGCTGTGTGGGCTGAATGGTGCTGCCACTGCCCCATCTACTAGATAATTTGGAAGAAAATAAGATTTTCAATCCTCATCTGAGCATGCTGCTTAAGTGTTAGTCTCGTTTACTGAATGGTGAAGATTTTCCTTGGAGAAGGAAGAAACTTATTTACCTACTTAGAGGAGGTATTTGAGAATGAATCTTCCGAACCAGATGACAGGGTTCCTGCTTTGACTGCAGTAAATTTCCCATAGCAAATCACCTGGATGGCACTAGCATTTCCTTTCTCATTGATTTAGCTGCCTGTGTTTCAACACCTCTCCCTGCTATCAAGGCTAGGAATCAAAAACAAGGAGAGTAACATCTTTTTCCTTGCCGTTGCTTCTGGGGGAAAAGTGGGTAACTCCACAGGGGAAACTGCTGCAATTTGTCCTTTTAGAGAGAGACTCCCCAGTGTCACTTCCATGTGCAACTTTTCACACCACCAATAACAGGTGGGACAGGCTGATTTTCACAGCTTCCTCGAGGTGGGAGAGTATGTTCTTACCAACTTGAGTCTGACTTCACTCATTTGCAGAGCTGAAGAATTTGCTGTCTAGAGAGGTAGAGTGAAAAAGAGGAATTGAGAGAGCAATCTCTGCCAGATAGAGCTGGTCTGGGAAGGTCACAGAGGACTTTCACCCCAGGTCTCCCCCCTTCCTCCCTGGTGCCAAGGCTAAAAGCAGGAATACAAAATTCAAAAATTCTTCATCTCTCAGGTATATACTCCAAACAATTAAGGCACCTAAACCCCTTGTTTCTCATATAAAACTGATCTTGTGATAATTTCTATGGAGAACTCAAACATTATTATTTCTGATGTACTTGCATGGATGTATTATTCATGGCCACAAAGTGCACATACCATCATATGACCCTCATAATTTGGGACACTCCTCATTTCAGATTCACATTTATCTCTATCCCATATTGAGGTTACGATCTGGTCATTTCTTCCTTAACTCAACCTTGTGCTTTTATATAAACTCCATTTGAAGCTGAGCGCTTAATAGTTATCTTAAATAGCTTCCATAAATAAAAATAAATATACTTTCTGTGACTAGAAAGGAAATCTGTATGCATTTTAAAGATTCAGAGGTAGTGTTAGAATGAAGTCAAGGTTAATATAATCAGTATTTGTTTCTCTAACATATTTCTATTAATTTTTGATGCACATAACAAATAAACAATGTAAAAATGCAATCGAATAATAGGACATATCAAAATATAGATAAATGTACCCATGCAAACTTTAACCTACATAATATACAAAGGTGAACAAACTATTTACCATTAAAATCATAAAGAACAAATGAAATGAAAATAAATGCATCGAGCTATTTGGGGCACAATAACACAGAAGAGGCAATGTTGTATTTGCAACCAAAAGCCCTCTCAAAAGCATCACCTAGCAATAATGGAGAAGTGGGGAACACGAGAGACTTCTTTTTACTACCAGAAATAAAAATCTCAGCTTTCTCTTTTATACAATAATCTTCAAAAACAGAAATATCAAAAATATATATAAGAAAACAACAAACCAAAAACAAACAAACTCATTATATCAGCATACCTATGCCATTTTTTTTCACGCTACCTATGTGTAACTCAGGAATTTTTGATCAGCTGTACGGCTAGAAATTCTGTCAATTACAATTTTTCCCAAATTGTGCTAATACATGCTTTTTAAAAAAAAACGTACAATATAAATGATATTTAACAAGAGATATCTTCCTTCCTAAGCATGAGAGTTCTCTGATACCATCTATGATGACCAGTCCTACATGCAGGTACTGGACAATCCATTACACAAGATGTACAAGCACCAGTATATCTTATGAACCATCATTTGCCACACAAATCTAAAAATGGAGGAAAAGAAGAGCATGAAAATTGCAAGTTTTTGCTAAATACCAGAAATTTTGCAAAAGGTAAGTCCAAAGGGACAATTTTTAAACTACTTTAATAAATATTCTTTTAGATATGGTTTCTTTTCAGTAGCTTTACAATTTATGGCTCTATTCTTCTATACTCCATCACTGCCTCCTGCAGCATAATTCATCTTTTGTCTCTGCAAAATTATGAATGAGTGTTTTGCTCTCCTTGCTCTTGCATTTGCCCTTCCCATTCTCCCCCTGCTAGAATCCTCAATACTGCTCAGCACTTGAAGTTCAAGCTCATCTTATTGTTATAAAGGATATTATTAAGAGCTTTGACTGGGATTCCGACTGTAGATTTCTCAGTTTGATTAATAGAAAATAATCACTCTCCCTCTCTCCCTCTCTGGTGATTTGGTTAATTAACTGATAGAAGAAGCACAAGTAATTTCTACACCAGTGTACTTATTGTTTTAAAAATTATATGAAAATCAGTCCCTTACTAGATGATTAGGTTTTTAGGTCTGCTAATGAACAACAATAGTCTGCCATTGCCATCTTTTAATTTACTTTTAATCACCAGCTAAATAACAAAGAAGTGTCTTTTAAAATAATTAAGACTACATATCAGGTCTCTGTAGGATGTCAACAATAAAGGGGTTAATGATGCATCCAGTCATCATGGAAACAATCAAAAAATGTCTTGCTTTAAACAGCCCAGAACAACTCAAACAATCTAAATACATCTGTGCCACAGTAATTCCCATAGCTTCACAGCATTTTTCTTCCTGTAGAGAACAAATAATAATAATAAAAAAGTGATGATGGAAATCACCTACGTAACCAGGCTAAATAGTTTAATTAAAATATTTGTATCTAAACTCTCTTAACACTGTAGTATGACCTCAGCTCTGATGATACGAGACATTAAAACATGCCTATTGAAATACAGCACTTTGAGGCATTTATTGCATTTTCTTTCATAATATATGAACCTTCTTTAAATAACCCAAAATATGAAGAATTGAAAATGGGATTCCCAAAGCTTTATTCCAGTGGGATATTCAAATGTCTCAATGACACATAAGAACACATTTATTTTGGGGTGCAAAAGGATAATAAGTTTGCTTGAAAGTGCTAACTTTTTTAGTAGCAATTTTATGGATGCATAATGTCTATCTACTCTGCCAGAAAACTAACTCATCACAACCCTATTCCTGGTCTCTCACTGATTTTTAACAAGGCAGGCATAGAAGGTGTGTACACATGTGTACATGTGTGTCTCCCCATGCACACATCCTTCAACCCAGCCACCAACGACAAAAGCGGGGCTATACAGAGACAATATGCCCTTTTGTAGACTAATTTCCCCAAAATGGTAGAGATTAAAAATACTCCATCAAATGTCAAAGCTTTTACAACCTGAAAGACTAATGGATACCCAGAGGTTCTGGAAAGATGAGGCAGGTACCACATTTAAAATTACCAAAACACCTGTACTGTTTAGTATAGCATCTCACTAAGCAGTGAATGCAGCAGTAAGATCTCTTTAAATCTTGACAAAGAAATTAAATTGTCCCATAAATTCTCTATTATGAAGCAGCCAACACATGTACCAGCACTCCAGAGAGCTACTCCATTCTCATCCATGTGCTTCCTTTTGAAAATGTCTTTTGAAGCAGCACATGTTTTGGCCCATGGGAGTGCAGGATATAGAGCATTGTTAGGAGACTGGTAGGGCCATCTGTGCTCTGGTTGAAAAGACTTTAGTTAATGTGGAAAAAAAATGTATGAATTGCTCTCTTTGCAGCTTCTATTCTCATTTAGAGAATAATGTGTGAAAATACTGTAGAAATGAGAGCTGTCAGTGGCCAAACAGGTAACGCCTTATCAGTACAAGATGGCTCTAAGCCACATGCTTGGGGCAGCAGTGATAGCAGCAGTTAGGAAAATCACAACCTGGCTAAGGAGACTTCTCATCTACACTACATTCCTCCTTTCCTCCCTTCTTCTCTCCTTCCCTCGCTCCCTGTCAGAGCTCTGCTTTTTTTGAAGTATAAATTCTCCATGGTCGCAGATATCCATGAGTGTCTGCATCAGTACTATGCCTCAAGAGATAGACCGATTACAGTGGGTCTCTAGGCACTACAATGACAGTAGCAAACAGAATACAGGTATTTACTAGACACGTTCAAAGTAGTTGATGAGGTTCCAAATGATGTAGAATCCAAAGTCTCTCCGGGCAGCTCATTTCCTACTGTAAATCAATTTTTATATTTTACCTAACAGTGCACATTGTTTCCTCATATTCATTTCATTATCTCTAATTAACCCTTTTAACCATTTCCAGGAATCCTCTACCTTGTTTTGTTCTTCCCTTTCTCTACGACAGTTAAACAGCCCATGTACAATGCTGAACTTAAACTGGCTCCGATATTTCTGAATATCTATTTGTTATTTCTGAATATCTATTTGTACAGCATCCCCAAAGGGAGCCTGACCACAGAGGACAGAGAGCTGCCCCACTCTGTGAACTCCGTCTCCCCGTATCCAGACAAACTTCATGGCCACTTTGTTTTATGAAATGCTTGTCCACTGCCACCAAAAGCTTACAGTCTACTACTGATTCTACTGAATTAGAGTTTTCCGGTTTTTAGTTCATCGTAGAGGTTTTTTTCTTTAATTGATGAGTATTATTATTGTTTCTACTCTGTGAATCCATACCATAATCTTTATTAATATAATGTAAACAAAAATTGCAATCTTTTTTTTTAAATGAGCATCTTAAAATCTTTTAAATTCTTGTTTAATAATTTTATTATTGACTGAAACCACTTTAAAGGAAAGTGTGCAGCCATTCTAGAAAAATCAAAATGGCTATGATTAGTTATAACAAGGATTCAAGATGTTGATTTTAAGTATTTCTTCTGAGAAATCTTAACTCAGATGCTTGTTTTATCAACGTATGTGATTATAATCATGGAAAAATATACACATAAATCTATATATACTTAAAATTGGAAACTTCTCATGAAATTGGAAAACTTCTTATGAAGAAATCCCAAATAAAACTGTACTTAATTAACAGGTTGGTGTGAAGGTTAAAACAGATAATTCAAAGGGAATTGCAATGCACATTTCAGATAAAGACAGTCATTATTTAAAATGCAATGAAGTATTGAGGCTTTTGCTTTTGTTTTTCTCTATGCATACTTCCAAAATACAAATACCATTAAATTTGAAAGATGAAAAAAGATGAAAAATTGTATATGAAACCCTGAGATGAAAAGGTTGACTCTTCTCTGCTCTGTGTCACATCTATTCTCTTCACAGACTTCAACAACTAAAAAATGCCAGACTTGCAGTTATATGTACCTTATGGCCTTGCAAAACACAGGGTACAGTCCCTACACTGGGATGTCTGACGGATTTGTGCCTTTTTTAATATTAATGACTACCATTACAGTTATGACCCAGTAACTTAGCCCATGGGGACATTCCAAAGGCAGCCTGTGCCTTTGATGAAAGGCAACACAAATTTAGCAGCATCCTGTCCACCATACGAACCATGGTCCTCTGCTTTTCATTCTCCTGCAACAATATGGCTCATGCGTATTCAGGAGACTTCAAAAGTGTAGCCAAAAAGACTGAGGCTCAGAGTGGTCCTTTTATGCCTTTGATGTACAAAGCAAATCAGCCTGAACTCATGAGAGACTCCTGATGACAGGGGCTGGGCTAATCTTAGCATGATCAAAGCATTCAAAGTCAGTGACATTTGCAAGGAAATTAATGATCCCTCCATAAAGGTTTTAACCATCCTATAAACAGGATAAATGTACAAATCCTTAGATGGATGGTACCATTAAGTACAGCAAATGTTACTGAAAATAATCACAATAGTGGCTCATTTATTAAGAAACTGCTCCTCACATTCATTTACATTCCACTGAACAGATTGTACAAAAGCTTTTTTTTTTGAGTCTGGTTAACATTTTCTGAAATGAGAAATTACACACTGAAAAGCAGTACTTTGTGTGTGTCATGTCAGAGAATTACAAGGGATCATTATCCAATCTTTGAGACACAGAATTATTACAGATTTATCAATTGTTTCTACTGATGTAAAAGGTCTGATAATGGCATAACGTGCCTGACTAACAAGAACTGCTATAATGAAGCTAAATGCTTTAACTTGTTTAATGATTCCGGTGACAATTAGTAGTTATTTGGGACCAGAAAAGAAATTGTAAAGTATAGCGTTATCCGTGATATGATCGGCGGTCATAGGGTGAAACCGTAAATTCAAGGTTGGCATTTGCATTTTAGAACAGTTGTTAATGTTGTTAAATATGCTGAAATCATATTCATACTGTGGGAAGATCAAGCAACCAATTGTGATTTTTCTGGTAGGTATTTCTCACTGCCTTTGTATTGTGTTGCTTTATTTAATAACAGCTAAATGGCATGTGCATTATTAGGTTCAGTAAGTAGTTTTAAGCATATTTTACATTTTACTCTGTATCCTCAAGTAATTCTCATACCAAAGAAGAAATGCAGGAGAACAATTGCTCTCATTCTAATTAAGCCTGGCTTTGACATGTGGTCAAAAGCAGGCGGAGAAGGAGTAATTGAAAAACACTTTCCCTAACTCCAGTACATACTGACTTTGCTTGTATTAGTGTACTGTCTTCCTTACAGACGGAAGAGGATTAAAAAATCACTTGGTGATTTTCTATTGTGGATAAACATGAAGGTACAGTCAGACAACCCCTATTAATATGGGAGTAGACAGTGCCCACAGACCACCTCTGCCTCTAACAACTTTGGGTGCCATCATTTGTCTTTGCAGACGTCACTCACCTGGGTCTTAGTTAAAGCCAGTAGAAAGACGGTTGCAAGACACAGTAAGAACAGGGTCCCAATTCAGACAGATTCCTCAAATTTGAGCTCATAATATATTCTTTCTACAACTTCAAATACATCTGTATAGTAGGTAGAATCTCTCCTCTACTGGACCATAGCTCTTTTATTTTTCCCAGCTCTGTTTTATGTTAAATATTGATTAACAAAAAAGCTTAATTCTTATTTTCAAGTGTACAGACTCCCAGTGTACATAAACACATGCTTGTGTCGTTCAGAACAGGGAGAAATCTGAAAGAGATTTAACAAAACGGGAAATGGCTTCTCAGTTCAGAGAGCCGCCTTCGTGCAGTTCTGCTGCCTGCAGCTGCCCTGTACTTCTCAGGAAATGCTTTTTTCCAATCCCTCTCGGAAAAAAAAAAAAGAAAAAAGAAAAAAAAAAAGAAGAAGAAGAAGAAGAAGAAAAGACTTTGGAATACTTTTTGGTTCAAACGAGAAAAGCTTAGAGAAGCAAAAAAAAAGAAGCAGAAGTACCTAGGAAATTTTACCTGTGAACAGTGCTGGAGCTCAAGTTCTAGCAATCGTGGTTAGCGGTGGGAAAAATAAACAAATAAATAAATCAGAGAAAACCAGCATCAGCTCAGCCAGAACATCACTGACAGATCTGCTCAGCTTTATATCCTGTAGTGTTATTTCATAACGTTTAATTCCTTAAGGTGAAGTGCAATGTTTTGTGGCTACACGTATTCTGTTATTTTTCTCTGGACAGCTAAAACAACACAAATAACTCCATTGTCAATAGAGAAAGGGAGAGAATCTTTCTGGTTGTCCAGTTTCTAGTGTATTTGCTATATCCTCACCAGAGAGAAGAGCCTGGCCACCTGTTTCCCTCCTACTCTGGTGCAGTTCCTGCCTGTCAGATTTGTTTAGTTTTTCGATGATATTGCTTCTCTTCTGTTGATTTTGATGTTTTAACTTTGCTTTTGTGCAATCGTAAGACTACTTCTGTTGTTTATGGAAATACAGGGAATATGTCATTCTGTTCTTCAATGAGACTGATGCATTCTAAGACTGTAATTCAGTAAAGAAAATGTCAATTTAAAAATTGCAAAATAAATATGCTTGAGGTTATGCTTATCAGGAGAATGACAGACATGAAACTCACAGCACATATGATTTTATGATACTGCACCTCACTCAGGTGATATTGCCTGAGAGAGTTTCATGGAATAGGTAGAAAAAACCCTCACACCTACAGCCATGTACATAATTTTTCCTTTTTTTTTTTTCTCCTTTTGATTCATTTTGTCATTAGAACACAGAGAATGATACTTAAGCTTAATTAGTTGCAGTAAACTAATTTACAAGTATTTCTGTATTTGTTTCTACATTTACAACTGATACTATTTTTGTTACTTGTTTATGTCAGTGAATTGGAAAAAAAAGTATGAAATGTAATTAACCAGACTAAATTACCAATTGCAATATTCTCAATAATCAACAAGCCAAGAAATTATTTGCTAAAGAAATCTACAAAAATTTAAAGCAATTATATTTGACGACTTTGCAACCATTCACAGTTGGGAGTGCAAACAGAAAACAAAACGGAAATTAAATTATTTGTGGAAATTATTCATTCAGCTGTCACCTCACTATTTTCCTCCCTTTAAATCTTAAATGCAGTTGATTTTATCCTAGAAATGGAATTAACATTATAGCCATTCAGAAAAAAATCTCAGTGACAACTGAAAGAAAAGCAATCACTTTTCCCTGCCTTCAAAAAAGAGTAAAGGCCTCTTTTGTTCTCATGTCAAACTCCACATGCAGACAGAAACTAATTCTGTTTGTGTGCAGCTGGGAAGCAATAATTCTTTTTTTTTTTTTAAACAGCATTTGCTCATCACATTGAAAGAGAAAAGAATTTAAAAATTCTATTTTCCTTCTTAGGTTTTCTTAAAAGCAATTTTTCGTCAAGAAAAAAAATAGAGACCCATGGCCTTCCAAGGCCAGCTAATAGAGAGTTCATGTGTGCCCTCAAAAACGCAAACAAACAAACAAGCAAAAAAACAGTTTTTCTAATTCTGTAGGTACGTGGTTATGTGCTGGCACTACTTCAGCTACGGCCACATGTAACTGTTTTTATCTTCCCTTTGCTATTACACAAAGATGATAAACACAAAGGATTGAGACACCGACTCTACTCACCTTATTGGGGCTCGGGTTTGACTGGGGAAATACAAAAATGCCCCTATTACAGGATATGCTGATACGCCATCTGCACTGACCAATCCTCCTTTCAATAAGATTATATTAAAGGCTGGGGCTGTTTTTTTGATTTTCATCTGATTTATGGAACCTAAATGTGGTACAGGGAAATATACTCGTGGATGACCTAAGACTGCTTATGATTTTAGATTGTTTAGAAAAAGAAAGACCATATGAAAATATCCTGCAACAATACTTGTATGTTAAAAAACACAGGTAGCACCAAATAATCCCCTGTGAAAAAAGGAAAAGATTGTTTTACATTTTTTCAATCAAGCAAGCAGAAATATTGCTACTTCAATAACTTTTCCTATGTTCTAGTTCAGGCTCAGGACTCAAAATTCTATAACCTTATTGAAGCTGCAAGATTTGTTCTTTCCTCTGTATTCAAACTTCAAACATTATTCTATAGCATCCTTCAATTTTATAATATCAAGCACCTGCTTAATCAGTGGAATCCAAAATCAGAGATCTCTCATAATTTAGCTGGGTAACTTTTAGATGCCACTCCTGCAAGAAACATCTGTATTTGCTGAAAAGTCACTGCGAATGTTTATCAGCTATGAGAAACAGAGACTTTCAATCTGGCTGCTCCTTTCACAAGGGAGAGTGTCATATGCCAGTTTTTTATTAAAAGATCTTTGATGTTTACGCTTGGAGGAAATGCTTCTCTAAGGAGGACACTGTTTGCTCCCAATGAAAATCTATTACTGACTGTTCAGTACTTTTCATATGCTGCACTTTGTCTAAACTCTCCAGAAACAAGTCTGAGATGTTGCCTTGTCTTTGTTAGCACAGCAGAAAAACTTCTTGACATGCAAAACAATTTGCTTCTTGTTCTGTTATCAAATATATATGTGCATCTGTACCTTATGGGCTATGACATAAGGTGTAGCAGAATTCGTGACTTGCTATATTTTTGAAGACTTCAAAGAGAGATTTTACTTATTTTCTTAATAAGTTCACCTGTGTAACATTTACCAGTGTCTCTATCTTAGCCAGACAGGAAGTTCACATAAAAAATTTCAAAGTAAAAATACGAGAGAGACCTGCTAAACTGCATGAGCTGAGGGCATGTGGCACTTGGGGAGGTTTCGTAACTCGTGATGTCTGATGCCTCCTGTTCAACCCCCTGCCAGTGGCTTCTCTCCATTTTTTTTCACAGTCTGGCTTTTATTCATGTGCTCCGAGCACACGAGTGGCTGCTGGCGGGCAGGAGCCAAGCTCCATGCCCACAGCANTAACATTTACCAGTGTCTCTATCTTAGCCAGGCAGGAAGTTCACATAGAAAATTTCAAAGTAAAAATACGAGAGAGACCCGCTAAACTGCACGAGCTGAGGGCATGTGGCACTTGGGGAGGTTTCGTAACTCGTGATGTCTGATGCCTCCTGTTCAACCCCCTACCAGTGGCTTCTCTCCATTTTTTTCACAGTCTGGCTTTTATTCCTGTGCTCTGAGCACACGAATGGCTGCTGGCGGGCAGGAGCCAAGCTACATCCCCACAGCACCCCAGCTGGAGAGGCTGAAATCTAGCAGAGATGGGTGCTGCCAAGCTCAGTAGAGCGGGCACAGTGTGTATAGGGGTGTGCTGGGCTGCCCGGTAGCTTTAGTTCTGACACCAGCCTGAAGAGATAGCCCCGTTTGCACCAACTGATGATTCAGATTTGGTGTGATTTATGTTTGAGTCTGTATAACTCTCTGAGAGTGTCATTCTAGATTTTCAAAGGAATTCCAAGAGAGAATTGCCAAATGCACTGAGTCTGGTCTGGATGTAAAGACACTTAGTTTTTATGTAAGCAAATTACTGTCTTAGAAGATACTAAAAAAAAAATCTCCCGGTATATGGGATGAGAGATAAGCACCTAACAGACTACTTGTACCTCCCAATTTACTCCCTTATTTTATTTTTCCTGCTGGGGTTTCCTCTATCATCCACACTGTTTCTTCCTTTTCTTTCATCCATCTGTACCTGCATTTCCTATCCACCCTTCACAGTAAATCTGGACACTGACATTTCTTGTTACTAATAATAAAGTCACATCATTCCTTAAAAGAATACCCATCTCATTCCTTCTTGCCTCTACTGCACATCACAAATGTTTGGGTATTAGCAATGAGGCAGTACCTGCTGCATGGGGATCTTAATGCTTCCACTAACTCAAAGGCAGCGGTGAGCTGGCCCGCAGGAACAGCTGCTGGCCATTAATGACCCTGCTGTGCAAGGCTGCCCCGGGGACCCGTGATTCAGGCAGCAGAGGAAGAAATGAAAAATGAAGCATCCACCAGTTTTGGAACATCCACAACTCTATGCCCCTACCAGCCAATGTTAGGTGGTTTCTGTATCTCTGTAGCACACCCAGATCTACCCAGTGACTGATTCGTCTGCATCAAGATTTGGCCAGGATGTTACCGTCACGCAGCACGTGCTTACACGTAGGCCAGAGAGAAGTCACAGTCCTGTTTTATTCATTCAAGCAAATAATCTTTTCTACATACCAGCTCATTATTTTAATTCTGTGTTAACCCTGCTGTGACTCTGGTTATCAAGGCTGTCATCTTCAGCTTGCTACAAGACAGACCGATACTCCCAATCCCTTCTCCCAACGCACCGTACAAACACAAAGGAAAACACGAGCACCAAAAATAAAGTACATCATCCCGTCATCCCTAGATGACAACAGGAACTAGGTTCAGCCTGTCTGCACCATAAACAATAAAATGAAAGGATGACCAGAGTAGAAGCTCATGAGCATGGAATCCAGCACATCACTAAATGCCCCCTCCAAAAACTCAAGCCCAGCCCTGTTAACTCTGATGAAATGTCCTGGTGCAATAATAGGGATTCCTGCTCCCAGGTCTCGGCTCAACCCCACTAACGGTCCCATCACATGTGAGTCAGATGCTTAGGTTCGCACATGAGAGACCTCAAGGTCCATTGGATCATGAACTTCAACATGGAAATGACAAACATGAGCCCCTTCTGTCTTTATGATATACAGCAGCAACTTCTAAAAGGCCAGACAGGTCAGCAACAGGAAAAGATTACAAGCCCTGTCTCAGACAAGATTTGGAAGACTCATTTTCTACAGTCCAAAGAACCTTTCACAGAGAATGACACAGATCATCAGTGACAGGTAGAGAAACTCTACAGGAAGAGAAATTTATTTTGCTCAATTTTTATGAAATTAAATTCTATGAATTTATATTCATTGAATGCACATATTTACCGCAGCTTATTCTGAATATTTATTTTTGTCCTTTAATGGCTTTGGCTGACCTGAAATATTTTCTAATTAAATCATATGCTTCTATAGATTTATTTGGTCTTTGCTATTTCAAAGCAAGCTACCAGAAGCTGAAAATAAAAGCCAGGTTTGTGATTGATTTGCTACTAATTAAATGCAGACACTGTATTTTTGTAATAATGATATATTAACAGCTTGATTTACTAATTTAATTCATTTAGTAATCAGATCATGTATCTAGAGATAGGAAGGGGGGTTGTGTATCCATGAACCTGCATTATTTGTTCCAAAATTTTCTCTAAGATAGCAGTGATCAGTAGCTGCCTGCTCAAAAGTCCTTTTAAAGAATAACTTGGCAGAATAATTAAAAACAATGTGGTAGCTTCTTCTCTGAAAGAGCCAACATTTCTTTCTAGCAAATAAAGTAATAATGGTGCCACACATATACACTGAGATCCAACAGTACTTAAGAATTACTTATTCTGTTCAGTGAATAAGTCCAATCAGAGAACAGAAATAATGAAACTTTGTGACTCACCAGTCATGCAACACCACACAATACTGATTAATCACAATCATTTGTAAAGACGGAAAGAAGTTGGTTAACAGTTACAAATTGCCAATCCATCCAAACTCAGAGTCACTGCTGAACAAATCTAGGTCTGTAACAAATATAATTTACTGCAAATTCTCAAACAACTGTGCTCAAAAAGAAAAGTATTAATCATTTCATTTCTATACAGCATAGTGTGACTTCAGATTGATCTTAGCAGCAACGAGAAGTTTCTGAAAGTAAGGACATGCTTGTTAGGAGGCAAATATATGCATCACTATAGGAATCTGCTCATTTTACCTAAGAATCCCAAAGACTGTGAAAGGGCACTCTCAGAACTGCCCATTAATTCATACTTGAGTTTGGACACTGCAAGGATGAAAAAGCTTAAAAGAGAAAGTTGTGTTGTGTTTCATGCGTTGTGCTTCCTGAACGGCCGGAGAACTCCAGCCTGCAGGGGTAACAATCCCACTCTCTGTGCAAACCCGTCTTGGCCATTCTAGGCAGAGCTCATTAGTTGGATACAGCCCAACCTTCCAGGAAAGTGCCTAGTCTCTCTGCTAAACCATTGACATACTGATTTCTTTTACTCTAGTGACCTCTTCTGAAATGTGCCTGAATTTGTCTGGTGTGACATGTGCACAGTTTGCTGCACTAACTGAGAGCCTGGATGGGACTTATTTCCCCAAAGCCTTCCTGTAGTCAGCAAGCAGGAACAACCTTCAGCAATTTTGGATTGGCTACATTTCAAAAGCAGTCCCAGATGTACAGGACGAGTTTTCTAGGTGTCATTCACTGCTTTTAAGCTGACATTTTCCAAAAAAAATCTCTGATAAGCTACGACAGGCCTAGAGATCTCTTTAGTTTCAAGTCAGCTGCACTTCTGCCTTTTGTGGCCCCTTCTAGAAAGGGAACATAGAGGTGAAGTTCCTGCTTGCTGTTTCTACAGGTCAATCTATAAGCAATAGCATTACAGAGCTGTTGCCAGGTGGAAAAAGTGAGAAAATGCAAACAAACTACCTTGAACTAAATAACTTGAATTTCTAAAATTCTTAATAAAGGAACACAGGCTGGCTCTTTCAAATATGTAATATGTATCCTGAACTTCAGGCTTCTTGCTGTCCAGCATTTGTTTATAGCTCATTGATTGAAAACTTAAGCAGTGAAAAGCATCTCAGAGGAAACATCATCATTAAGGGGAAACTGTGACAAGGAGAAAAGAATGTCCTTCTCCCACATTGCACTACGGTTGGACTACTTGAGCTTTGAAAATTAGCTGGAACTGGAAGGGACATACAGACTGTGCAAATAGCCGCAGCGATCAGAGACGAGGCCGTCATCAGTCATTCCGGCAGACGAGCTTTCTTCTCGCCGCTGAAGGCTGACAAAGCTACTGGCAACCTCGGGCAGGGTTTGCATGCCGCAGCACTTATCTTCACGGAAACGCAATACAAAGGGGACACGGAATCTAGTATGGTATTTTGGAATCAGTATTATACCCATATTTCAACTGAACAGAAAAAAGACTGTTTATGACAGATGGTAGTGGAAAACTGGCAGGAGCAATTAAGAGCTGAAGAAGGCATGGGAAATGTATCTTTTTTTGTTAAAATGCTTCTCTGTAATTAACCAATATGTGTCTCTTGACACCATTTCAGTGCACGATGTGCCTTACGACCTGAGAGGTATGACAGCCCACCAAGTTCTTGGGTTTGATGTCAGCTGCATTTGAAGAAGGCCCAGTAGATATTTGTCAGCATAGCAGTTTTGTCCTGTGAATCCCAGGAAACTGAAAATATACATCAACACTTTCAAACTATGAATATATACTTAGAGTAATTTATTCCTTCTTGCCCTGCATTTTATATTGCTTCAGTTCATCATAATTCCTGAAATATTTCTGGAATTCGTAGGAAATTAGGATATGCTTTGTCAATTTAATACGTTTTGAAAATCATGGTTCCCTTCTGAAAGGATGTCTGATAGTTCATACAGCCTGCAAAAGCATGGCAGAAATATTTAGGGAGTTACAAAGAGATTTTCTGCAACGTTTTAAAATGACTAATTCTAGCAAGCACATCTGATGTGAAGAAGATTAAAGTGCTCTGGTCTGAGTGACATGGATTCACACTTCACCTCTCCTAGGAAAATTACCCACTGCTGACAATGGAGGAAGCTGAAATGCTGTTGAATACGCTTCAGCTGGAAGTACAGCTACAGAAAAAAAAAAAAAAGAAAGAAAAAAACAGCCCCATTTCAGGAAGAGGTTTAAGCTGATGTTTTTCAACATGTTTTTTTGTCCTTGACAATGTACCCAGTGAAATTTTACTCAGCAAAATGGCCACTGCACTGCTGAGACATGTAATTCAAGCTTCAACTATGTCCTAACAAGGACTATCAGCAAGGATGCTAATTGGTGTCAGATGTGATTAGGAGCACTGCAGACTACTGTTCTCCAGGAAGAGCACCAATCTCTTCTCCTTTATTCCCTGAGAATGCAACAAGGGGTGACTCATTATTCTCACCTGTAGTAAGGTTCAAAGTAATAGATTCTATAGGCTGCCACCAAGCCTTTAGCCTTACACTCTTTTTACAAAGGCTTTGTTTCTAATGTGAGAATAGCTATTATTTTTAAAATTTAAAAAGAAAAATGTGGATGTCTTTTGCTTGAATTTTATGGACAGTGGTATCAGAGATAACAGAAGTTCAATATGAAATGATGTTGGATTATGACACATTGTTGAAGATAAAATAACAGAACATAGACCCAAATACCTGACTTTTTCTCAGGCTAGTCAAATAGAAACACTGTGGTTTTGTAGTGATTGATTTCTCATTTTTTTCTTACCAAAATACATATATAAAAGACATATTTATCCTGAAATACTTATTTAAAAGCATATGTAAGAACGGTGGGTTACCAAGTACTACAAGTGAACATTTTAACATTTAAGAAAACCTCCTCTCTCTCCCCCTTACCTTTTCACAACTTCACTGACCTGCAGAATGCACAAGTCACCTCCTACAAACACACCCTACAAAATCAAAGGACCAGGCACACAGGTCTGAGATTTGAAAACCACAGGTTCAGAAAAGGCTTCCCGTAAACTACTACTGACTTGATCTTGCTGTTCTGAGCAAAATAATTCCAAAATCAAAATCTGATTTGTTTCAAGAAAATCTAGAGTCAAATTTTGTCACAGAAGACAGAGAGCTTCTCAGGTCCCTAGTTTCTAGTCATAAAACAGTCATGCTATCACCTCATGTACCAAAAAAAAAGATCAGTGCAAATGTTTCAGGAAAATCTCACATTATCATCTATTTCAGTGACTTTGAACTCAAGGACAAAGCCTAAAGGCTACTGCCTGCACTCACAGTTCTGCAACTAAAATGCTTACTAGCCCCTGGGATGTGCCCAGGTCATTGACAAACAGCCGAGAGAAAAACAAACAGCTGAAAACACTGACAAAGAGCCGAGTAGAAAGAAATTGTGAGTCTAAATCCCAAAGGAGATAGGAGCTCCTCAAGTCCTTAGGCCTGGTCAAGACCATAGTGTTGCTGAGGCCCCGCTCACCGACTTCAATAAATCCTCACTCCGGCAGACCCGTATGCAGAGCCATAACGACTACCTTCGGAGAGCACTTTCCACCTCAAGTTCTCCTGTTCCGTTCCTGCAACGCATCATGCAGCGCTTTCTGGCAGTTCTAGACGACAGTGCTTAAGGGGACTTGCAAGTTTGACAAAAAAGTTGGTGAAATTGATTGGTATTTAGAGTTTAGTGGTCTCCTATGAGTATTCCTGTGCTTCTCTGACTGATTTTGATGAAGTGCTTTTATTTGTCTTTCTACCGAGAGACTGCAGATGAATTTGCAATAGAGCAGCATGGCTCCTGTTTAGCTTTGTCAGGCGCCACTTAGCCACGTTATAATTTATTTCCCAGAAAAAAATATTTCTCATGAGAGCTTCAGGCTAACACAGTTATAAAGCACCTGGCTACTGTTCAGCTCCGCGTCTGAAAGCAGCTTCATTTCTGCGCATAAACAGGAAAAGACAGAGCTTGAGAGGAAGACCCAGAAGTTCCCCCAGCTGCACATGCACCAGGTATACAGGTCATCTTCACAGCGGCGTTTAATCCTGTCGGATGCTCCTGTGCTGCCACAGGCAGCAGAACCAGGGTTCCCGCCGGCCTGTGCAGGAAGCCGGCCGGGCTGGCAGCCCCGGCGGTGGCGCGGCACGCGCTGCTCGGGTCGTTCACTTAACAAAACCGTCGGGTTCCGCTCTTGGCTGGGCTGGGAACCGACTGTTCTAAATTTCTGAATGGATTTAGACCTGTGTTTAACTTTGACATACTGTATAACAGAGCAATCTTTACCTTGCTTCAGCTTTATTTGGTGAAAGTCACTTTTACTCAAATCGCAAAGATTGTGGTGTTCGTTGGTGCAGTTTTGTCCCCATCTTCTCCTGAATTACAGTGATTAGTGAGCAGTTTGAAAGCACCAAGCCCAAAGATCATTTTTGCTCTGATCACCATTACTGTTATTCAGCAGAAGGCACAAGTATGGTTACAGGACGAGCGTAAATACCAATTCACTTCCATTGCATTTACAAGGGTCCATTGTATTTTTTCCTGTTCTTTCTCCCTCATCTTCACTTCATTAGAATTCCGGGGAGGCTAAGTGCTGATATACATATAATTAAGACAGAAAATCTATCCAGAACATGCCACTAATTATAAAACGTGATTTCTAGCATGATTTATAGTTAATAGAATCATACTGTTTGTCCTGCTTATGTCTTGCATTTTTAGACACAGAAATACAAAAGCCTAGGAGCCTGAAAAAGCAAGAGGCATCTATTCATAGGTAACCACTCTTCCTGCCAGTTTAATCGGCTGTGATGTTTCATTAGCAATGACTTAACCAAATCAGACAATGCTTAATGCAGCACCTACCCTATAATCACTGCACATTACTACTGTTGTGTATCTTTTCTTTAAATCCTTCACTGAACCCACTGCATTATTTACAAGTAACTGATAACTGCGAGCTTGCAATTGGATCACCTACCCTACACCTTCCTGCCTGAGAAAAGACAAGGAAAAATATCCGAAAGACAAGGGAAAACATCCAAGGATTGCAAAGCCTTAGTACTAGGACAAAAAAAAACCCACCAAATTTTAAATTCCAGCCCAAGCAAGTGACTTTTCAAAGAATAAACTGAGGGCACCCAGCCACACATACCGAGTAAGCACGGCCACCCTCACCCGTGCAGGCACTGGTGATTCTGTAGAGCCAAGTTGCCACTTGCACAGGAGTAGCACAGGTCTATCTTACCGTGACAAAAACATCCATAGAGGAGGTTAATGACGCGTTCAGCATAGACCTGAGCAAGGCCAGGTTTAACATCCTACTTCTTAACAAACTCCTGATGTCATCTCATGCAAAGCTCCTGGCCTCCATGCACTCGAGCTCCTCACCTGTGCAACACCAGCAAGGGCACCTCTCCAGCTCCACAACTAAACCCTGGAATGCAGTCAGATATCAGGGAAGACGGGGACACAGCTAAGGAGTAACACAGGAAACCAATGGTTTGGTTTACATTTCTTTTTCAGGAAAATTTGACGCCAAAAGCATTCAGCAACTCTGGGATTATACTGGAAGAAGCGTGTTTGGACATATTTTTCCCTCAGAAAATAGTAGTGATATCATTTTGCTCTGACTTGATAATTCCCGCAGCTTATTATAATGTAGCTGTCCTCTTTGATTTGTGTATTGGAACTTCCAGTGCAACTGCATATATTCGTAGAAATAGGCTTATTATTGTAACAACTCAAGGGAATCTTCTGAATTGAGGGAAAACATTTACATTGGAACAAATTACGTTTTACTGAAAAACTAATTGTTACACTGAGAGCCGTATACTGTTGTAATTGCACCATCCTAATTACACACATTGCATTATTTAAAAAGAATGGCATTGTTTATTTGCAATATCCTCTGCTTATTTACAGTTGCATATTTGAACAAGGAGCAAGGAGTTATTCCTACAATGCAGCAGAGATTGTTATCGGCACAGAAACACAAAATTAATTCAGTAGAGGAAATCTACTCTCAAACCGAGCAGGAGAGAAATTTCTCCTGAGGCAAGACATTCTACAATTGTTTCTAAATTTCTGTATAATTAACAAAGCACTTACCATCTGCAGTGATTGACCTGTCAGATCTGCTCCTCTGAGATAATTTCAGTGACATTTAAAAAAAAAATTCTATGAATATCAAAAAGCCATATTCAACTTGTACAGAATGGTGTTATCCTGTAAATAGAAATTACAAACACTCAGGATGGAATTAGTTTACCAAGATTGCTGATTAACACCAGTAGCCCCGATCAGATGAGTTCAGCTCAGGTATTAGTGGAATATCCTTTACTGCCTATCACAATGAGGATTTTATTTTGTCTCATATTTTTTATCGTATAAATGCTTCTCTAACATGGGAAAAGCCATCACAGAAAATTCACTTACATATTTAGACTGATTCACTAAACAACACTCACACTTGCACCTGAATACAGTAAGTGGGAAACTCTATTTTAAACAAAACAGTTCTTGGTTCTCTCTTGCTTTCCATCTTTCCTAAACAATTATTTTGATCCAGCTAATAAGGGTATCAAGTTGATATAATGCCACCTATCCAGAGCGACCCCATTTTACTTCCCCTGTGTGAACATCTCAATATGTTTCGAGGCTGAAAATTCCAGCCTGGTAGTGTTGAGTTTATTAGGGAAAAAAAAAGTTATATCTTTTTTTAATTAAATCTATTAATCCCAAATTGTATAATTCATGCATTAGCTTAATTTCTATCTTAATTTCCTGAACTACTCAATTTTCTATTCCTGTATTATTAAATTACTTACTTATCGAGCGTTCTCATATTGCTAAACCTAAGCATTCATAGATCCTGCCAAAATGCTTTTTCATTAACAGCCTCTATTTCTTTCTGCAGTAACCTGAATTTCTAATGTTATTTAGTAACATGTAAAATACACTTTTATCCAAATCAACATATAGTTTTTTTCCCCCCCATCAGGTTTTGTAAGTGATTTTTAAAAAAGGTAGCACAGGGAAAGAGCTGGATGTTGTGTGGCATTTGGGATGAATGCATCCACAGCAATAAGGAACAACTATTGAAGTTTCTGATTGGTAGCGATCACAGTTAAAATGATATTTTAATCTCAGTACACAGCTGGAAATAGAGAGTTACTGCACAGTTCACTAGAATTTTACCCCTCTTGACACATGAAAGAGCAAGCAGTCTGACTTTTCATCTTATTTCAGAAGAGATCCCTTTCTGGAGGTGGTCTAGTCAAGTCCAGCCAGTGCTCCTAATACAGAAACTTTCAGTTCCACAGTAAATGCGACTGATCTTTCACTTTTAAGTTCATTGCCACAAAATCAGGACAGATTTGTTACAGTGTGAGGTTAAGAAACTGCATAAAGGAAGAGAACTCCCAGAGTAAAAGTTGTTTGCGAATTTTTGATCAATGGTCTTTTACAATAGAAATTGTAAATCTGCTATCAAACTTCCCTAAAGCATCTTTCACAGTAAATAGAAAGTTTCAGAGGTATTTCTTTTTCAGAGAGCTGCAGAGATCTTTTTTTTTGTCAGCCTGCATCGCTAGATTGCTGTATGCACCTTGCTATTTTCTCTTGATTCAGTTATTAAGGAAAAGAAAGAGAGAAAAGACTTTTTTTTCCTGGTTTTCTATGATCCTAGTTTTTAGAAAACGTGTGGTTTGAGTGGGTGGTATATTCATTACAGCTGAATAGCAGTAGTTAAAGGGGAGGTAGTGAGTGCAATTTCTTCTTGTTTGCTGGTAATACAGAATGAAAGCATAGCTGTTCAACAAACAAAACCCCTAGCACAGATAGAGGCCATCCTTACTCTTGGAATAATGAATAAATAAATATATAAATAGGCAAAGAACTAAAAATTCTCTAGGTAGCTGTCCTGCAAGGCCCATCAGCTGCAGCAGCCGGTCTGAGAAGACAGCGCTTTGGAAACTCACGCTGTATTTTGGAGACATGCTCAGGTAGGCTTCCAAGTCCATTACGGATTGCACTAAGCATGGAGATGTGTCTTGAGAAACAGAAGCTAATACATGAGTATAAATTATCTTACCCCCTCATAAAAAGAAGGAAAATCTCACCATATGCAGAAATCAGATGCCCTAGAGTACACATGTGAAGGGGGCAATCTGTACTATTCCTACTTAGAAGTAGGTGCCCTTAAAGGCAGTCTAGCTTTTCACATTCTCATTCTTTCGCCTTTCTGGTAGAAGACACCTTCGGGTACCTCAGTAGAGCACAAACATACAGCACATAGATGAGATATTTAAAAACTGTCCTGTATAATCACAGAATCGCTAGGGTAGCACTGAAGACAGTGTTGCAAGAACAGCTGCAACAGAGACTGTAGCTGATGTCTAAACAGCAACCAACCATCCTGCTCAAGAGATTTGTTTCCCCGAGCAAGAGTCACACTATCAAGACCTCAATCATTTATGTTTTTTAACACTTTGTCCTTGAGTGTCCAACACACACTCAGACATCCAAAGGCATCCACCAATCCCCGAGCAGCCCCTGGGGCGGGCACCGAATCCCCTGTCCTTTTGCTGCCAGACAACAGAGTAATACTCAACACTGAAAGCTTCCATTACCCATTTAAATCATTTTAGCACGGAAAGTTATGACCTTGGATTGCAACAACCAGTTTGCAAGGTCTACCAGACGAGAGCTCTGACATCAAGAAAGCCTGTAATCACATGAACTGGGCTTGAAGACATCTGACAAGAAACCATTAAAATATCTTTCCCCAGAGACACACTAAGCAAGAGGAATTGTGCCATTCTGGAACTGTATCAATTCCAAAAAGCCAGAGGAACAAGAAAAAGTGTTTAAAACTCACACATTTCAAGGCCTTGAAGCTAAGGCAAGATACTACAGAGGATCTCTGCACAAGAAGATGGAAAGTGGAAGTACACTTGTTAAAATGCCTAAGATGAAATACATTCAGATGTGCCAAAAACATTTGTCAGGGTATGTCAGAGTACTCTTCACACTCAGAACACAAAACCTTTAGTGAATGATGAAGAAAGAAGCTAGGGAATGTTGGAGCTTTTATGAAGTTGTTCCCCGATTTCAGATCCTGTGATTAGAATCTCCTTTAGGTTTATTAAGTTTTCCTTTTTCCTCAAGTCTCTAGTGTTCCTCTCCCATGCAGGGAAAGGCATTGCTATTTCACATGGAGAAAAATGTTCCTAAATTTTATTTTTCTCAACATTTTCTTAGGTTTTATTTGGTTTACTGGGTACTTCGAGAGCACTGCTACAGTCTGTCCTCAATCAAGAACTTCTTTATAGTACTCAAAGTTCCTAAAGAAAGGAATCACTTCAAATATTTCACAACAGTGCGGACTTTAAAAGAAAAGGAAAAAGAGAGTGGAATCAGCTAAATGAACCTTTTTGTCTGAGAAGAGCCTCACACAGCCATGACTTCCAGTGCTTCTGAACAAGGACAGTATTCATTAAAAGACTTACCTGGCAAGCATTTCTGAGATGCGCTATACACAGATAAATCTATTTTATATCATGCTATGAGTGTTAATCTTATTGCAGAACACAGTGATTACAGCTTACATTGAATTACTACTTTTTATAATTCACTGTGGTGAGGTATTACTGTGCAACATCTCCAAGCTAGAGCACTTCATTATTTTTAAAAGGGAAAACTGAAGAAAATCACTTACAGTGAACACAATGTTCATATTTTTCTTTCTCATTCTGTGTTTGAAGAGCAAGGCCAGTCAACTAGGGCTTCTCAGAATCCACCTAGCTTAATAATTGGGCATATATGTATACAGAATTATTGATACTTAATCCTTGAAACTACCTACCCCAGACACCACAGTCTATACAGAACACAGAATAAACTACACTGATGTCCATGCACTACATGACTGCTAGAAGGCACATTTTCCTTTTCAAGAGATGCACATATATGTATGCATATATACATATATACATAATATGCACACAAGAAATGTGCATCTACATACATGCAGACAATAAATTAAATTAACAATTATTTTGTTTCTGAGATAACAGTGAAAAAAACTACTGTTTTTAGCATAGCAAGGCCAATGATAAAATACTGCTTTAAATTGTGCATCTTATCTTAGGATATATGCTTTGAAGGGAAATACAATTATTTCCCCTTGCTAGTATTTGCACTAAGATATTTAATTTGTGTTTGGACAGAGGCACATCCAACATGAGGATAGTTTTAATTCCCAATTCATAAGGAGTCCCAAGTTTTACCTGCTAAAGGGAACTCAGCAAGAAGGTGCGACTGCCATGTTTTTTCGCATGAAAACATCATTCAATATAGTCACAATAACATTTTATTTATCCTAGTTTGATGAGTGTGTGATGACTTTTAAACAACCAGAGAGAAAGAAAAAGCCTAACTCCTACTTTATGAGATGAAAAGATGATCTTACTGTGACTTATTTTGGTTTTACTTTTTCTTGAATATTCTTATATGGCTTAACTGTTTTAAATGTTAATAGATGCTCAGCAAACTTGAGCACAGTTTAAAAATCACATATAATTCTCTGGTTGAATATCTGTCAAACAAGTATATACATATGACATTTTTAAGGAGTAGAAATAAATAAATTTCAAAAAAATCATGTTTACATAAAGAAGGAAAATACAAGCACTTGAATATTAGTATTTTATCTTCATCTTTTCTTGCTAACTTTACATATGTGATAGTAACTTACAGAGGTTGTTTTATAACATTCAAACAATAATGTACTGACATTTACTGCTGGACAGCTGCTCATCACCCTATATGGAACAAGTTGTTGTTCTAGCTGCTAATGAATCGGTATTTCATATGGCAAAACACGTGACCTCAATTGACACCATGAACAGAAATTTTAGTTTGAGAGAGAAAGGCTTCTCTGCTTATTGAAATATCCTCCTAGCAGCTCTCACATCAAAACTGAAATACTTGGGTGGGATATATGAAGTCTACACTAATATTAATATCGGTATGCATCAGGCACAGAACTTTCATCTTCAAGTATCCAGATTAGTACTAATTTCTTAAAAGCTTTTAAGGATGTCCATTCTATATGAACAAAATGAATGAGGGAATCTATGACCTCAGAAAGTGACTATGACATTTTATTCTGCTTAGTTGCTAAAACACATATAAAGCTTCTGATTACATTTGATACCCATGTTACAGAAAGCAGTTTAATGCTGATTTAAATCTCATATGTAAGAAAAAGTTAATGTCATACTAAAAAACAACTTTCCTATCTCACTTTGTGAAGGAAATGTACATTTCCAGGTTACATTTGTCTTTCTCAAGCAGTACACGGGATGATACCAAAGAGATTTAATAAAGTGAGGGGAAATGCTGAAGCGAGAACATTTGACGCCAGGCAGCAGCACAGACTGCACTGTTCAAACTCTTCTAACTCCCAACAGTGATTAAAAGGAATGTGATACCTTACAAACAAAAATCCAGATTAAAAACTTTAGGCCTAAATACATGCCTTAGTGCACTGCTGTCAGCACATCTGGACATCACTAAACGCAAATATTCTACAGTTTAAAAAAAAAAAGAGAGAGACAGAGAGACAGGGCCAGGAGATATAGAAATACAGAAATAAGTAGTGAAAAAACTAACCCGCTACCCTGAATTGTGCTGAAAATAAGAAATCCATAACCTGCCAAGGCAGAAACGGGAGAGTTGAAGCCCTCCAAGCAGCTGAGGATGAAAGCAGAGGTAAGGAGAGAGCTTTGAAGTGCAGCAGGATGCTGGAATTGTCCTGGGGGTGAGGATGAGATCAAAGAGCTCTTCCTTGGCTCAAGGAGATACTGATGCAAGCTGACGCAAGTCATCATTAATTATATTTAGCTGTATATGACACATGTTGTCAAGACTTCCTTTGCAGCTCTGAGAACTGGAAATACATTCTTTTAAGCTCAACATGAGATTCTGTTAAAATCACCTATTTTTAGAAACTGCTACGATAACCTCAGGATTGTATTCTGGCCCATACCTACACTCAGGTCTACTGGGCAAACTTCCATTGGCTCAAGTGCTCAAAATTGAGAGGTACTGTCCATCACTGGACATGGTACTGTTCCACACATCATCTGGAAGCCCAAATGACAACATCAGCACCACATTCAAAAGCAGATGAACCCCTCCATCGTAGGATCCTGCGAATGCATGGGGAAATGACTGTGTAGTAAGCAGAAGGAATAACAAACTCAGTAGTGTACACAAAGTCTCAGTCTTGCAGAAATAGTCTTTCTGCTTCAGTTGAAACCTACAGAACTGGAGAGAGACATTTCGTAAAGAAGAAAGGCATGAAGCAATCAGATTTCTCTGAACTGCCAAACTGACATTGCGTCTTGCATTTACTATCTGAATTGTTTCTACTTCTGAATGAAAAGAATATATTTCTTAACCTCTCCTCTAAAAACTGCACACTTTTCTGTTCACAAAATGTATCTGGTTCAAAGAGAGCTTCATTTATATAGATGTATATTTACAAAACCTTTGTCTAAACAGACTACCAGTCTGTCATTTGCCCCTTAACCAAACCTTACCCAGAAGTGGAATTCATTATGAGAAGTATTCTAAACCCAATGCCTGAAAACATGCCCGAAGAAAATGAGATTCCTCTGTTATCTCTGCAGATTAAGAAGCCTGAGATAGCGAGAACGGAGTTGGGGAAGCACTCATCTTCCCACTTGTCTCTTTTCTTCCCTTCAGCATGAATTCACTAGTAACTCAGCTGGGCTTTCAGTTCAGTCCTTTAATTCTCTATCTCATTTGTCCTTCTAAATCTTCATATATGAAAGAAATTCCCATTATGAATCTACACTGAAAGGGGAGCTTGGTATGTGTTAAAGGGCAAATCTAAAAATGATTGCTCACCCTTCCTTCTGCAGAATCCTATGTCATAGCCCTGCTCTGAATCCCCAAGACACAAATTATTTAATGTTAAAATACCACTGTCCTTTGTCCAAAAGCTGATCATTTTCAGCCCATCACTCTTTCATTTGAACTGCAACTGAGAGCATACTTCTGTAGTACAAGACACTCCTTAGTCTTCTCTCACTCCTCTGCCCACTGTAAGCTTAAACCTTTTGATAGCTAAACAACTAATAGAATTTATCCAAAAAACCTATATATGCTTCACCTTGAAGTTCTTGATTCATTAAGTAATTTGAAGATAATTAATGCTTGTCTTTACCATAAAACCTCTGAACTCTAGTAAGTACTTTCCTCCCTATATATATATCATTCTACTTAGAGTGTTAAAATATGGTGCTGTATAATAAACCTCTTCCCTTTGAACCTAGAAATCTCTGCAGAGATAGGGAGTTGACTCATGAAAAGCATCCCCTGTTGGATGGTTTGTCATGTATATATTATTTGTACATACACCAATTTTCGTTGTAAAGACTCCAAGATACCCAATTCTACTACCAGTTTCTCCTCCCAAGTACAATAATGCACAAGGAATTTCCAGGTATCCAAGTCACATACTTTGTTCATTTAGTAACATTATTAACATATGGCCATTAGTAAATAACAATCTGAAGCATTATTTCAGGTCATCTATATGTTTTGTTGATGGTTTGCATCACTTTATGACTTTTTATGTTAGATTTGCTCCAAATGCATTTTTTCAGCATTTTTTTTCTCCCTTGCCTTTCTCAGAGGTCTGTAAAATAGTTGCTGACTCTGTGTTGACCTCTTTTTCTCTGCCTCTTCAACATATACTTAACTCAGTGAGTAGCCTGTGAAGTTTACTGAAGTAGATACCATCAAACCTGACAGCATGAGAAAAACTCTGCCTCGTCTGAGCAAACAATGGTGCCAGTAGATGGAGGGCCTAGAGGACAAAAGAATATGACTACTGCAATTCTGTTATTTACAGCTTTGTATTACAGCTTTTATTTCTCTTTCCTTCTTGAGATTGAATGGAGCTAGGTTATCCCCAGGCTCCTTTAGATTTTTCTTTCAGAATATACATCAATCTTTGGTGCCTCTGCGGCCTCCATTACTTTAATACCTGAGCACCTCACAAGCTTTCACTATCTTTACTCTCACAACACCCCAGATGTAAGCAATTTTTGCGATCTCTATTTACTAAAAGCACATCAAAGTGCACAGAGATTTTTAGATATCTGGTGGCCACAGTGAAATCCAAATCTCTCCCTCTGTGCCTTTTCCAGGGTCTAGGATCCCCCTCCAACTCTTAGAAAGGAGATTCAAAACTATCCAAATACCCAGCAAGGAGTTACCTAAAGTTGTATTTAAAATATAGTCTAATTAATATAACTAAGTCTAACTTGGACTAAAATTAATCTTGTTCTTAAGTTGTCAATCAGAAAGTGTTACTACAAGCCCACCCAGAAGAGGCTGCTGTTGGTGGCACTATTTTGTACCTTAAAACTAAGCAGGGGTGAGTCTTCCTTTCAGACAACTGCCTAGATGTATAACTCATCCCATTTTGTGTGAGAAGTCACCTACAATATAGATGCCCTGGTGGAGTTCCCTGCTTTGCCTAAATGGATTCAAAATTCACAATTCTCTCTCCATAGGATAGTGCTGCCAATATCAGCCCAGAGTTTTTTCTCAGTCGTGAAAGATCTGTGAAATAAAATGAGAGGTTCAGTGGTCTGGACAACTAAAAGGACATGACTTACGCCTTGCAAACCGAAAAGTACATACTGCTTTATCTTGTCTGGATTTTCTAACTAGTTATCCCATACGTTCCAGTGTAAATCTAGATTGCACCTTTCTGTTACTAAGACTCTCTCAGAAATTCCTGGGACACTGGAAAGGGCAATGTTAAATTAGGAAGATCTCTCAGGCAAATTCAAGTTATGTCTGTACAGACTGCAATTTGTATCTTAAATAGAATTTGTTCTTGCAGAACAAGAATATTAGACACAGAAATTATTCTGTTTTCTCCTTCTAAGACAGAAAAGCTAATCTATTTAGAACAGTATCACATAACCTTTCCATATATTTGTGACTAGTGTTTTTTTACCTGTTGCTGGCAGTGAAATGGCTGTAACAAACTTTGGTAGTTTTTACCTATTCTATTATACTCTAGTCAAGCACCATCCACCAGTTTTTGCAGAAATATCTGAAACTTTGCTTGCCTAAAACTAGAAAATAACTTATCTTTTCACAGCCTCTAAGAGAACACTAATTTTAAAATAATGAGTATTAACTGCACTATTTCAGTGGTGTTTCCCTCTAAACAATATTAAGATTTATGCGACAGTCAGCTTTGGGATTGATAATTAATTGTCACTTAATTACATACTTTAATAATATTTATTCTAAAATTATAACAACTCTGCCTTAGAAGATGACCCTGAATCACTTTAATTTATTAATTCACTTAATTAAAATACTTAATCTTGAAAAGAGCTTTCAGGCTGCTCAAATAAAGGTAAACAAATCTTCAAATTAAATCAACACTTTTTTTCTTTGATATATGTAATTAATTTTCACTTGACTCAATAAATAAACCTCATGTAAGGCTGTTCATGTGACAACAGAAAATGGTTTGCTGTCAGCTTAATCTTCTTTAACACTGTAAAGCATTTTCAGTTATGTTGACAGACCTGCTGAAAACCTTTTGCTGGCAAGCAATAAATATTAACGTTTTTCCCACTGGCACGGCAGGGAAAACATTTATTTGTAAATGATGATCATTAATCAGCATTTCTGTACAAGTTATCACAAAGCCTCCCAGGCTAAAACAAATTTGATGGAAATGAAACTTTCATTTGCAATCAGATCAAACTTGCACTCACTTTCTCCTTAAATAATTGTAATCTTTGTGGTTTTTGTGCTTTAGTCCATGTTGGTGGAGGAGTTGTGTGTAAAGGATGGCACTTGGTCTCACGGCTGCTGGAAGTCCAAGTTCTGTCACAAACTCCAGGTCGTCATTACGAAGACCAGAGCGCAGCCAAGATTTTCACATGCTCAACCTCACCGCTGCAGTTAGCTCCACTGAATTCAATGGCAGTGAAGCTAAGCACGTGCCTAAGGATCACAGCGAAGGCTGTCCCCTCTGCAGGCACGTCAGGTGCTCTGTACATGCAGGGCGCCCTGCTAGGCTGGGCTCATCTACCCATGTGCCTGGCATAACCTGCAGGTACCTGCTCGCAGAATCAGGACCTATGTTTTGAAAAGCAGTTTTCTATTAAGAGCAATTTTCAGTTGCTCAGCAGGATGCATCTGGACATCTCATTACAGCATATACCTGACTGTACCTTGGCTGCATTTTGACCGATGCCTTGAAAGCTCTGCCAGACAACACCCTCCCTCACCTCCCTTCTCATCTGTATTTCTTAACGAGAAGAACACAAAGGACAGGTTTGTTTCCTCAATTGCCCATTCATAATTTAAGCTGTGCTGATTCTGGCTGTTTCTATCGGTTCTATCTGAACAGATTCAAAAAATTAGGCTGTTACTTTCCCAGCCTAAGCATCCCTCTTTCAGTCCCAACTCTGCTCTGAAAAGCTCAAGCTAATTAACAGCAGATCTAAGGAACTGCTGTTGTCGAGATGATAATTAGATAGGGCTAGATATGAAAAGCAGAGGCTTTAGTTGACGACAGAAGCAAGTCCAGCTTTCTGTCGTTTCTCAAAGGTTGTTTACAGTACATGGATTTGTAGCCGGCTGCCATGAATTTTAACAGAACCGCAATTCATGAACGTCTGCACTGAACTGAAGCTGGCAAAAACTCCTCTGTGAGCACCCGCTATCGGGAGCTTCCCAGCTGCTTCTAAGGCTCACGGGAGCAGAAATAAAGTGTGGAATTTCACATGTCTGAAGGGGAGGATTTCTAAGACCTCTTGCAGTTTTTAGGTGTGTTGCTGAAAGCACAGCAGTGAGCCTGGTAATGGGAAAACAGACTTCCCTTTTGGATGGAACATTTTCATCTGCCAAACAGAGTTTGGTCTCACCTCTTAATAAATGTGTGGGGCAATTTGTTCATTAGCTATACCATTAGTCCATTTGTTATTTTCACCCTGAATAAAATAAAATACATTCATAAAATGTATACCTCAAAATATATTTGGGAAGATTTCATTATGTTTTTTGTTTATATTTGCTTTTGTTTTCACTTCTAGCATACCAATAAGCCTCCTATCTAGGAAACAGCTAAATAAAACCTCAGATCACTTCTCACACTGTAAACAGAGTCAAATATTTATGCACTTTTGGAGAAATGCAGAATGCTCTGATTATCATCACGGCTGCTCTGCAAGTGATTTAAAGCAATGCAAATCCATTCTTAGGCTTACAAAGCAAAGGTACCTGCTGCATAAGAAGACAGGCTAGTCTCCTTCTGTCCCAGATTTTGATCCACAAAAAACCCAAAACCCCTTCCGGCCCAAGCCCAAGGGCAGGGAAAAACTTTAGTCACTTGTAGGTGCTCACCTTTGCAAGACAAATTATGCTCCAAGTTTCATGAGGACTCTGCTTCCCTGTGAGAAGCATCATCTTTTTTTCTGAGACCACTATCTGGGTAGCTACACTTCAGTTGTCTGAATAAAACCAGCACAATTTGACGAGTGCTAAATACCTGCAGCACCTTTTGACTGCGGATGAGCAGAACGGGGCCAGGAAATGAGCGCGATGAGAGCACCCCAAGAAACCACCACTATAATGGGAATTTCCACAATGAAAAAGAGAAAAAAGATAAATTATTTCCTCCTGTACTGGATGCTTTTAAAGAAGATAAAGATAACCCACATTCTATTTAGTTTTAAAATTCATTACTGTGTACCCCAAATCTTGCTCCTGATATTTCCTAGAGCAAAGACAGTAACTCCTGTTTGGGAAGAGCCCCTGCATGCTCTCCAGTGTCCCATCAAAACCCACCTTCCATCTCCCGTGGGAGCAGCTGGCTTTGAGCTCTGCTCCACACACCCTCATGACGCACACCAGGCATTCCCTGCTCTGCAACTTTGCTCAAACTTGCTGCAAATTGGCAGATCTGGGACTTTCCAGTGCTTACGTAAATCTGCCTTACGGAGCGCCACAAGCCGGCACTCCAGCATGTACTTGGGAACTGTCAGCAAACCTTTCCAAGGGCAACACAGAACCAAAGCAAGCAGGGGAGAGGGTTTTGTGAGAGTTACAGAACACCTATGCTCTATCCATGGATGATTCTGGTAATACACTGTCCATAAAAGCACTTCAGTTGGTGTAGAGTGTAGCACACGGGTGAATCAAAGATGAGAGCGGATGGTGTGCTGAGGTCTGCAGAGAGGCAGCAACAGCCACAGACTCCGACCTGGGCAGTCCAGGACTGCCCAAACGAAGGTGGTTGCAGCACAGCAGCATCGAGCTGCTGTGAGGTAGCAGAGGCTTTAGCTTTCCAGATTCCAGGAAATTATCTCGTCTGCAAGATCTCTAGATGAAAAATCCAGACATACATATCTCCTAAATAGTCCCAGAAGTCCTAAGCCACTTGAAACCCCTGGTCCAGTAAATAATTTAAGCATAACTTTAATCTTAAATTTGTAAGGTCCAGGTAGTCCTAGTTTAAGTTCAAGTGTTCACTCACATACTATTTTCTGGACAGGGTTCTAAAGGCTCTGTAATAAGCCAATACCTCTTTAGCATTGCAGTTCCTCTAGATTTTATTAGACTAGCATAAAATCAGGGGATTTCTTAAAAATGACTATAGAACCTTAGCTTTAGAGACTGCTTTAAATTTATTTTGTTTAGCATGAGCACTTCAAGTTTAATTAATACTCCAGAACCAGAAATTCTTGCTTTAGTCCTTTTATAAATCGTAAGATCTACAATAAAATCAGTTCCCCTCACTTACTGTACCCGAGCGTATCTGCAATCAGAGCAAGACAACTCTTGCGAGACCTTCAACTATGACCAGAGGCAAAAATTCTGGGAATCTAGTGTAAAACACTGTTCTTGTGCGATTTCAGGCTTTGAGACTTTTCTTGTCAAGGAAACTGTTCTGACTTCAATGCACTCACTCCTGATTTACCCCAGGGGCAGTAAGACAGACACTGGACACAGTGGTACCTTTTTATCTCCTTAAAAGCTCCTGTGCAACTGCACTGAAATCACCTGCCCACTCTGTTTCTTTTTCTTTTTTTTTTTTTCAGATCTGCCATAGTAAAGAAACCTCTCCCTCTTTTCCCAGATTTTAGATTTTCTTTTCCCACAGCAATTATGCTCAAAAATTAAATAATATTGTTGCTATTTGTAAGTAAGTATTAAGATAAGTACCTTGAAAGGGAGGATGTGTTCAAAAAATACTGTCCAGTTCCACCGCTTGACTTTTATTCTTGCTAGAATTTAATGAATTCTTCATTTGCTATTATAAACTAAATATTTCCTTTGAGTCCAATTAGCATAGCTGAAAGAAAAAGCAAAGCGAGGCACTGTTCAGCATGCATCAATGTAATGGAAAATCAGTTCTTTTATTCTAGCTTTAATAACTGCAGCTTGATTAGAGAGAAAGAAAAAGCTATGAGAGAGAGGTGTGGGGGGAACGAAAAGGACTGCCAAATTAGTTCTATAAGAATTCTCAACCTGTCTGCTCTCTGGCTTACTATTCAAATGCTAATTGAGCCTTTTTGTAAACAGAATGGGTAATCATGGAAGACAAAAACAGACACAGAAAACAAATGAAATATCACACCTTATCCAAAGCAGCACAAAATTTCACTGATGAGCTTTAGAAGTCTTAAAATTTTGTCTTCTTTTGCCTCTTTAAAGAATATAGAAACGCATATAATTAATATAATAAAATGAAATATAACATAATAAAATAAAAAATAATAAAGAACAGTTCCTTTTGAACAATGAAACCAGTCATGTTATAATTAGATAAGAGGATTTATATTCAGAGCTATAAACATGAAAGTGGACCATGAGACCGGATAAAGGCAAGGTTTTAATTCTTAAAAATTAATTACATGGCATTATTCTTATCAGTACACAGGATGCATTAATTATACAATTAATAATAAGATGAAAGGGATTTTTTTTTGCAACTTTAATTCACTTGGGGGCATTTGGTTTTATACCAGAATTGTCCTTCAGGCATTTCTATAATCTCATTACTATGCAAAGTCAAGACCTTAAACCTGTTAGTGGAAGCAGTGGATGGAATGAATCTCTGCTCATTTAGAGTTCGTACTTACTTGTACTGTAGCAAATTTTAGATTCCTCTTATAATTGGGATCTAAGGTGTAACAGATTTATCACAACTTCTCTTCTAAAAATAGACTAGAGAGTGATGTTCCTGGAAGCATGGTATATCTAATATACAACCAGGAAAAAGTGGCTTTTACTTCAGATGTCCTACATTATCTCCTACATAAAGCTGTCATCTAGCACTACTTTGAAACTAAGTTCTCCATTTTTTTTCATCGAGGAATATCTGGGCTTTATTTTGACCAGCGTAGGAACACGTTTACCATAACTCAAGTACCAGACCCCTGTCCAGTATTAAACTCACAACTCTTAGCTCGTGCCTCCTAATGCCATAAATGAGAAAGTCCCAATTTTGCTCTAACAAGACTGCACATACTTGGAAGCGCAGCACGTAACAGAATACCTGCCATGTTACACTGAAATTGTTCACCTGTCATATATGATTACAAATCCCTTGTCTCTGCATATATATCTACATCTCCTTTCATCATGAAGAGATCCTCCTCCTAAGGAGACAAGGCTTCCCGATGGAGGACAAGACTGTATTTTAAACGTATCTTTTAGAGGCCAAAGGACAGGAGCTGTCACTACAGAATTTGATGCAATGCGGAGACTGTAGAGAGAAAATGCAATTTTTGTTACTTAAGATGATAAAAACTGGTAAATTAACTATTGCTTTTTTTTTAAAACTATTTTGTTTGCTATTAGACCTGAAACAGAAATATTGTCTAACCACAACAGCTCTATTTAAAAGCTGCAAAAGAACAGAATATGCAGCTGCCAGAGAAAGCAATCTCACTACAAAGTTAGGTAATATAATCCCTGTGGCTTTTTCACTATTTTCGGTTACTTGTTATGAAGTAAAACCAT
This sequence comes from Crypturellus undulatus, assembly GCA_013389825.1. Lineage (NCBI taxonomy): Eukaryota > Metazoa > Chordata > Aves > Tinamiformes > Tinamidae > Crypturellus > Crypturellus undulatus. The sequence goes on along the minus strand of VWPW01006745.1, from coordinate 279,670 downwards.
CAATGTTCATTCAAGATGTGAATTATGTGGCAAATATCAGTGATCAGAAAAAAATGAATATTCTGCATTCAATATAGTATTCATATACATAATGTTTAGCGGTGTCTGACTTCATTTAATTGCCAACAGAGACTCACATATGAATTCAAAAGAGCTCTGGAGATCTTGTCTGATATCATGAAAACTTGGCAAGTGTTCATCTTTCAGCTTGTACTTTTGAAAATGAAGAACTCTTAAGAATATGTTCCTGTATTACTGCTATTAAATAATTACTCTGAAGCAATATAATAATATTGCTTTTCTCTAAAGGTTTTGTTCTCACTTCTTGTGCATATATTGCCGCAGATTATGGCCAGCTGGGAGAGCTGAACTTCATTAGCCTGTCATTTTGATTTCAGGTGTGCTCATTGTGGCAGCACCTTTCCTGAGCAAAGGGCTCACCTCCTTTTTCAGTTTTATCTTCCTCTTCCATATCCTGTCAGAATTAGTTCTGCAGCAAAGGTACAGCAATCTGATATGCACCCATTGTGAGACCGTTCATTTTTGTTTTGCTTTTTAATATAAGATGTACTTGGATTTGTTATTGTTTGTATCGCCATAGTCCCTTGAGAGCCCTAGGTAGGGACAAGTACCTCGTTGTCCTTGCGCTGTAATCTAGGAACAAAGAAACTCTATCAGCCATATCATCTCCCTCGCAGAAAACAAGGCTTTGCTTTTATTTCTTAGTTTTTCCTAGAGGGGTAATATTTCATTAGAGCTGATGGAATATTGGACAGTATTTCTATAGAACAGAGGCATCAATTTAACTTCATAAAGAGTGAAAATGTGTGTCCTTTTCTATGATCAAAAGACATCAAAATTTATTTGGACCAGCTGTCCATATGCTCAGTGTTCAAACAGCTGGTCAAATAAGAGAATCAGTGTTTCTCATATAAGTTTTTGACTAAAAGCTTTGTCCTATGTGTCTTGAGAAAAAAGAGAAATTTCCATTTTTTCCAGCTAACTTTAGCAGGGTTACAAGTCAGTTAAATAAGTCAAAACAATATGGCAGCAACAAATAACAACAATTAGTTTCAAGACTTCTTGAAGTGTTGTATAAAGAATAGAAAAAAAAATGCTTTTTGCCCCGAAGAGTTTTCACTCGCTATTAGCAGGGAAAGTGGAGCGCTCTTGTGGCCACCGAGGCCTGGTCTGCGCGGCCGCAGCCTGGCGGGACCCGCGGCGCGGGGAGACTCGCGCCCCACACCGCAGGCACCCTTGTCCGTGCCCGGCACCGCTCCGTACCTCTCGTACCGGCCATCAGGCAAGAACGTGGACAAGGAAACACGTGGAGCAGAAATAAGGAAATGACTTCTTTAAAGAAACTCTGAGTCACAGTTCAAAGCAAAGCCACGGGGAGTTATCTGGAGTTAGCGGGACATAAACGGACCCAGCAGGTTCACCCAAAGACAAGCTGCAACTCTCCTCAGCTATTTGATTGGTTTGGGGACTTGGATTTTAAGATATTCTTCCTAAAGGGATTGTTTCTGCCTTTCAAGAGGGCCCCTTTGGACACTGGGAATCACATAACACTGGCTCTCACAGGGCCCTACGCACATCCATCCTGGGGGGCTGGACCCTACGGCCGCTCCACAACCTCCCTTGATAACGCAGCACGAAGCCCCAGAGCAAGCCCCACCGTTGGCAAAAACTCAACCTGCACATGCAAAGCACCGCACAGAACCGAGTCCAAAGAAACTATTTTTCTTTTGCTATTTAATACCTCTGAAAACCTGAGTGCTGTCTTTATGGGGTTTCTATAGGCTTTCAACTTATTTTGTGTTAGTTTTCATCTATTGTCAAAAATACAAAAAAGAGCAAAACACATACTTGAATACAGCTAGTACACCACACCAGCCATGCCTAATAGCGCTATTTAAAATTTGTACTGAATAAGGAAAGGCTCACACAGGAAAGATTTAAGCTGTTAGTATAGCTTTTCTGATGTAAGCTAGATAAGGTTGAAAGGTTTTTCGCTTTTGTTATGTACTACAAAAGAAAGTGTATTTATGGGTAGGTCACTCAGAAATGTTATGATTAAATGGGATTCTAAGGTTGCTTATGGACACCCCACTATTTTCTACATGTATCACTGGGTTTGATCTTTGAAGAAAAAGAAAATACATCTGTCAGCTAGCAGTTAAATGATGACAGGACAAAAAATATATTTCTTGTGCTAATGGGTAAAGTACACGATTTAGTTCACAGGAATTTTGTATGAACAGATTCCTTGGCTTTACTGAGTTTACAGGAATTGTGTATTCGATTCAGCCTTTTTTATTGTTATTTGAATGTAATGACCATCTCAAAACAGAAGATGACTAGAAAAACTAGCAAGAGTTGCAAGTCTAGACCATCTCACTGGAAGATCCCAACTGACAGAGGAGAAGGATCAGTCTTCCTCATCCTCCTTCAGTTTTCCCATTCTTTCCCACAGATGGATAATGACAGCAAACTTAGCCCTTTGGGATACCAAAATCAACAATTCTGCTCTACCTGGTGCCTTACATGTTTAGAAGGTATAGACACAATAAGCAGCACGTGAGCACCAAGGCAGATAAAGTCAAGAAACTGAAATGCGCTTAAACAAGGTTTTGTCCTCATATAGCATTTAAGAGTTCTTTACATTGAAGATTTGTGTTACAGGCGGTGCTGCTGTGATTTTACAAAGCAATGAGATACACCTGAAGTATTTCTATATCTTACTAAATATTGGAATTTATAAGCTTTGATCTGAATCCTCAATACCAAGTTTCTTATAAAAACAGGCATTCTTCCTTCTTTCTCCCTTTTTTTTTTCCTGAGTTTAATTGAAAACATCTTGCATGTTATACTAATCACCAATGTTGGGAAAACAAAAGAAAGAAACTCTGCCAGCAAAATTCAATTTTTTGTCAGAGGGTGGCATTTGTAAGAAACATCATAGCTCCATCACCATTCAGAAACACAAATTGATGAAGTCCATCAAAATTCTGTATTTCAAACCAAGAACATGATACCAGTATCATTTACAGGAGAAACATGGAATAGCTCTGCTGAAATCCATATGAGTGCAGCAAAATATCACTGAAGGAAATATGGCATAAATAAAATTTAAAGCATTATCTATAAACTTGAAAAAGCCTTGTCTCTTGAGACCCTCATCCAAGCTCACAAAACAGTATGTTATTGCTCTCATGACTGTCCTACGAAGCGGGGATTCAGCATAGGTCACTGCCAATGAAGCATTCATTTCTTCCACCGTACTCTCTGGCAGTTTTGGCTTCAATATTCATCATTCACTACTTGTCACTGTTCAGTGTGTCATGCAGTGTTCCCTGCCATCAGGATGGCTAATTATACTCTCAGTGATGAGCAGCCGTGTGAACAGCACCTGGCCGCAGAAGCTGTCCACACTGAAAGTCAGGAGAGTCTGTCTGACCATGACATCATACTGGACAGAATTGTAAATGGTTGAAACAGCAAATAGATAACAGGGAATGCCAAATATACAAAGTATGTCAATAGATTATCTACATAGACACTAATGTTTCTGTTTCAGTATGACAGAACTGACAAAGGAATAGATGCTTTCATTTACATATTCACTTAAAGAACATACTATCCATGTGCATTTTTCACTGAAAACACACACACACGCACAAGAGAGAGGTTAAGAATACAAGATACAGGTGTACTAGTTAATCACAAGATAACTGTGAACAAGATGGCTATGTCGAGAAATTTGATTTTTAAAGGTTTTCCAGTAGAGCTTTTGCCAACGGAAAAAAATCCATCTTAAATGAATCTGAACTATGTTACTATGACAAGGGAGCAGAAACTGCATCACACAATAAAGGTGTAGAAGAGAAAGGCAAAAATGCCATGAGAAGATCATCAGAGAAACAGCAGAGAGGGCCAGGGCATACGTGCAAACGGCATAATGCTTAAGTTTAAGAGCAAGTAACCAAAAGGTTTATTAAAGCTAATGCAGCCCTATAACTAGGAAGTGGGTTCAAATCAATGAGTAGGGTAAACAACAAAAAGATGTAGTTTGTACAAAAAAAAAGTTTGTTATCTTTAAAAATAAAATTATTTAAGGGGATGTGGCAGGGAAAGATAGAAGGCGGTCCAGAAACAGCACTTTTTTGTTGCCATTCTCTCCTTTCTACTGAAAAGAATCGTTTCAAATCACTGACCCCAATCCTACTATTTGACTGCTATGTCAACCACTAGGGGAGAAAGGTAGGTTTATTTTTGCCCTGAATTCCCATATTTTACCTGTATTTCTCGTGCTCTGTGCAGTGCCTAATTCGGGCCTCCCCCACGGCCGCTGGCGGGCTCCCTCCAGTTGTGCCACTTTTCTCAGTTGCCACTCGTGAGACGAACAAGCCTCAAACTTGTCCTCAGCCCCATTCAACCCCCTGAGAGAGAGGTTTTAGACCAAAATAACAGGTCTGGGTAAACCCCAACGAGCAGCCTATCTTCTTGTCCCCTTCCTAAATTGAAGCCTTGTCAGCCGGCGCCGAAACATTTCATTTAAACATTTTCCAGTGCCGAAAAGTACCTGTGAGGGATTATATAAATACTGTAAACCTATTCAAGGTTCCAAGTGAACAGAGAAGAGGCAGCTAATACAACGTTAATGTTTTTAATATACTTTCCCATTTAGCACACGGTAACTTCATGCTCTTAGGAGAGAGCAGGTTTTTCTCTTCCCGAGCACGCAAACCCCTCTCACACTCCACAGCCACCGAGGACGACGGAGTGCTTGAGCGGGCTCGTGCTGCCTTTGTGTGGACTAAATAACATCGACTTCCATGTGTCCCAAGAGGGCCACGGTGACCTAAAGGAGCTTTTACCATCAGAATATTCCCAAGCTATACATTCATAACCACCCTCAAATAATTTCCATGAGCAGTAACTGCCAGCACAAGATGTCCGAGCAATGCTGAAGCCCTCCCTAAAAGGCTGGCTGTCCTTGGGCTTATTTTTTGCACCCAGAATGTGTTTTACAATGACAGGATTCTCCTATGTCGTGAGCAACAGAACCAATGAGAGACAGACGGGCTGTTCCTGCTTACATATTTTATAACCACAGCTGGTTTCTGCACTTGGCATGGATTAAAATTCAGAAGTTATCAGAGAAATTATCAGAGAAGATGGAGAAATACTGAGGTCATGCAGACCTCTGCACAGACCAGAATGCAGGTAGTGCCACGTGTTACGACTGGGATCCTCCAAAGCAGAATTCCTTTGACAGGCTGAATGCATGGAGGCAGATCTGATCAAAGAAACATATAAAGGCAGAGATGTGCAAAAACGATACTATCAATACAGCAACAAAGCCTGATTATGCCCTACAAAGTGATTCAAGTATTCACAGAGTCAGCGGGGAAGCAGGCAGACACAGAAATGCAAACCTTGGAGCAGAAGCATGCCACTTTTTGGCACAGAATAAGGGACGCCACTTGTTGCTGACGAGTTTGTCACACAAAAACAAAGGAGATTCATTCTGACAAATCCTGAAACCTGTGCTGAAGTCCAGTAATATTTCTCTATGATGGAAGTGGTATACTTCAAAATATATTTCAAAAAGAATGTTTTAAAGCTTGGTTTTAAAGCTTTGTTTCAAAATTAATTTTATCAAAACTTAATTTTAAAGGCTAAAGGGAAAAATATTTTTTTTCTATCAATATTATCTCCATATGAACAAGACAAAGCCATTTTTGAGCAATTTTAGTTTGATCCAAAATTAAAAAAGAAAAAGGAAGAGAAAGCAAGGACTAATATGTATTTTAAAAGCATTTTTTAGCTCAGCCATTGATCTAAAAGTCAGTATTTCAATCAGCTCTAGGACACAAAGAGAACTGTCTCAAGTACTAAGTCAAAGGACTAAACAAAATCACTTGTTTAATTAATGTGATTTTCTAAGAAGAACAGACTCAATACATTTGAGAATACTAATGTCTCTTAAGACAGGAGGGCTCCTTCGCAGGCTCATCTTAAGAAGATTTCTCTGTGCTTGTTTCCTATGCATATGTGTTCAAGGAACATTTAATGAGCTTCACAGACTTATGAAAGGAAAAAGTAGTCTACTTAGTTTCTATATCTCTACTGAATTTCTTATTAATTAACATATTAATGCTCTGTTTTCTTAAATGTAACTTTAAAGAAAGCAGAAGAAGTTTTTAAATTAAGTCATGAGACAAAAATGTTAACAGCTTTTTTCACTCTACTAATTCGTATACTCATTAAAATTTCTGAGGTTTTTAAGAAGAAAGATAGCAATGACAATGTTTCTATTTTTTAACACAAAATCCACTTGACAAACTAAGCTCCTTCTTTGCTGGCTCCTTTGGATTCTTTTTTATCTGACACAAATTAAGTCAAACTTTTTGTTTTAAGCATACAAATGGTTTAAAGCTTACATTTAAACAATAAATCTTCCTGATCTTGCATCCAGCTAAGTGTCCAATGCTGGAACAACAGTAGGATCCCAAAAAGAGCTGCTGGGTTTCACTTGTGTCACCTTCTCTGCACCTTACTCACCTCTTACAACCTTCATAAATAAATCTGATTATTTAAGCGGATCTGTTCAAAACAGTCCCTTGAAGACAAGCACTTCAGTTTGGATCAGGGGTGATGTTTGGAAGTCAACATTCCCATCTTCCCCCATTGGCTGAGTTCTGTTTGCGCCACGGGGCCATCTCAGAGCATCTGAATTGCGTTGCTTGTGGATCAAACTCAACTGGAAGATGCACTCCATCTGGGAATAGACTTTCAATGTATGGGAGGATAAATTTAAAGCAAATCTAAAACTAAAACAAATAAGCCCAGAAATATATACAGGATGGATGTCAGGTTCTCAGCACCACCTATTCTGCTTTTATAAATCAAACCCTACCAACCAACAACACTTGTTTAAGTCATTATCTGCAGCTTCTCTTTTGGTGAACAGACAGAAGTAGGAGCCTAGAGGAGGGAGATGCATCTGACTGTTCAGGTTTCCTGTTTTAGGATGAGAAGAATTGTGCCCTTTACTACAGACTTCCCTCACTTCTTTCCTGGATCTGGTCCATGAATAAGAGCACTGTGCCATGGAGAACTTCTCTAGGTCACCTCTGTTCCTTCCACTTCCTCCCAATACACATTTCCTGCACTTCCTTGCTTTTCAGGAATTGAACTGGAACTTCTTTGATGCATCAAAAATGTTTACTTATCTGTTTATCTTTTTCCTAATAAACATAACAGAGACAGGATGTCTCTGTTCAAGATGTTCAAGATGGCAAATCGAAGGCTCAGGAGACAAGTAAAGCAAGAGTGGTATTTCCTCACAGATCTCCCCCAAAAATAGGTCAACCTTGTTCGGTTGTTCCCAGAATAGGAGCATTACTAAGCTTCAGGGCCAGGGGACACATTCCTTGATGTATTGGGACATCTAAGACTAGTGCAGAAAATGCCACAGCATTTGTTACAGACAGAGATGACTGGGGCACGCGTGCCTGGGCAGCGGGATTGCAGAGACCCAAGGAGGGCGTGAGGCCGCTTGGGCCCGCGCAAAAACACGACGCGGGGCGTCTCGCGGCCCGCAGGCCCCTCGAGCCCACTCCCATGTGGGAAGGACGTGCCTACAGCGGCACGAAATAAAACAGACTTCCACAGAAATGTCTGAAAACCTAAAAAATCTAAAACTTTCAGATACCCTGTCTCTTTCCTGCTTGCTCCCATAGGGGTATGGCAGCCACAGTGACATTACCTTAGTACAACAAATACATGACTTGTACATGCACGGTGGTTCCAACTGACTGACATAAAATCTAAATTTTACTGCTTTTGCGCAGAACTGGCTAAGGGAAGATTTACATTGAATTTTACTGGCAAACTATTCAAAACCAGATCCTCAGTCCCAAGGTCCCATTGACCTAAAGTCAATGCGACTGAAGTNCTTCCACAGAAATGTCTGAAAACCTAAAAAATCTAAAACTTTCAGATACCCTGTCTCTTTCCTGCTTGCTCCCATAGGGGTATGGCAGCCACAGTGACATTACCTTAGTACAACAAATACATGACTTGTACATGCACGGTGGTTCCAACTGACTGACATAAAATCTAAATTTTACTGCTTTTGCGCAGAACTGGCTAAGGGAAGATTTACATTGAATTTTACTGGCAAACTATTCAAAACTAGATCCTCAGTCCCACCTAATATACCTAAAGTCAATGAGACTGAAGTAGGAAAAGCTCTGTCAGTGCTCAATTCAGACACTTCCTTGTTATAAATAGGAGCTCCTTGGCCATCTTTTTCAAACTAATTAGGATGACCAGCTTTCTTTGCTTGAATTAAACATCCACAAAGTCAAGATGATTTTAAGAACCTCATTTCTATGCTTCCAAACTGTGAAGCATTTTCTAAAAACAAAGGAACAGGTGGAATCCTTGGAATGACTTGGAAAAAATGATGCAGAACTAATGTTCTCTACCCTAATCCTTTGGGGTTTGGGTCATTTTGGCTGTGCAGTCCACAAACTGAAAACAGACTGGTCTGCTGAACTGAAGAAATGTGACAAAAAATATATAATCCACTGCAACCACAGAGAAAATACAGAAATCCACTGTACTGAAGCGCTACCTTTTTCCAGGAGAGTCTGGGCCCTGGCACTACCAACACTTTGGACCTCTCTATATTAAGCAGCCTTCCTCTTTTGGGTTTTTTTTTTTTTCTCCTTACAGTTTGGCTGCGCTCTGCCTATCATCATTTTCTCTTCATTGGGCACCAACCACTACACCAACTTGAAAACACTATTAAAGATCAGATAGATTAACAGACATGTATCAAAATTTTATAGGCTTAACTACTCAGAAGTCTCAGCTGGACATTTTATTCCTATTTGGTCACTGTGTGCACTTGCCGCCTTTGAAGCTCAAAAACAAAAGAGAAAGGACAGTGTGATCAAAACACCAGTGAGCTCATTTTAAAGTTTCCTATTTTTTCCTTTTGTGTCTTCAATAGTTTATGCTGTTCCATCTGTTTTCCTGGATTACCTACCTGCGCAGTCCCGGGCAGTGTAGCTGGGTTTGCTACAGAATGAGCCGAAGCTCCTGGTTTCCCGAGTGAGGCCAGCTGCACAACGCAGTCACCAAAATGTGTCAGGATCAGCCACGTAGTCCCACAGTGGAAAAGCAGCACAGCAGTTCCCTCTGCCCTTGAGCCCAAAATTTACTCCCAACATCCTCTCAAATTTAGGAAAAAAAATGACATCAAACATTCTTTGAGCATGACAGTGTCCCATGAAAATTTAGGCTAGAATGGTAGACAGAAAATAGCTATATAAAGCCCTTTGGAAAAACCTTTCAGGTCAGGAGGATGGAATAAACATCAGGAGGATGTTTATTCTCCTCTCAAAACATTGAGAATCTGATCCAGATTCATATACACAGCTACTGTGCTTAAGGAGTTTGTGTTAACCATCCAGGTTCTTAGAAATGATTTTTTAGGTCACCATAAAAGCTGTTTAATGTAAAGTTAATGTCTATAAAAAACGTCTCTGCCTTATTCAAAAACTTGAAGAGTACCTTCAATGTTTCCTAGTGTCTTAGTATAGAGAGAGAAAAGAAAAAAAAAAAAACAGATGGAGCTTTCTCTAGTCAAACCTCAACTTGAAAGACACAGGCCCCGTAGAGCTGAAGCTTAGCTGGTGGTATACTTCATGTCCTTCATGTAAAATATCCTGTCACTTTTAATTTTGTATCTTGTTTACTTTCTCTGTTACAAAAGAACTGGGACTTGTTTTTAGCAGCTCTGATTAAGTTTCTATTGATTTTTGAGATAGGAAATGGAACTTTCAGATTTCCCACATGAATTTAAAGCAAGTCAGATATTAACCTCGAGGTAAAACATCTGCCATGACATTCAAAGAATAGACAAGCACTGTCTTCCTGAAAACAGCATCTGTGCTCAAAGCTCAGTGCTTGGGATTTGGAGAACAATGTAAGGAGTATTGTGTTTTTATATGGGTATATACACATAAATACACACACACCCTTATTTATTCAAATTTACTACTATATACATGGACATGGACACACACACACACATTCACGTTAACTATTTAAGAACTGATGGCTAAAACAAGTTAGTGACAGTCTCAAGGACACTTGAGACGAATATGCGAGATGAGACTTTTTTTTCTTGCATTACTTACTTTTATAGTATCTCTCCATTGAAAGAGTATCTAACAGATTTAAACCTCTTTCCTCTTTTTATCTTATACACCAATAAATTCCAATTTTAACTTTCATTATCAAATACATCCACCATAGGTGATGATAGACAGATAGATAGATGACAGGCCAATTTAAATATGCATAATAAATCTGAAAGATAAGCCTTATCCAGCACTTGCTTATCAGAAAACCCACAAATTCTTGTGCTGGTGTTACCATCATGGTATTTTTCTTTAATCTTGTCCTTTGGAAATATACCTGACATTGTTGAATCTTCCCAGAATATTCACATTTTGGAAGATACAGAAAGTAAAGTGTATCAAAAATGAAAGAAAAAGAAAAGCTCACACAAAAGCAAAAAAATAAAGAAAAAAAAACCCTTGGAGGCGCAGTGGAAGCATTCCAGTGTAGTGGCATTACTGAGAAGTATTACTGATTCTTTTCATTTGCTGGTATTAAAAATGTATGCCTATCTAAAAAGGCTACAATGCACCAACTATTTTATCCAAGAGACAGGGAAAAGGAGCATTTTCTGCCTGGAAACAAATGCAGAACCTCCCTGCAAACGCAGCAGAACAAGCACTGCAGCCAGCTGAGCCCTGTGCCGCGAGCTGACCCCTATCAAAAGGCAGTTGGTCAGTGCATGCAAACACCTTGCAAAACAGCTCTGATTAACCAAGCAGAACACCCTTGAAATGCATAAAGAGGGAGATAAAAAAAGATGCCTTTGTAAATCACTTAATCTGCCAGTCCTGAATGTTAATATTAAAACTGTCACCAAAAGGATGGTAAGTTGAAGGACATTTTGCAATTCTAGAAAATGCTATAATGCAGAATCAAAACATTAACTAGAAGTTGGAATAAAGCTTGCAATAAAGTGTGCAAGAACCTGATTCTGATCTGAAACACGACTCTTGTAGAACAGACACGTCAAGTTACAGAAGGCCTTTTAAATTATATTTCTGGAAACATGAAGTAAAACATACCAATATGAAAAGATCAAGTTGTGTCTAAGAAGAGCTGACCCAGAGAGTGAGCTATACAAGATAAAAAAGGTCAAAATTGTATGAACAAGTTAAAACAGACAAACACAGAGGAAGATTTAGCATCTATTAGCATTGCCTGTAAGTCTGCATTACAGTTATATTCTGAGCATCAGGAATATGATGTTTTGTGGGAGGACAACATTATTCTTAATGCCATGTTTATTGGTTTATGGGATTCCACCTCCCAAATGGCTCAGCCACTAAGCCAGACAGCTTTAATTAAGCAATTAATACTAAAAAAATGCCAAAAATATGCATTGTATAAAACATTTCAGCACAATTCTATTACTGTGATATTCTTTGTGAGAAAGGAACACATATTCAATATCATTTTTTTCCATTTTTATAGTCAACAAATTATTTTATTTGTTAGTTGCATCCATGAGGATGGCAAAGCAACTGCAGCCAGACTTGAGATCTGCTTAAGCAAAAAAAAATATATTTTGGGCAGGAGAGGTTTCACTTGAAAAGCTCTGTGCTACTGTTTATAGAAAACATTTCCATATCTATAGCTCCCATTTCTATGCAGAAATCAAACCTAGAGCAATAGATCTCAGTTATTTTGAGTTTCGAACGATTCCGAGTTCCGCTGAAGCGGCCAGAAAAAGTCCATGAACGTTTTCACCCCTCTGCGGACAGACGGTCCCTGGCCGGCGCCCGGTGCCGCACAGACGAGCCCCGCACCGCAGCGCCGCGGTCCCGCTCTGCAGTCCTGGCAGCCGCAGGAACCACCCAACAGATGATTCACTGACCACAGGCAAACCGCAACCCTTTCCTGAGGTAATCAAATATGAAATCATCATCTGTTCCTTCAGCTGCTTTTTGCTCCCAGCAGCTCTATGTGTCTATAGGACTGTGTGACCAGGGGCTTACCTCAGCTGCAACGAAACACTCACACTAGAAACGCAAAAGGCTTCAGCATGGGCGGTTAGGACTACTGCGTCCTACCTGGATCTATTGATATTAAATATACATAACCAAATGGAAAAAAAAAAGGAAAGTGAGCTTTGGTTTACAACCTCAACTGAATTCATTCTAGCCACATTTGAATTGCACATCTGAACAGCCCATTTACAGTCACTTCTCGTGAGCACTCAGTCAGCAAGCACAGATGTTCAGGGAAAATACATTTTAATCTCAGGATGAGATCATTTAAATTTAGTCTTCTCTGAACATTCATACTAGTCAGGGAAGAAGCAAAATGCCAATTAAATTATATGACTAATCACTTTTAAGTTTTGTATAGATATGTATTTGAATTTCAGACGTCAATCTGAAAAAAATGCCTCAAAGCACTAAAGAACATTCAAGAAAAGGGCTACCTGTTTACAGACAGTTTATTAATGGCAAAAGAGAAACTAATTTCCACATGGAGTGCTCACAACAAATTATGAATTCATCTTGAAAAATATATGTAGAAAATACTGTCCCTAACCTTATGAAAACGGTGGTGACAGTTTCATACTTAGATGTTTGATGACTTTTCTATATAAAGAAAGGATTAAACATTAATAAATGAAAGTTTACGAAGAAATTAATTAGTTTGAAAGAAAATTTAAAATTGAACCTGTTGGAAATTTATCTTTCCCAAATGTTCTTCATGCTAGAATGGCTCAGATGCTTCAAATTTCCAGTCTAATCAATCTCACTGAAATCTAGTTGACAACTAACCCTTTTCTACAGAGAGCTTCATGGCAAATTATCCTTTTCAAGGTGGCTCCCATGTTCTCTTGTTCTCAGCGGGGTTGAGGTTATTGGGTCTGGCGTTCAAATGTGCTATTTCAAAATGCCACCACTTTCTATTTTTCCACTGGGAAGAAAGCCAAACTACTCCAAAACCAGTGTCTACCCCAGGTACTGTTAGACTAAAACCTATAGGACAAAATGGAGACATTTTACGCCAATGTCAAAAAAAGACAGAAAGCATAAAACTAGAAAGAAGACAGTAGTTTTTCTTTGCAAAAAATGATTTTCTACTATATACGAGGAACATTTATTTTAAGTGAGAATAAGAAAATATTTTTTAAAGATTGGCATAAAGTGTAAAGCATAGTGATTCTTTTGAAAAAAAATATAATATAAACCAAGGGAAAAATATTTCTTTCTAAATGGAAGGTAATTTACTTATTTTGAATTTCCGCAAAGCCCTACGCCGAGTGCAGCCCCTGGCGCCGCTCGCCTCATGTCTCCTTTCTGTGAATGAGCCCGACATTGACACCTGAGGGCCCTGCTGGGCCCAGGGTCTGCAAAGAGTCTGGGGATCTTCAGATTGCGGGTCCCAGAAATGGCAGAAACGCTCTTACTGCCTTCCCTTGACTTCACAAAAGATTTGGATGCACAATCACGTAATGAAGATCATTATATTAATTAGATGGAAATTTGATTCTTATCAAACCTAATTTTCAACAAGGCCTTTCAAACACTGTTCTAGCATCTGACAACTTCCTTTCAGTGAGTATGATAATATTCTTAGTAAAGTATGTAAGATATATCCTGCTACTGAGCAACTATCTAAGAAAGAATTTCTTATGAGTATTCAAACATTGGGACAGTTTCATCTGGTTTAAATCAGTATAATTACTATTCAAATATTCATTCCAGGTGACATGCTGTGTTTAAAAAGTGCAGTTCTACAAATGACTGGGAGGAATGAGAGGACCACAGACACCTAAGCACAGTCTGACTCATCAGAGGTATCTGGCAGAAGTTAATACACAGTATTTTCCGAAGTCTTTTTGCTGGCTTGCAATGATCAAGGGTACTTGACTAGCTGATCAGGCACCACTTTCTTCAACTCAGAAAAGAACAAGATAACTCCACTGAAAAAAATCAATATAATCAATAAAATAAAATAAAAATATGAAAAAATAATAAAAAATAAGCAAACCCACAAACTTGATTCTTGAGTGCATAAAGAATAATTTGTATTTATTTTTCAAAATACTCTGATACTAAATTCCACCAAGCATGGCTCTGCAGAAATATTTGAGACACAATTTAAACTCTTAAGGAAAAATATGCCAGATTTTGTTGCTTTAGTTCTTTCCCGAATGCTGTTATTTAATTTCATGCAAAGGAGGCATAAAGCACTGTGTTCTTAATTAGCTCCTGATAGAGCTTATCTGCTTTTATGAGGGTTTGTCAGCGCAGCATGAATCAGAGTCATAGGAGACCACTGCTTAACGTGAGTTTATGCATGATTTGTCTTTAAAACACATTGGTGTGAATTGTTGGATCGCAGGGTAATTGCACACACTATTGCCTCTATCTATGTAACAGGTCAAATGTGGCTGAGATGCTCCCTTTTCAAGTGCACTATTTATTATGGGGATGACAAAGCTTTGCATGTATTTAAGGCTGCAAATGGCACACATTTTGCTAGGATTTGTGTTAGTAATTTTGGAAGTCATTTATCAATTGAAAAACAGAAATGGCAATCAATGAGGAAAGAATTTCAAATGGGTTCCCATTGCTATATTATGTTGTGGATTATAGATCCTGCTAGCAGTAAGCTCAAACCCCCAAAGCACTTTTTAAAAGCACTAATTAACTCTCACAACAGCCTTGTGGAGAATGTAAATATTATCACAACATTTACACGTGAGGCTGTACAGCTTCTGGCTGTACCAGAAGGCAAAGTGGCCACAAGCAGCCAGACGCGAGAAGAGGGTGTGAGACTCTTCAGGCAAATGTTTCCTTCTTAACTACTAAGAAAACAAAAAACTTCAATGCGAACATTAGAGTGGTCTATGTGGAAGAGCTCTGTATGTGTGTCTGGTCCATACAACTGGTCATAGAGCTGAGGACCATGACGGGGACGATCTATTTGCCTTCCCCATCTAGTTGCCTGTTATTTTTCAGCCCCTATGGAGCATCTGGACTGCAAAGTTCCATCATGTTGAAAAAAAATGAGTAGCTGGCTCGCTCATGCTGACAAACAGGAGCCAGTTTGCAGCACGGGGAGCTCCAGCACCAGCGCAGCTCCCGTTTAGGCAGTTTGCCTCCTAACGCACATGCCCGACAGGAGCTGTCCAGCATCAGACAAAGTTTTATCAATTTTACATGCAATCTAAGCAAAATGTATACCCCATCTAAACCAGAGGAAGGAAAAACAGTGTTACATTTATCCTCTGCAAGATTTTATAAACTGTAGCCCTACATATGCTTTGTGGAATGCTACAGGAATGGGAGAAGTATCTGTTTTATGCGGATTATACTTGCTTTCCAAATAATCCTCACATGTTTTGCATTCACGGGCAAGATCCTGCAAGGGACATGCATGAAAGATTCCCAGGGTCTCTGCTGGCAGTTCTGTTTGAGCTTTTAATATTATATTTGCAACAGCACCCGAGGAGCTGGTGAAGACACCAGCCAGTGCAGAGTGCCCAGGCGCTACCGTTACAAAATGCGCGCTGGGATCTTTCGGCTACGCTGGGCAGACCGATTGTACGAGCCTCATCCCAACCCTCCCCGCACAATCCTGCCCCCTCTGAGTGCAGGGGAGCCTGTTCTAGCAGAACCTGAGCTGAGGGGTCGGCACCAAACACGGCACCACAGGGACATGAAACCTGGAGGGGAGGGACTGCTAAGGGACAGTGGTTTAAAGCAAGAAATTAGAGAATAGTTTTACCATTAGATGCTGTTAGGAACTTGTATTTATTAATATATGTCATAATTTATACAATTAAAGGTTGAATAAAGATGGGAGTAACCATATAGATGCATTTAACTTACACGAGTAGCTTTTGTTGGATTTTCTAACTTACTCTGTGTGATTTTGTAAACCATATTATGTTCTTTACATTTTATTTATGTATATATAAAATGTAACAATACAGCATAAAAATATGAGATACAGTGTGATGAGGCTGAAAGATTTTTTTTTTCTTCAATTAGGAAAAGTTTTTTTTATCTGCTGCTGGAATACTACAAAGTGCTTTCTATTTTTATTTCTAATTCTACTGCTGACATTATTACTCATACTCTTTGGAGGAGTACAAATAAAACACTCAGATTCATAAAATGCTGACGAGCAAGAGAAGAAACGTAGACCTTGCAATTCCCAAGAAACATCTCTCCCATCTGGTTTAGACTGCTAAAAAGGTGGACAAGAAGACCCAGGGTAACTTTCTGCTGAGCTTCCCAGCGCAGTTGTGCAGCAGATGCCCGGGCAGGCTGCACTTCAGCACCGAGTTTTTCCCGTTGTCATTTCCAATTAGCGGCGCGCACTGCATTTGGTCCCCCTGTCACTATCAGTAATAGCCAATCCCAACATTAAGGACCCTCGCAGAATCTCTCAGCAGCAGCTACGTGCTTGCAAATGCTTTCGTCTTCAAACAGAGGACACTGGTAAGTGACTTTCGCCCCAACAGGAGCAAGTATCTTTAAGCAAAAGCTTTTTCCCAACAAGCCTTTGGCAGGAACCCCTCAAGGTCATCTCTAATAGGAAATTAATCAAGTAATTTGAAAGCCAAAGCCCAAACATTTGCTTGTAAAAGGTATGGCCAAACATCAGCTTCATGTACTTGAGACAAGGTACCTATTTTTATAGTTTAGGTGCTCCAGTTTGCATATGCACCTGAAAATGCGAAAAGCGGCACTTCACTCGGGAAGGTGGCACAGAGCTTGTCCTTGCCTAAGCTGGGGCATTTTGCAGTTTTCGCCTGCCGCCTGTGCATTTCTTGTCAGAGAAGTATTTTGGCAAATACCTTCACAATGAAGAAATGCACCAGAATTCACAATTACTCTTAGAATCCTGAGACAGACCTACTTTCAGTGACATCACTGCCTTTCCAATCAACCAACCAGCTGAGTACGAGCAAACATTTCTCAGCAATAAATAAAAGCAGCCTGAAACGCCCTGCTGAAATGCACATTGCTATGGCATAAAGTGCCATGTCCCACTCGCAGCTGAGCAGAGGATGCCCGCGATGCACCCGCTCCAGCTCTGCACAGCTCTGCACTCGCAAGGCGCAGGCGGAGCAGGGCCGGGGGCGGCGCAGGCCCACGGGAACCCCAGCATTAACGTGTCCATCTCAGCCTCACGCCGCGCGTTTAAGGAAACACTGAACTTGCAATGCTCTCGCAAGGAGGGCTACTTTATGACTTCCCGGGCTTCCTGCTGCTGGTGGAATTAGAAACACTGCCAGAACTATCACTGCGACAGGAAATAATTTTCAACCGCAAACAATTCGACGAAGGATGCAATCCTCCTCCTTGCTCTTGGAAAGCAGCAGGACTCCTTGCACACCCAGGCAAACAAGAGTGGATACGAATCATACTAAAGAACAGGGCAACTCTGAAAAATCAAATATAATTCAAAATTATATGGATCTGAGGCTCTGGCTAATGGTCCAGATTTGTTGTCCACTTAGCCCAACTTGCATTATATTTCTTAGTTTTTAAGTACCATTGAGCAACCACACAAATCAGAGCATAATTCTGTTTTTTTCTGACTACTGACTGAATGGTTTGTAATTGTCTCAATATATTGCAAGGCTCGTGGTATCATTATTTTGCCACAACAGGCTACAAATAGCATTTTATAGGCACAGAATTCTTGGCACTTTCATTTGGTCCATAAAACCATCTGAATCCCCTGTGAAATGCTGTACTCATGTCACACACACACATCAAATGCACTTCTAGAATGCATTAAAGTCTAATAAAGTGAAATCAAAACAGCCTTTTAATTATAAGAATTGATCTACATGAAGAATCATGTATTTGTTTAAAAAGTTTTTAAGAAGTTCTTCAATTCCTGTAGAAGAAGAAAACACTAGAATTGATGTCAGAGTTTAGAAAGGATTTTTTTTAATAAAAGAAAAAGGAAGAGTTCTTGGTTTAAGAGGGATTTGATCACTGATGCTTGATATGGAGCATACAGAAATTCCTTTATTTTACAGTAAAGGAGGAATCTGTTTCTAAGTATTTCTGAAATAATTGGGTATAATCCTGTAGCTAGTAAGAGTTTTTCCATTGATTTACAGAGCCGAGATTTCCCCCGCTGTCTCTACAACTAGGTACATCAGTAACTGCAGCCCACATAATACTTCTCCTTTCTAAGCAAAAATATTGAAGTACCTTCCCTCATGGTATGCCAGCTTGTCAAACACCTACCACAGCTGTAGCAAACACATATATTATTTACAGTTTTATCATTTAAGTTGTGTAAATACTGGTACTGTCAAACTCTGACTGCAGAACAAAGTATAGGGAGACAAGTAATAATATGCCTTCTATTTATCCTGAAGACAAATTAGAAAGCAAATATAAATTATAGAATATAATACATTATTACCATATTTAACACATATTACCAAGAATCACAGAATGGCTGAGGTTGGAAGGGACACTAGGAGATCATATAGTCCAACCCCGCTGCACAAGCAGGGTCACCCACTGCACACTGCACAGGAAATATTATACATTATTGAAATACTTGACATAGCAATCAAATAGCAAATGGTAACTGCTGACCCACTCCAAACTTGCATGGATTATTATCAACTAGTCTTTTTAGTGGTATCATATAATGCTCCTGTAATGTGACAATTAAAATATATTAACTTAATATGATAACATCATAATCTCCATATACGTCTGCTATGGTTCAAAGGCTGATTATACAGGACTTAACAGCTTTCCAAAAGGCCTCTTCTGATCAAAATATACATGGGGTACAAAAGTATGAAACCTGCTCCTGTACCTGTGATGAAACACAGAATTTAATTCCTGCAACACCATAAGATTAATTCTCTCACACTACCTACATGAAAATGAAAATCAGAATGAAATTCAGATAACAGAACATGTTATCGAGTTACTTAAGAGAAACACTTTAAATAGTACACTTACTATATAGAGTAAGAGGGTTTTGTTGCTGGGAACTATCCTTATTATTCTTCAATGTCCTTTGTTGTACATGAACAAACTCCATCTAAACATATCATTAACGCCAGCACAACTCAGGTCTACATTTTTTCTTTCAATATACTGTAAGTTTCTATCTAGAACAAGGTACAAAGTAAAATGAAAGCTTTGTGCAGTATAATAAACATTTCCATAGAAGTCTACATAGTATTTCTGCTTTACATCATGTTTCATTTATCAAACAGAATTAGGGTTTTGAAAGAGAGGTAAATGCATCTTTGCAGTTCAGTACCTTTTCTAGTCTTTTCTTGCAATAACAAAATTGCCTAATGTCATTTCAAGTTCATCCTATTCCATACACACATGTACGCAGAGCTATGGGTAATTCACTTATACAGTTCAACATCTCCTTTGTCACAGATGGTAAATGTGCAGATTTTTCCCTCAAGGAAAGAAACTCCTTTATAAAATAATTGTATATTCTGCTCATTTTTTTTCCTTCACTGAAGCTCTTGTATTGTTATTATACCCTGTCAGGCTGGTAATTAGCATTCAGGCTCCATCTGACACTAACGCAGTTCTCCATCTTCCTTAAAAATCCCTTAGGACACACATGATAAGTAAAATAATGTGAGCCACGGAAGGGGGAAAAACATTTAAAAAAATAAAAGAAAAGAAAAAGGAAAGAAAAAGAAAGAACAAATGGAAAACATGAGCCAGTGAATAACCACAGACTGCTTTTGTCATGCAGTCAATGCATGGCTCTTGTTCAGGGAGCTGCATGGAGCTAATCCTGCTGCGTGCAATGAGCTTCCCGAGCGTTACAGTTGTCCTCCTGCAGTTCTCCTTTGCTTTCCCTACACAAATATCTGTATCCTCTTCCCGTTCTCACTCTTTTTTTTCCCAATCTTCTAAGGCACTCAGTACACCTGAGTTTCCCTCTTTTTATTCACAGCGATTGCATCTCCTGCTGCTTCAGATAGCTCTTCTGAATAAACATTTCTTCTTTCAGGTCATTCATGATTTCCTGACAACTTCATCACGTGTGGTATTTAAGGTACCATTGTTCTGAATTATTCTGATAAGATTACATTGGTTTTGCCAAGATGATAAATGTTTCCTTAAAGCTATGTGTACATAGCAAAAATCTTCCACATTTAGTAATAGTGCTATCATTAGAAATAGGAAGAAACACTTTTTTTTTTCTTGAAGTTCACACAATATCCTCCTTTTCATCCTTTTCTCTTTAAACGACCAGTGTGAACACAGCTGAGGTCTAACTCTGAAATTTCCTAAGACTGGCACCATGAAATGGGTACTTTTAGCTGAAACACTAATATCACACACATTTGTGCGTTCATATAATTCAGTCTAGAGGTGCTGGTGCACAGACCCAGCCAGGATTCACACTGTGTCACCAGCCCATCTTATCGGAGATGATGAGCCTGACTTTTTTGCCTTCACAAACACATAGCAACAAGGGAGACTGAGTAGTAACTTCTACTGAAATTGTTTTAATATCATCCCAGCATCCTAAAGATACTGTGGAAATAACGTTAAAAATAGGCACTTTGATTAAGGTATTAGTATAAGAGAATTTACTAATAAAATTGCTAGGCAAGAGACCTCCAAACTCCTATTGCTCTCAGTAAAGTCATACAGCCAGTTAGGGATTCAGTCAGTTATCTCAAGAGGGTCTGCCCTTAGAGGTCCTAAGTCCAGGAACTAGAATTATCAATTCTGGAATGCCAAAAAAGCCTGTAGCCTAAAACTGGCACAGCAAACTGGAGCTACTGAATGTAGTCAAAACCTCCACCCAGACTTCTGCTTTGGCGTCAGGGTTGCAAAATAATGTTTCTGAAAGCAGACCCCAGATCTGTCCATTGGCATAAAACCAGCAAAGAGATGCTCAGGCAAGTACCAGCACGCCTAGCCACAAGGCTGCCTCATCCAGCATGGGAAAATGTCGTGGAGAGAAGCTCTTGTGAGCTCCTGTCTTCTGGCTCTTGTGAGCTCCTGTCTCCTGGCTCTCTCACGTCTTTCTGGATGAGTAGGTCGTTAGGCTGACAACTAGCAGCACTCAGTGTACCAAAATGTCTAGTTCTTAGATACTGTAATATTCACTTTCTGTTTCTGAACTTCTCTGAGAAATAGTCTAAATAAAACATTTCAAATCCTCTATCCCACGCTTCAGCAAGATGAAAGGATAAAAATATCTGACTTGTAAAAATCAGAATCCATATCACACATGAACCATCTTTGAGCCACCTTTCTGTATGTGAAAAAGAAGATCTAGATAATATCACATTTGACTGGACAGTGCACTGACCTGTATAAAACAACCTACCAGAGAGTAATCGCTTTTCATGAAACAATATTCTTCTCTGATGCCTTCAAGGTAAAAGACGGAGGCATTACAGTTTTCATGGCAGCAAGAGAAAATTATCTTCATAGATTTATTGGGGGAATAAATACAACTTTGCTATCTGATCACTTCCATTCATTCTAATGGCAATATGTTGCTCTGCAGCAATTAATAAAACAAACATGCCCCATACTGGGGGAAAATGCTGACCATACTAAAATTAGCAAGCCAATATACTGTCCAAGCATGTAAATACACTAAGTGACAGCATAATTAATCCTCAGTACATAATCAATGAGGAACAGTAAGGTCCTGTGAAAAATTGAAGACACCAGAATGAGACTGAATTTTCTCTGAGCTAAAATGTGGAGTCACTAGTCAATGATTCCTCCCTCAGGACACTGTAACAAATACAAAGAACTAGCTCAAGGACAGCCAGAGTTGTAAATTGAGAGCTATAAAAAATAATAATATAACGATTGTGCCAGCATGGTTATAATTTATAGGTTGGAGTCACAGGTGAGAAATAAGGGTTAGCAGTCTGTTCTAATCTGAACCTGAGTCAGTAAAGCACTGCAGAACCACTAAATCACCACTTCTCTCATTGCATGTAGTTTAAAAACATATAATAAAACTATCAAACAAAGCCACTTTCTTTTCAGGACTGAAGCTAGAGCTGTGTTTACCAAGCTGTTTGAAGTTACTATATTACTAGGAAGCCCAGCAAAGTGAAACTCTTAATTTTTGTTACAGTCTTTTTTCCTTACATCGAACACGTCGCTAAGTACAAAAGGCACAGGGGCCTTTCCATCATAATGGGGGCAGCCCAGAAAATAAGAGTTTGATTTCATAAGAAATTCTGGAGTTCTCAGATTTAATCCCATTTTGATAATCTAAGTGAAGGCACTGATGTAAGTTTGAGCATGCAATGAAAGGGAATGAGGCTGGAGTCTTTAATGCTACGCAGGGCTGAGCTACACTCAGTTTCGGGCTCCCTTCTGGCGCGGGCGCGAGGTCGGCGTCACTGCAGGGCACACTGCAGCAGGCAAGTTAGTGCCAGCCCATGTTGTTACATCCCCTCCTGTGTACAGGAAGCTTACTGGAGCACAAGACATAAAGACAGACTATATCCACTCAGATGGCTCCTTAATGAAAACATATAGCTATAAGTACCTTTTTAAAACCTACAAGCAACCTTTGAGATACTGTCTGGTACTCTGATAAAATCCTCATTTGAGCCGCAGCTCTTCTCTTTCAGCTGACACACTGTCCTCTTCAACCATCATGATCTAAATTTAACCCAAACTTTGAGCTTCCAGCTGGTACTCAATATCATTCTTCCATGAAAAGACTTCCATGTGAAACATTTTCCTGATGAAACTACTTTCCTGATTACTATTTCCTTCTTTAAAATTCTAACAAGTTTTCTGGGCACATTTTTCACAGGTAAATACTCCTATGGAGGCTACTCGCAGCATTAATGGTAACTAAAAATTGCTACTAGAAAAAAATTACTGAAATTCAGGTGGATAGTAACGCTATTCAGCAGCAGAAGCAGGTAGCTACAACAGTGCTGCCAACCTGGTACAAAGGAGGAGGCCAGTGACATGATTCTTCTGTCTTCAATTAGAGTTCTTGCTGTGAAAGAAGCCCAACAAACACACTGACAGTTGTGTGACAGAGAGGACACCCACGAGGCTGGCTCACAAGCTGCATCCCTGTAGGGGCTTGACAGGACTTTCTCTGGTACTAAATAAACAAAATCAAACTAGTACCTGTTTTCACACTGCTCACTAAAAATGTTTCTCTTTGACACAGCTACCCATCCACCAATGAAACCTGAAGACAGTATCAAGCAATTATTCTGATCCACCACAGATTATAGCATATCTGTGATATGAAAGAAATAGGGCAGAATGAGGCAGTGATGTATCAGCAGTCAAGGCTTAACACTGAGCAGTATTTAAAGAAATAGTTTTATAAAGCAAGGAGATTTGCTCCCAATACCAAGGGGCTTTTAGCATCTTGAAATACTGAAGGAAATTCATAATTATTAGATGAGTGGCTGCAGACCTTCTCAAGACAAAGGTTAAGTCTTGATAGTTTCAGTCTAACAAATTGCAACTGAAAGCTATAAAATAACAGGAAGGTTCAGATCCACAGAACAGATAAGCTGCTTTACTTACTTCAGAGTAAATATAAGAATATATATATATATACATATATATATAACCAGATGCTCCACACTCCTTTTTTCAGTTAGTATTCCATATTACGCTAAGAGCCACCCAGCAGCAGGGACGACCCTCACAGACTGTGGGAGAGCAAACAGATGAGCTCGCTGGAAAGAGGCTTCCACTCTACTCGGACTCCAGAGTCATCTTTTCATTTGCAGCACAATCTAATGAACCGGAACTGCTGCATTTAGACTCTGCTTGCATGGTTTCCCATTAGCTGCACATCAAGCCTGCTACCTCCAGACACAGGAGCACAAGGCGGAACATGAGCTGGAAAGGCCGCAAAAGCAGCACCTGCATGTCACATTCCTGCCAGCAAGAGAGCGTGAAGCTGCTGCAACCGCAGTGCAGAGAATCGTGCAGGTGCTTCCGGCAGGGAAGGAGAAGCCAAGTACAAGCCTGTGAGAGACACCCTTTTTGAACAGTCTAAGCTTCATCTCAAGAAAATGCAGCATTTCTGCAGACCCCAGCCATTTCACGGTCAGCTCAGGTAGAAAGGTTACCTCAGCTCTTACCTCTCACTGCCAGAAATCCTGTTTCCTGTTATCTTGGGAAACAGAAACACAGTGAGTGCACAATGCAAGGGTGGCATATGAACCCCCAAAAATATAATAAATTACCTGGTAATAAATTACCGAGTATATCACTGACATGTTTCAGTATCTGGACAGATTCACTGTATTCCAATTGATGCAGGCAAGTCTGATGTTGACCAAAGCACAGAGAAAAGAACATGCATATGCATAATTCAAAGTAAGTTTTAAATATGCTTATGCTACAGTGAGAATATTATTTGAGAGAAAAATTATATGCAACATAAACTCTAATTTATTTTGCTTTACTTTGTGAAAAAATGAATGCAGAGTCAAGTACTTTTTTCACTTGACATATTAATAAGCATACAAAAATGCTTTATTACCAAATTGACATTAAATGATATTTAATTATTCCAATTTAATTATTTGTTAAAATATCACTGCTTCTTTACACGTACTCAGCTAAGGTATCTTTAAGATGCAATTGATGAGAAACGCTGCCTGCCACAGCACTAAACTTGGATAAACCAGTGGGGTCTGTGGTGCTGCTGTCTCGAGTTGCTCCATCACAGCCACCTTACACAGGCCAAGCTCGAAACCGGTCAGGATCTGCACCCTCACAGATACCCCCTTTATGGGGAGCCCCGTTCTCAGGAGACTTCAGACCTCTGCTAGCTTTGTAAAGCCCAGAAGCAGAGACACAGATGAGCTTCAGCAAGGTTATGTCCACACTTAAAGTATCTAGCCAAAACAGTCTAATACTTACGTTTTTCTTTTCTCCAAAAGAAAAGTGAATATTTAACCTGCATGTGTATTTATATATGCCTTTCTACATGTCAATAGTTTTGTCTAAAAAAGTGCCATTACGTGTTCTGCAGAAAATCTCTTACCAGGCCAGCTCTGGCAACCTAACAATACAATATGGGATACAATATGGGACAGGCAGGAAATATGTTTTCAAGCTCATGTGACTTGAGTTTAATAATCTCCCCAGTGAATTTACTAGATTCGCTTATATAATTTTATCTAATCTCATTACAAGTTCTTGAACACAGGAAATTACCTCTATTTGTTTGAGTCTGGCACAATGATTTACTGTTGCTGCAGTTTTAGGAATAAACATATCATGAGAAAAATCTTTTTTTTTTTTTTTTTTCGCCCAATAGATGAGCAGAGAGCACAAGTCCTCCGAGCCCCAGAGCCCCGGGGCACACACACCTCAGGCACCTGGTGGGAGCCAGCCGGGATGCCAAGCCACCCGCTACCCCATGGGGCGGGATACACCCCATCCCGACACAGAGCCACTTCTGGGTAAAGGAGCTCGGGAATGACACAGGGTTCAGGCTTTCAATGGGGCTGTTCCACAGTGCCTCACATGGTGTCTGTACTTGTCAAAAGCTCTTTGGTGACAAATGGGTGTTGACACTGTCAAGACTAATTCACCCCATTGCTTCTATGCTACTTGAGCTTCCCTTTCTAAGAAATCCCTGTGGGGAAATTCCAGTGGAAAAACTTACAGTGAAACCAGTGTGACAGAGTAGCTTGAAGCCAGAGAAGATACTTGACCATGTACAAAGATATACAGATAACAGACATGGAATACTGTGGAAAAGGGAGTTGGACAATACGAACAAATCAACTGCACCAGATTTCATTTAGAGAACAGTTTTCTTAGAAGAGCCTTCTCCCTTTGGCTTCTAATATATGAATTTTATGTATACCATATATATTTCCTGTTTAATGAAGTAACTAAAAAGGTTCGTTCTTAATCAAGCTAAAACAGCTAGGGGCAGGGGAGCAAATTTCCAACAAACAGAAGGAATTTTATTTTAAACGAAAGATCTCTAAAAGGACTTACCATAAGATTTTTTCCATTTTTATTTAAAAGATTTGCTTTTAATTATTCTGAAGCTACTCAACAAATTCAACTTGAATTTATTAATAATTTCACCCTCAGTGCACTTTTTAAGCAAATAACTCATTTACCAAGCCAAGTTTGCTCAGCCCAATTTTTATCTAGAGTTGAGGAAAAAATCTTTCATCTCCTTCCTTCAGAGAAATCACTGGAATGAATGATATTCTTTTCCATGAACAATTTTTACTTTCCATACATGCTTGCAATCATTCTGCTTAGGCTGCCCTTCCCAACCAAAAGAGCTTTGGTCAAAAATACATTTTTTTCCTGTTTTTTTCTTCTAACAAATTTCCTGTTAAAATGTATTTCCATAGATTACCTCATAATCAATTCTAATTTAGTCAAAAATTGCCTTTTTGGCTCCAAAAGAATCTGGAAGATAGTATTAATAGAGAATACTACTTCAGAATTTTTGGTCCACCACCTACATTTCCGTATCTCCTACCTATATTGTGTTATCTAGCACATGCTCTCCTCATCTGAGAATATATCATACTGCCTTCTTCACCGCATCGTATCTAAGACAGGTAAACACTGAGGAATACAATTCAAAGCCACACCAACAGGAGATCAGCTCCATTTTTCTCTCCCGTACAAAGAAATCATGGCTTGCTCTTAGGAAGGAGGAGGAAAAGGGGTTCCTTGCACCATCCATGCTGCCTGCAAGTAGTTATCATCTGGCTCTGAGTTTAGAAGGGAAATGATAATGAAGAATCCCTCAAAATGCAGAGTTGGAGGCTGAGCCTTTCACAGCTGCCTACAGGACTTGGCCACCACTGTCTCCAGAGCGGTTGCAAGTTTCTCCCTTCCTTCCTTCCTGCTGTATCATTTGGCTTTGTAATGCTCCCAAGCTCCAGAAACGCTGTGCTCCCAGCAACCTGTGAGCACTGCAGTCCTCGCAGGCCCTGCTTCACGCAGTTGACTTGCTGTGGTTTCTCCTACTTCAGTGATGGGATCCCATGCATATCAAAGAGCATAATTTGGCTTTGTGGCCTGAGAAGCTCTTAATAATTAAACTTATACAGAAACACAGGACTGAATACTTAGTACCTTACAGCACAAGTCGGGGGGAGAACATCAATGATTTTCTACCTGCGTATCTCCTCACTTCACAGTGTGCGTGCTGTGTATACACCCTATCTCTTGCAACTCGAAGAGGAGAAACATCAATTAAATAAACTTTTGATTTAATTTTTATTGGTTGAATACTTGAGAGAATAAAAAAACCCAAATAGAATGGATGGTGTGGTAACTTCTAAAACAGACAATATTACTTCTGATGGGGAGCAGTTAATTGGTACCATACAATGTGTTTGAAATATTGATTTAATTTATGTGGCTGGGGAAGCAAGTCCCAACATACTTTCATCTGTTCTTAAATATAAATGAAAAAACAATACACTTAGTATAAGGTCACAGTGGGAACAAACAGGATCAGCTGAAGCATACACAGCTTGTGATTTATATTCTGAACCCACAGGCAGTGAGAGGAGAAAGACTGATAGTATTATCTTACAATCAGCTGTTGGATCATGTTGTGCATCTGAGAGTGCCGGCAGAGTCCATGGCTGCTTCTTTTGCTGTATTCTACAAATGAGATTTATGCCGCAATCAAACATGTGCCTTTTCTACTCCTCAGAGCCTGAAGCCATATATAAATACCATTTTATGTAGTCATTAAAAGTTTGTGTCACATTCTTGGGTATGTTTTGAATGTCAGTAACAAAATTTTGAAGTCTAGAAGAAAGGAAGACACACATGGCCATTGAAATCTCCATGAATCAGCCCCAGATCTGTAATCTCTCTTCTGCAAATGGAGAAATAACTGAGAACTTCACTTTTAACTCAAAATTTGGGGAGAATTGCAATAAAATTGCAACAGTCATTGACAATACTGAAGAATATTTTCATATGGTGCAACGATCAAGTTAATTTGTGAAGTAACACTGGGAGCTTTATGGATATTCAGAAGGCTTAGCCAACAAGATTTCAGCAAGATTGTTCTTTCCCTCCCCATCTGCTTCACAGGCAGCTCTTGGCAAGCTTGACCCTCACTATTTCCAGTTGGCTAGAGACACATTCAGCCGAGGGATGAAAGTAACACTGGTCTTTCCTTTCAGTAGATACCATCGTATCTCAAATAACTTTCACTAGTGAGGTCATATTTGGAAGCTAAATTCACACATTTGCTCACAAAAACACATAGCACTGAATATAAACACTGAATATAAAATTAATTGGAATTAATTGCAAAACATGCTTAAGTTTTTAAGTAACCAAAGGCAAATAATTCATAATCACATATATTCTGTTTTTGCTCCAAGCATATATCTTTTAGGAGCTTGTTTTGACCTCACTTACATCCTTTTTTAAATAATTTCATTTAAATTTTAAGTTTATCAGCCAAAATCTAAACTTTCTTGGCATGTTCAACTTTCCTGAGTTAAAGAGTGCTGAACAGTATTTCTCCTTTTCCCTGAATGGAAATGAAAGGGGGCAATTCTGGCACGCAGATCTCCAAGACTAAATTTAATATTAAGCTTCTGTAAGTGTATGCTCATAAAACTTTGAAGTGTATTCCTTTCCCTTCTCTCCCCCAAGGAACTTGCTGCAGAACAGAGCCATGTGCATGATCATGGAAAGGAGGGGCATGAGAAAAGCAAATTAACTCAGCAAACTTCTTTGAACTAAAAAGAAAAGCATTTGGCAAAGTCTGGATTTAGGGTATGACACTGCACATTTAGAAAACGGTAAAGAGCAGAAATTCAGCAGCTCTCAAATGTGCTGAGTAGAATATCTACATGCTCACCAGCTCAAGTAAAGAAATCTTGCTTGTTCAGCCACTGTACGGATTTGCAATTTATAAGAGCGGAGTTACGGTGGCTGGAAGCCTAATACAGTATCCCTTTATTAGAGCCCCTACTCGGTCTTACACACATTAGGCAGAGGACTGTTTGGCCAGAAACGCTGTCACAGCTCCCTCTGCTTGGTGAGACGGCCTGGGCAGCACAGCCAAGATCATCTGCAGTCATTAAGGAGTCAGAGACGAAAAAAAGTGCCCCATTAAAGAGCGCTTTATAACAAAACACAACCTGCTCCTGAAAAATAGCTGCTAGACTGAACGGCCTCCAATTCTGGCAATACCTGCCGCTTGGTACTTCTGCCAGGCCCCGTCGGTGCGTTCCAGAATGATGAGTGCACATATTACCTTTTTTGGCCCTTCCTCATATGCATTAAAATGCAGTCTTTTACTACAGATCGTTTTCAACAACAATATCAATCACATCAAGTATCTATACAGCAGCATCTGAACAGCTCTACAGAATACAGCACAGCTCCGTTTCCTACAGCGTGAAGAGCTTTACCACAAAGACAACCAAATTCAGCGACACCTACGTTTGCCTCAAGTCCACCACGTGTACATGGCGGTCTCAGATAAGTTAAGCACAGGCCACTAGTTATTAAAATAATTTAGATTTTATGCTGTATAAAAATGGTGATACCATTAATACCAAATAACCACTAATGTTGTTATTTTTACAATGGAATAAAAAATGTCTGCCTGAAGAAAATACATTTTCTGTAAAACTTCATCAGAATTTACAATAAAAAGATTTCAAATCATTCTTGCAAAAATATATATTTTTAAGAGACTTAGACTGACTTATTGTTAAAAAGAACTTAACCCAATAAATGCACCTAAATAATCCTTTCATGAGTCACTGAAAAAGCTGAGCTGTCTCAGTGTGCTCGGGAATATGTCCTAAGAACATGCATCGTGCTTGCAAGTGGTGATTTAAGGAAAAAATTATGTAATTCCCCTCGCATCATTCCATATAGCTGGATCCATAAAGGATGTCTGTCCTGTCCCTTGTACTATGCCTGCACTGTCCTTTGAACATATCTGGCCACTCAAAATCGTCCATAAAGTCTGTCACCAGAGCCATAAAATGACCCAGGATGTTGCTGGAGGAAAGAACTGTATTTCGTGGCCCTTTAGTTGCTGCAGCATTCCTGAGATCTCCCAGGAGCACGAAGCATTTGCAAGGCAACATGTTTTAAGATGGATTATCCTTTTCAGAAAATGTCTGCAGGGACGGTTTGGGGAAAAAAAAAAGAAATCCTTTAAAATCTTTGTTCCCACCTTGCTCTTCACACTATACATGAGAAGAAATACTAAGAATTCACACATTCATAGTAAATGGAGGAATGATGTGAGTTCATGTCACATCGATAACAAGGGTTAAATAATCCTTTCATTTATCTGTTTTCTTTCTTTTTTTTTTATATATTCACACTAAAGATTATGGAGATAAACCTATTATACTGCTTTGTTCACTTGTAGAATGCCAAAGTTAAAAAATCTTTCGACGTTCTGCATCACTGCAAACCCCACATATTTCATGCAGATAATTAAGCACTGAAAAAAGTTCCCAGCAATTTAACAGATACAAGCAGAAATGTAATGCCTTGGAGGCATTTCAAATATTGGAGGAGAGCATAACTACTGAATTATCTGCTAACCTTCTCCTCCAGCTCTGCCTTGGGAATACCACAAGAGATCTTTCAAGAATGAGGTGGAAGGACCTCAAGGAAAAGCCATGTTAAAAACTCTGAAGGAGTGGCCCAGATCTTGACCTCATCTAAATTAGCTTGGACTTGTTTAAGGTGGAAAAAAGTTGATGTGAGGAAAAAAAATCATGATAATGATCAAGTGTCTTGACTTGCAGCCAGGCAATAAATCACTTTTATTGGACATGCCATGAATGACAAGAGAGAGGCTTGGCACCGAGATTTAGACACAGCAGGCACTGGCTCTTTGGAGTCACCTGGAAAAAGAAAAGTCCTCCTTGTGGAGCTACTGTCCTTGCAATTTGCAGCAAAGCAAAAAACAAACAAAAAAAAAAGTATCTTTCGTAGCTTCAAACGCAAAAGAAAATGCAAGCCCAGACCTTCCGGACAGCCAGTAAATCATCTCCCCTGCTGAAAGTTTTCCCTGGTTATTTCCTTATGCTAACACCTTACGCTGACGGGACTGACCTTTCGGATCAGAACAAGCCTCTCCACGTCTGCTGACTCCTCGCGGGCAGCGGGGAAGCTCCCGGCCGGCCTGAGGCAGCGCAAGAACTCGCACGCGGGTCACAGTCGTCGCCAGGGCCACGGCTGTGACATCGCTCCCTGCGTGTGACACGATGGCTGCAGCCCTGGCCCGGCTCTGGGACAGGCCAGGATGGGCTGCCCGGGGCACACATGGTGAAGCAAGACAGACACCGGCCGCAGCAGAGCCCGTGGTGTGCGGCGTCAGGCCGAGGGGCTGCCATCGCACGCGGCAACCAAGAGAGCCACCCGCGGCCTCCGCTCCTGAGGCTCCTTTTCCCGTTCTTTCCTTAACCAAGAAAAAGCCCTAACTTAGAGGGAGAAAAGAAACAACAATTCACTTAAACTGACCTTGGTCACGCAAGACGGTATTTTTCAACCCAAGTTTTCAGTTTAATAATAAACTTTGCGGAGCCGACCTCCGCCTGCTGCCCTCTCCAGCCTCCCCTGCTCTGCCGTAGCCGCAGAAGAGGAGCCAGCGGTCAGCACCGAGACCGCTGCACGGCTGCTGGCATGAAAGCACCAAAAGAGAAGTACTTCAAATGAAACCCAGCGCTGTGCACCCAGCGCCCGCGGAGCCACGCGCTTCTGCAGGCTCTGAACGTTCCTATTATGCGTGTTACAAATGTTAACTGCTTGCCTGTTACACTTCACGGGAGGTAAAGGCCTGAAGGATTCATAGATGAATTCACTTGGCATTTTCGGTCTCCGAGAAGGATGGGGAGGATCAAGGCTTAGAGAGAAAATGAGAACAAAAGACCAGCAGCCCTCAATCTCCAAAGCCACCTACAAGGACTCCTGCAAGGGTGTGCGATATATCTGTGAGCTGCTAATGAAAGGGTGGGTTTACGACCTCTAAGATGGAGTATTTATAAATATACATGTCTCCTCCTCAGAGGTTTCTCAGGGAGCAAACAGTGTTTGCTTCAGCATATATATTAAAAGCAACTTGGCTGCCCCTTCTTTTTTGTTATTGTTCCTAATGCTTTTCATTTTCAGCCTTGTAAATAAAGTGGTGCTTCTAACAGATCCACGCACAATAACATAAAGATAGTTATCTTTTAAGGTGGCATGGCCAGGTTTTCTCGGGAGCTCTGCCTTTCTCTCCTCCTTGGCACGCTCAGAACTTGGGAACCTTTGGCTCACCTCATTAATTAGTGCAGTTCTCCAGACACAGCAAAACCCGCAGCCTCTTCCCAGGTAGGCAGCCTCCATGAAAACAAAGTACAAGTTCAAGCCCTTCTTTCAGACTCTTTCTGAAAGGTCTGTCAATCTTCTCCTTCTGAGAAGAATCTGGGAGTCTTGAGGGAGTTTATACCTTCCCTGTTCTGTCAGTGTGCTAAACATCTCATCTATCTTTCAACTATTTCCATTTAGTGTGAAATCACTTAACTCTCTGTTCCCCTCATACTATGCTCTAATACTTTCTTCATTATATTCTCAGCCTTGAACTGCGCCTCCCGTGCCTGGGTTCCTTTGGCCTCTCAAGCACCAGCACACGTGCTCCAAATGTTATGGCCAGTATGTTCAGTCCAAGGCTCTCCAGCCTCACTGCACTACGGACACTTCACAGCCACCTGCCCTCACGCAGAAGCTGTCACTCGCTCAGCAAAGGAGAGTTTCTAAATTGCTCCTCCCTCCTCATGCCCTGCCAAGAGGTTCACACCTTCAGTGCCCTCTGTCCTGGGCATCCACGACCCACTGGTGTCGCGTCTATTCCAGGAACAAGCAGCTTTCTTTAGAAGACAGACACAGGCACTGCTGCACATACCACCACACACCAGTCTTGCTCCTCTCTTGGTGATTTCCTATGCTTTCTACCTCAAAACTGGAAATTGCTTCATAAGCCTTCAAACATTCACACACTCGTAGCAGGTGACATCTACAAGAAAATGACTCCTCTAGAAAGACTGCAGACGATCACTGCAACTCACCATCCTCAGTTTACACGGCTCCACCTTAAGACAGATTTTACATCTCTGTTCCTTGGAGCACTCCTTTCCATAAAGGGGCAATCAGTCTAAATTTCTTTTCCCCACTATGCAAAAGGATTATTCCTGGTATTTCTCTCACATTCATCTTGAGGTACTATCCATTGCAGGCAGTTCAGTAGAACTCCAAATTTCTTTCTCCCAGGCTTTCAATATTATTTAATTCTCAGAGAATGGAAAAATTGCAAGTCAAGAATCAACCACAGAGAGAAGTCATGTCAGAATACAAGTACGCATGCAAGGATTGCACATCCCAATCAAATCCTGAGTTCTTTTCAAACTGTTAGATCTTAATTTCACAATTATTATTGTCCTCTGCTATATGCATATTTTCTGTGTTTGCACTAAGAGAACGTTATTACCAACGGAATAAGGGATTTGTGGGAGATTGTTGCACAGCCCTATTAATAACATAAAATTGGTCTAAACCACAAAGTAATTTTGTTGACTCATGGGACATTAAACATGCCTTATTCAAAGCCTTTATATTTTTTTTTCTATTTCAGAGTTCTCCCTCAAATCATTTTTATTGTCTGATTTAGAATAACTCAACCTAAGATATGAGTTTTTCTGCTAAGAAACTATTACCAGTTCAAACATCAAATTGGCTTTTCTTGCAATGGAAAAGAAAGTGAACTTAGCTTGTCAAACTTTCTTTAAATTAGAAATATTTTATTACTTAGAAATAATAGCTCTGTCTTTAATGCATGAAATCCTTTTATTGCTTTAAAACTTAGACATTTTACTTACCATGTGTTTCAGGTTCAGATCATAGAACAGATAGATACTAAATTTTCTGGCCATAAATATGGACCTAATACCTCTTAATGCATTATCTGAAATGGGTTGACTGCATAAAATCTTTAGGTAGACTTGTAAGTTATCTATACTTTTCACTCATGCTGAGGGCATGTAGCACTTATTTGAATTGAAAGAGATATCTTGAAATGGTTAGTCATTTTCTGATAAAAAAATAGGGGAAATTGGTGGAGGAGGTTAAATGTTTAAACCTAATTTTTTTACATGATAACGTAAGCCAATTTCAACAGAAAACATTTCCTTGATTCAAAAATTGAACTGCAGACAGAGAACAGAAATGAGAACAGACTCATGATGACTGGGAGTCCCGGTCTACAGTAATGAAGCTTTTAGTGTTCAGCCTTGCCTCTCCCCTGCTTAGTGTGCTGGTTACCAAAGCTCACTGACATACATCATTGAAGAGCTGACCACCTAGGTCCGTACCAAAGTGTGCTGGAATTTCAGTTCTTCATAAAAGCTACAAAACCCATATCTTTTGGACTATTCATTTTGATACTATTCATGGCTATACATTTTGATACTATTTATTTTGATACATTCATGATCATAAATGAGAGAAAGATGTCATTAAATATTTCTCTGAAAGTGTTCAGCCAATTCCTGTAATACCTGTGACTTATTAACTTTCACCCTTGTTTTTCTCTCTTCCATTTTCACCACCAAGAAAGTTCTTTCTCAAGAGTGACACTCACACATTCAAATTTTTATGAGTGGCCAGCATCAATGGCAGTGACCTTCATTTCTAAAGGAAACACGGGAGTACTGCAATTACAGATATTCAGCACTGCTCCTAACAAGGTAATTTGTTATTGAGGGAAAACATGACACATTACGGTCATGTTGGTCAGAAAGTCACAAAACAGGGTAAAGAGTCCTTACTATCAGGCACTCCTTTAGCAACCTCTCCTATATATTTAATACATTCCTGTCCAAAGATAAAAAAATCTCTGAGATTAACCCCGAGTACTTCAGTCCAAACCTTCAGCACTGATGCTGGGAGGTGCACAGAAACTGCACAATCACATCTGCATTACAATAACATATCAAAAGCAGTATAGCCTCATGAATACAAACCTAAACCTGTTGTAATGAAGAGAGTACCCACAGTGATAAAAAAGAATCAGATGCCTCACACAAGATTAGATTTCCTGAAATTTTAACAGGTTTGCAATAATACTCTAAAGCAAAAAATGTGATAAAAATATGGCCCAAAATGTGGAATCAGCAAGTCTTTTCTTCTACATCTTTAAAGTAAAAATTCAGATTTATTTTTAGTAAAACAAAATAGAATCCTTATGCATCTGCCCATAAACATACATCTGGGGTTAACCAAGACTTCATGCATCAGAGAACACACAAGTTCCTTGAAACTTTTCTTTTTTTTATTCA
Source organism: Crypturellus undulatus (assembly GCA_013389825.1). Lineage (NCBI taxonomy): Eukaryota > Metazoa > Chordata > Aves > Tinamiformes > Tinamidae > Crypturellus > Crypturellus undulatus. Next base: position 244,158 of record VWPW01006745.1, on the reverse strand, counting down.
TATTTAGAGTCATATACGAGCAACTGACACGAGTGCTGATTTCTTTTTCTATTCATTTTTCTTTGCAATTGCATTTGAGTTTGTAGAATTTTATTGGTTGGGATTTTAGCATGAACGGCCACTGGGTGCCACTGTTCTGCTGCAGAGGAAAAGAGCTGAAACAACATTTTTGTTGTAGTAATAAGGCTTTTTTGTTGTTATTAAAGCATATGTGCTGCTACTGTATATACCCATCTTTTAGAAATGACACTGCTGCACAGTTCACAGTGAGCTTTTTCTTAACAGAACAAAAGCAAAAGTGGCACTAAGAGATTGGAAAACCTGTTTAAACTCAATAGGCACAATAACCTAGAAGAAACTTTCTTATAACGGTATATTTTCCAGTTAATAAAAGATATACTCAGCTGAGAGACCAGGTTTCCAGGCTCAGTTTTGGTATTCATTTGCTAAATGACCTTGTAGAAATCACTCGGGACTGTTTCAGCCAGAGTAGTGCACAACTGCTTCTACAGTTTAGAACTACGTATGCCAAATGTTCAAATCTACATGTAAATAGAATTTAATCTACCTAAACTGGCTCTTAGAAATCATAGTATGTGCATGCAGCTATAGCACACTACGTATAACTAACTGGTGGATTTCTGAGTTTGAAAATCATGTTCTCAACATCTCTGAGTCTTATTTTCTTCAGTTATAAAACAGTAATAAAAATATAGTTTATGACAAGAAAAACCCTATCGGAAGATGCCTTTATATAACATATTATTAACAGTTTCCAACATAGCTAAAACACCCCCAGGATGCTCAAGCCCAAACGAAGCTCGCAGGTTTAGACAGAGACAATAAGGCCTGGGAGTGGAGAGGCAGGGAGGAGGCCACCACATGCTTTGAACTGTCCCCTTGCACTCAAATGATTAGAACTGTAGTACTAAAAGGGACAATTTCTTCCTAATCATAATACGAATACATATAAAGCCTGAATGCAGCTGGTTGAGGTCACTGAAGAAAGAGAAGCTCAAATGATCCCTGTTCAGAATATTACACAGGAAGCAATAAGAAACAGCAATTTAAACAATGTGCTCCCTGAAAGCACGGAAGACACAGATCTTTGCTGCTTTACAATATAAACATAATCAGAAAGGGCACGGCAGCCTTGAACTAGATAATACCACCTATATGCCAAAGCAAGTAGAAAGACCTTTCCAATTTTGTAGCTGGCCATCAACAGGTTAAAGGAAAAACATTTCTAAAAAAATAATAATATTTGATTAAGATAAGGAGAAGTAAAAGAAATTTTGTTAAAGCCTGTTGAAGAGTTGTCAATCTGTCAAGGTAGCAATTACATTATGGAAACGTAACTAGCCTTTCTAGAATATTGCACAAATGCTGGCTAATCGTTATTCATTGTATTGCTTAGAGGTATGCTTGAAACAATTTCATAGACGCTGAAGCACCTTACAGAGAGAGACATTTTTAACACCTGAATTGTGGTAGTCTTCTACATCCAGTGCATAAACTATAACCCTATCGCACTCCCGTAGAATAATTTCCAAGAAATGAGAATGATGCTGTTCATGGTTTACAGTCTTCTTGGAGGATAATGAGAGCCTTTTTATTTTATAAGCAATTCAGAACCCTGTAGTAAATTTTGTGCCCAAATGCCTCGTGATTTTGAAAAGGCATTAGGAGAGATCATATTCATTCAGCTCAAAATTATTTGCTTTCTATACTTTCTTTATTACTCTCAGACAGCATTTTGAGTCCCCACCCAGGAACAAACTAGTTTGGTGTCACCAGTTTTAGGGAGCTGTAGGCGCCCTGCTGTGCCCCCCGTATTTTCAGAGCACGACCATCCATCCCACTTCCCTTCAGTCCCCAGCAGCCGCCACTCGCCTGTGCCCCTGCTCCTTCACCCCGTCTCCTCTGTGCTCCCAGCCCTCATAAAGCCGACAATAAAAAAGCCCAGCAGGATAATAAATAGTTTGAACGGAGTCCTGAACTCCACTAGGCAGCGAGGTGGGTAGTGAGCGAGCGAGAAAGGAAGGGGCAAGACGGTCTGCACTCCTTGCCTTTAGTGTTCAGAGTTTAATAGGAGGTAAATATTGGTTTCTGTATGGTGCTGACTGCCTGGCTTCTCCTGAATTGACCAGCTCAGCTTCTGCACAGTGAAAGCTGTTCCACTTCAAGGAACTGATGGACGAGGGGCAGATAACCGCAAAGATAGATACGACCTTAGGGCACTTCCAGCCCTGCACGAAAATGCTTGGAAACAGCCTCTCCTTTTATCAAACAAAGACGAATTTTATGAAAACTCCCTGACCTACATAATATGGATGTGTCTGAAAAGAGGAAACAAACTAGAAATGGTGAATGTCTAAAGTGTAAAATATCCAGCATATGTTGAAATTATAGACTGCATGTGTGTCCAAATAGATGAGCTAACGTTCACTGTCGAAGAGGCGGCTAAATTTTTATGACTATTAAAATTTTGTTTTCCTTTCTCATTTCCAAAGTGCTGATATTGTGACAGTTTCGGACAAATTTACAAATAGTTTTCTCTCATTATATTCATCATATAAAATACACAAAAGTATCTTGGGCATAAAAAGGGGCATAAATCTAGATATTTGTCTGATTTAATAATTGCAACTGGCTTGGAGTTTTGACCAGCAGCTTGACAGCATTTTAGCTACAAGTGATACAGCCGCATTTACTTATTTACTTGTGCTTCATGATGGGGAGTGCAGTAGTAGCACAGCTAATATCCTCTTACCATCTTACCCTCAGCAATACTTAATGCACATTCTAGACCTAATGTTGCTATTGCAACATGTTCAATTTATCCCAGCGTGCTTAGTCAGATATTTACCATGCTATCCAAAATGTCAAAGATAAGGTATTTCTGCCTTTCTCCACTATCTCGTTATTTCTTCAGATAAGTACTAAGATCACCAAGGTCCCATTTACACCCTCTCGGCAGAGGGTGCATCTCAGCAGATACCCTCTCCTCCTTGGTGGCTGTTTCACACAGAGAGGACCTAGCAGTGTACAAGGACAAAGCTGAGGTCTCCTCCTTTAGAGGCCCCATGACTCTTTAGTTCATTTGGGAGCTATTAACGCCCAGGCCTCTCTGAGATTTACTTTATGGATGTAGATTAAGTATTTGATAACTTGCCCCTACATTAATAAAGATCTGAATTTGTTCACATATTCAGACAGAAGTTCATTTTCTCAGGTAAGCAGTCTTCAGCAGACCACCCATCCATTTCCAATTAAAAGAAATACCATGTGAGACACTAAGCACTAATGACTAAGTCAAGCACAGTTCTATGCATCTGGAAAGCAGCACATTTTGATACTTAGAGATGTAATAAAAATGTAATAAAATGTAAAAAAAAACATTCATTGTATGGATAGAAATGGCATTGTAGTATTAACTGGTAAGACCAGTGTAATAACAAGCTAAAAATCTTCCTTCCCATTGACCTAACAATTTCCCTTCTGTCTCATTATTCCTGCAAGCCGTGCATTCACACAGGCAAAAACAAAAACCTTATTTTCTTTCAAACAATGAAAAAAATCAGAAAATACTTAGAAACCATGCTGAGGAAACCATTATGGAAACAACGTACACTGAGACTAAATGTATCTTCAACAAATTTTCAGATCTGCTTCCTGTATTCGAGTCTAATGATCTTGCAGCACATTCTTTGCTTTGAAGCAAGCAGAAGATAGAGCTCATGCTTTGGTTAAAACAGAGGCAAACATACGCTTTTTACTTCCTTAATTTCATTATCCCCAGCTCCTCTCAACAATAACCGTCTCTCCCGTAATACTTCCAAATGCTCTGAAATACACTAAGTAAATTTGGTAACTAGCAAACTGCTGTGTTTGCCTTTCATTAGCAGGAACTGTCTTGTTTCACTGGCCCCTCACAGCAGTGTGATGCGGCACGATGCAACGCTACACAACGGAACAAGTCAGGAAAATGTTGAAGGCCCCATGTGTGTTTGTATCCTTGATTTCCAACAGCCTAACTCTGTACTGTCCATTAAGCAAGCCAGGTAATGTAACAGCCCAGATGTCCAGAGCAAAAACTTCTTACAGGTGCGGATATGCAGTTGTTTATCTTTGGATGCCTCTCTGTATGTAGACATTTCTAAAGGCGTTTTTGCCTTGTGCTTTTGTAGAAACTAATGCTTGTGGCCTTATTTTAGCGCCCATTTATAAAATTTAATGTAAAATTTTATGAGCTTTGGCAGCAGCTAAATATCCCCATGCACAAGCGTCAAAATGCTCGAAAACTGTGGCAGCGGCATGAGAGCCGGAAATCAAGACCGGCTGTGGGAATGGTCATGGAAAACCTGCAACATTTCTTTCTTCCTTGACCAAAGAAAACCTAAATATCGAAGTCAGGTCTATTTGTGATATAGGGAAATGGATAGTATCACTAGGCATTTTTCCCTGCTGTGCACAAATGCTTTCTGATGCCAAGCAGGCCTGGCGTGGGGCGTTCCTGCGCAGAACAGCAGCAGGACCTCTGGTTTCTTCTGCTCACCCACAACGGAAACACAAAACAAACAGAGAAATACAGAGTAAAATAATATTGCTTTTCCCAAGCTAAATCACACAGCCTGTTCTACATCACTTCATTCCTGCCTTCTCCAAAGCAGGCAGCTTCCTCGGGAAGGAGCAGGGGTTAAATACAGGATATTCCTGAGGGAATCAGCTGCAAGTTGGCTGAGCAGGCTCAACCAGAAGCTACACCTGTACCAGAGGTGATGAGCCATTTTACCCTGTTTTAGATTTCTTGCTGGGCACAGCTAGGGTGAGGGCAGCTCTCTGATCTCTCAGTCCTGCAGCAGCACTCAGTACCTCACACCAGAGATTTAACTGCTAATGCTGTAAAATACTTCTCACATTAAAAACTGAAGTCATATCCATACATGTGCATCAAAAATAGGTAACACTAATATCTCTGATCTCTTCATCCCATTTCCCCTCCTTAAGGACAATTATTTCATACACGATCAGAAAAGCCTGGCTGCTCCTGGCGCTTGCAGCACAACTGGATGAAAGAGAAGGGGATTCACAGCTCAGGGACCCAAGGCACCAAGCGCAGGTCACCATCCCTAACTGCTCACTGCGAGAGGCACGAGGAGATCAATTTGGACAGCCACCAACCTAGTGCAATCCTCATCTGCAGGAAAAGTAACAGGCAAGAAAGCAGGTAGCGTGAACCTCACACCTCACCCTAGGGCTCCAGGCTGCCTGAGCCGCGCACTACCAGCATTTCACGTTGCACTGCCTGACTCTCTCCCGCAAGTCTGCTTCAGCCTTCGGTTTCTATTTGCTGTCCTTGTATATAATCCAGTATCAGCCTCAGGGCAGCTTAATAAATTTCATCTTTTTTATCAGCTTTCTTCCTGTAGCATTGTTTTATATTAAATAAAAGCAGTAACATATATAAGGTCAGGCCAGGATGTACCTAATATGATTGTTCTCATAGCATGGTACTAAATGGAATAAAAAGCATCCAGGGAAATGACCTTTAGTCCTGTAAAATTTAAACACTTAAAATAAGGGTAATTTGGTGCCAGCCATAACCTATTTTACTCTGCCCTTGATTGAAAAGATGCACCAAATTGCATTGTGTGGCTGCTTGATCAGGTAGGGACTAGAGGTCACCACAAGCTCTATAAATCACTGTGTTCTTGGCTGGGAAAGGAACAAAGTCACTGCAAAGAATCAGAGTAATGATTCCCTGACAGGCAAAATCTTTGGCTTTAAATCCTGCACCTATTTATGCCAACAGAAAACTCTTACGCGCACAGGATAAGACCATGGTTTATTGTGATTATAAAATATCCATCAATTATTAACACTTTTAATATCTGCAGCAGCACATACTCAACCTCGCCATTAGGCAAGGCATAAACAGAACCTGTTTCCTTACAAAAAGATATTTTACTTTCAAAATGATATTGCTCTACTAATTTTGTCAAAGATAGGTTTTTGTTCACACATTACAAAAGCTGACTTTAACATCTGTCCCACTACAAACACGGACTGCATTTAAGACATGTAAGAGCACTGTGAACGCCTCGCAGACAGTAATGAGTGTTTTATTTTTAATTGAAATATATATCTATCACTTGTAAAATCAATAAATCACATCAACAGAAGAAAAAGCATTACATGAAGAATTTGACACACTTCCCACTAAAATAAATGTATCAACTGTTAAAATAAATGTGTGTATTACAGGAAAAATTGATTAAATCAGATACAATATTTCATTCACCAAATCAGACACATCCCTGTTGAATCACTGCTTATTGAATGCAGAATAAGATGCATCGTCTATCAAAACCGGTATCTCCCCCAGTAAATCAAACACACCATCTGATTCAAATATGTCTCTTACTGAATCAAAAATATCACCCAATACATCAGTTATATGGCATCAGATACATGGCATTTTAAAGAACTACTGAGCAGAATGCCTTTAGATTTAACAAGGATAACATTTAAATTAAAATTTATTTAGACAGAGAGGTCTTTTAGACAGAGAGGCTATCCCTCAGGGGTGATTCTTGGAACGGGGACTGTTATGGTATTAGCATTGCCCAAGACCTTGCTTTGCTGCAGGCACCTTGCTAGCAGAGGGGCTTTCTCCATTCTCAGCAGAAGAGGAGAGCCTCCATCCAACTTGGTTTCACCCTGCAAACACCTAGGACCAAGCCCTGACCAAGAACCTAGGACCAAGCAGCCACATGGCACCTCCTGGCAGTGTCTAGAAGTGAAGGGCCTACTCCTTTCTGCAGGGTTCAGCACACTGGGCTTGGGGTCAAAGAAGAGTCCCCATACAGTCAAACGTGGACAGGCAAAAACCAGCAGCAATGCCAAAGCCCTTGGCCCTGGGCACTGACTGCCTCACCAGGTCCTCGTGCAGTGGGTAGTGGCCTCCTGAACACAGCGTCCACAGTCGATGACAGATGTTTACATTGCCTGAAAGCACGAGGACAAGGCAGACACTACAGCCACCTCCCCAAAGCTAGACAGGCTCCCTGGTGAGAGATGTTCCAGGAAGGATTTCTGCTCCCTGTCATACTGCAACACAGGTTACTAGGTCAGAAAACTGAAATTTAAAATTCACAACTTGAAATCTGTCATGAAATGTTCCATGAAATGAACTGCTAAGACTAAAAATCAGATACAGAATATAAATTTCAAAGGTAACACACCTATGCAAACTAAGTATTTTCTTCTGCGTGCTTGAATATTCAGGAAACTCCAAAACACAAATAGTGTATAAGATTATACGCAATGATTTCTTTCATTGCCTTCTTTCTCTCCATCTCTTTTAAGGAACACGTTATCTTACTCTATATTGCACTACTTCTTTCTATAACTTGTCGTTTAAAGGCGCTTTAAGCCATTAAACACTGCTTTTGTTAATGGCATTTGCTAGAATCTGAAACAGAAGGGAAAACATTCCAAGGGTAATCAACGGTTCATATTGCTTAAACATAAAGTTTTAACATCGCGGCTGTACTATCTGGGGTTTTATTTTTGCCTAGCTACAATGTTAAAGAACCCCTGTTTTTTAAAGAAGTCCTATTTAATTAAGGCCATGTAAAAATAAAATACAAAAAGCTGGCAATATTTTTTAATTATAAGATGGTCTTAAGTAAAATTTCATTAATAGAGATAAAAGTTAATCCTTTTTTTCATAAAAAAAAAAAACAATAATCTAGCTTTACTGCAAAATACCCAGCAATTTACACAAAGCCTCTTATTATTTTCTTTGCTTCCAGGGCACATTCAGGTACTGCTTTTAAAGCCTTCCCATAGAGGAAGTAAATCAATTAAACTCAATCAAATCAATTACAAATCCCTGAAACATTACGATTAGGGAAACATTCTTGCTTGGCTTTAATGGGAATCAAGCAGCTAAAATCCTCCCTTTTTTTTTTTTTAAAGAAAAAAAAAGGGAAAAGAAAAGAAATCAATTATTTTGAACATTTCATAGGATCATAGGATTTACCATAGCATTGTTCCACCTGCTCCAGTATTATGTTCCGCCTGCAGGCAAAAGCTTCTTATGCTGCACGTGGCTCAATGTGTCACGCTGTACATGCAGGGCAACCCCGACCCCCCGCCCGAGTCCTCCAGGTGATCAGTTTTCACGCTGATACGTGAGATCAGGTGAAGCAATTGTTATTCCAATGCACACAGTTCCCATATTGTTCAAACTGTCACTAAAATTATGCAGCATTTCTAGCTGTGATTCCTGACACGCTATTCTTCTCTGTTAGCACATATACATCAAGATTTCAATACCTGCCATACGTCACCCGCCCCTCAAATCCTTCTTTCTTTATTTGTGCAGTCTCACAGCACGCAGTGCTCTGCGCATCTCCAGGCGGCGCAGGGCAGAGCTGCACATCGGGTCTCGCAGGGGGACTGCACTGGCAGTGGCCAGTGGCAGCAGCAGGAGAAGAGATCAAGCACCAAAAGTCATTGGGAAAGTTGTTGCCTGTTTTTAGGGATTAGTATCCAAACCAATGAAGACCAAAGCACTATTTACATTTACAAATCCTACTTTTATATAGTGTCTGAAAAGAAAAGATTTACAATAACATCAAGGCAAAGAATCCTGCTAGGTATTCCAGGAAGAACTACGATCTCCCAGGGAATGCAGCGAACCTGGATGCTCAAAGGAGAGTCCTTCTGACACTTCATTTTACTGCTACGTTGCTTACTTTCTGGATTCAGAAAACAGTCTTAGGTCAATATCAAAAGTAGGGTTTCACACCAAGAAGTTAACAAGCACAGCAAACTCACCACTATCTACTATTGCAATAAGTAATTTTTCTGATGTATTCCCAATGGTAGCTGTAGAAGAACCATCCAGGAAGCCAGCATATTTGTAGGTCTACCAACACACTTCGGATATAACATTTAAGTTCTCTATCCATTTCTGAATCAATGTCCCTTTTGAAACAGAAAACAAGATGCTTGTCAATGCTTCTCTGATGTAGTGAAAAACTTCTACAGCAAAATATTTACAGTTAAAGGCACACACAAAACCTTAATTTCAGAATCACTAGAAACCATACAGATATTTTTTGGTACCTGTGAAAGTATAATTCTTACTTAAAATCAAACATTTATCACAGAAATGTGATCACTGGAGTTTCTGAACAGCCGTGCCTCCACAGAAAACACACTGGCCTGTGGTCAGAGGTGACTAGTTTCCATTGGCAGAAATCTAAACAACCAGAGAAAATACACTGGCCAAGATTTGCACGATCAGACATCCTCCATGCCAGGAGATTTTCTTGACACAATATTTTTATCTGCTCTTTTACTGCAAAGCCTTCCATCGATACATTCTGAAGTATCACCAACTAAATCATTTTCAAATGCCCTCTAATGACCACTGAAATGGTACTGAATGCTATGGACACTAAATGAGGAGGACATCGGTACTATAGTCAACATATTTCTCACTTCATACTTCAGTAAATGAGATCATATATGTGTAGGGCTGGAATTAAGCTTCAGTTTTAAAATAAATGTTATACGTATTTTGCAACTCAGCACAATACATCTTGAGGATTTTATTGTTTCCTTTGTCTCTTGGCTGGGCATTTAACAGGGAAAGCCCATTATTCCTACCTCTGCTTTTAATCAAAGCTGAGAATTCTGCAAGAAGTGGAAAATTGAAATTGGCTCCTGCAACCTAGAGCTGAACAATTATGACTTGATTTACAAGGAGCCACTTTGCCACGCATTTAAATGCAGTTCTGCTGCAAAATTTGGGGACTTTTCTGATAATCAAAATGCTACAGATTTAGCACTTTTAATTTTTGCTCCATCTCCTGCCAGCTTGAACTCTGATTGTAATTACAATTTCATCTTCCCCTGAATGACATTGTTTTATCAGAGGAAGACACTCTATCTAGAGTCTGAGCGTGATGATTAGGAAGGAACCAGCTTTCAATAGGAAACAATAAGTGTGCCCTGGAATGAATCAGGATGGGATATAATAACGTGAAACTAGAGATAATCTCAAGTCCTTGAGACATAATGCCTAACTCCCATAACCGTGCGATGTATGTGAGAACATACTGAGGTAACTGCAGAAATGCGGAGGAGAAAAGACAATGGTGTACTGCGGAGGGCATTTTTTAAGGAATAAGGACAAAACAAAACCAAAATGCTCTCAGACTCCATTGGCGTTTATCTATCCTTTATGCCTGGAAAACTTTTCCAGCATTACCGGGCCGATCTAGCTCAACTAGCCACAGATAACAAAATCATGCAGGACAGCTCTTTCATTTTACTATTTCCAGTACTCTCCTTCTTGTGTGTATTTGCAGAATATACGTTACAGAAAACAATTTGGCCGTGTTTAAGAGAATTGTAACAGGCCTCTATTACTTCTTGTTACTTATTCATATTACTTATTGATTAACTGCAGTTCAGACCCAGCAGCGAGGGTCACAGCAGAGAGAACAGGAGAGCTGCTAGGGCCACTTCTGGCTCCTGTCTCTCTTCTTCACCTATGTGCTCCTATCTCGAAGCAGTCAAACAATATTCCCTCTATAGCAAACAGGAGAGAAAGTCCTTAGCGGGGAAAAGGTGTCATCATGAATTTTAGAAACTTATGAAGCTCCTGCAAAATTAATGTTCTATAAATTACATGATAGAAGAAATTTAGCACTTTTACAAACAATGGAAAGAGGGTAAAAGAATTGCTGCAGATGCCTGGAAAGCTCCATGCAATAGAATCTGGGGTTCAGGTACAGGATGCATACCATAAACTCCAAGGTTTAAATAAATACAATTTGTTTGTCAGGTACACCTGCCAACACGGTTTTGGTCATCACCACCATATTGATAGCTAAAATGGATTTTTTTTTTTTTTTAAGGTCAATGAGATTTAAATCACTTCAGTGTGCCAATGTGAAGTGTTTAATGGAGGCAATCAATTTTAGAAACATAGATGAGACCTTAAAGTAGTCCAGTTTCAATATAAATTGTGCAGAGGATAGCTTTTTCCCAAGCGGGATCTCTTTTTCCCAAACATTTGCAAGCATACGTTTCAGCTGAATGCTACTGTATGTCCCCAATGTAGAGATTATGCAGTGGTACTTGCAGTTAATTAACAATTGCAGAAGTAACACAGACACCTTGCTTGGCAAAAGAAATATTCCCCCTGCTAGATTTCCTACAGGTAGTTCTTAAAACATTACAGTAAAAACTTGAGCCTCAAAGCTCAATATGCTTAAATACAGTCCATGAGATGCCCAGACCTGCCTCTTTGTGCAGTGACCTTAACCCAAGATGGTGATTTTTTTTTGGATAAAATAGCCTGAGTTGTGAGGACATGATTCTTTTCTAGCACTGAATTTTCATGGCATCATCTTCCCACTGTCTGTTCAGGACAGGCAGCAGCACCCTCTCCTCTCTAGCACACGTGGGGATCTGTGAATAAACAACTCGGTTCAAAGGCAGTCAGAAGAACATCACCCAGGTGTCAGGAGATGACCTCACTAGAGAGGAAAATATAGGATAAACACTGCTCTGAAAACTGTTATTTAATATCTGACATTGAAAATGCATATATGCATGCTAAGCCTATTTCTCCCCTTACTTATTACTATTACAGGAAAAAAAAAAAAAAAGTATCTCAGGATAAGGCACTCAGGATTGCTTTTTCAGGTTTATCTGCTCTGTAATCCAGCAAGGTTAGCTTGAAACATTAAAAAGAAATGTTCTGATATGTTTACTGGCAAAATGGCAACTGGAATGTACTTCATAAATATTTTCTATGGGATTTAATGAAGAGATGGAGACTATTAAGGAAATAATTCAGAAAATAATAAGCATGACTAATTTCCATCTTGATAGCACGACAGTGCCAAAGTTTGCATCACACTCATTGTACCAAAGCACTCAGACTAGGAGACAAACTGTATCTTTAGCCAAGGAAAGATAGGATTGCCTATATTCTTGCTGAAAAGCTAACCTAAAGATGTTTATGAGGTTTCTCTGTTTCCTACCAAAGCCCCAGTGTCTGAATTATGCATAACCCTATCTCCTCACTAAAAAGGAAAAAAATGCCTTTAGGTTCTGTGTGGAAGGAGGTCTGAGAGTAATGGATTTTTTTGAAGCAGCAGTTCAGCAAATCCAAATAGCTCTCAACCTATTGTACCTGCCTCAGCCTCCAAAAAAAAGGGCATTTGTTATTTGGTCTGTTAGAGCCTAAGCCCAGCGTCGGCTTTAGGAAAGAAGCGCCTCTCCCATGCACTGCAGTTTAATTTCCTTCACGGAATTTCAGAGCAGGCCGCTCAGTGTGACCCTTTTTGAAAGCTGAGCTTCACCCACGGTGAAAAACCCGAGCAGCTCGTTGGTATGGTTGCTAGGCTAGCAGACAGCAAGGGAATAAATTAGCTACAAAATAGTCAGAGTTTCAAGCTTTTGTGCACCTCTAAAATATCAATAAGTAGTGTTCTGGAGTTCCCGAAAAATGATGGGCTTGAAACTGCCCTCAGGAGACCACTGACCCATGCGTGATGCAAGTCACATTGAGCTCATTCCGGCTCACCTCAAATATGAGCTTAAAAGGCATTTTAGAATAATATTGCCTTCCTGAAGAATAAAAAAACAGTCAGAAAGAGACAGCTTGTTTTTATTTTTCAAGGAAATGCAAAATCTTGTCACTGTATCTTCAGGGCCCGCTGTGTGCTCCAGAGCTGAGAAGCTGCCGGGGAGGCAGCTTAGCAGAGCGAATCTGGCCCCTTGCGAGGAGCAGGGAGGCTCAGACACCTGAATGCTGTTCAAGGCCGTGGGCAGCTGGCCCGCTCAGCACCACGGGTGAGCTGCCAGGCTTAGGGCTTGGAGCGAGATCTACAGCGACTGAACTTGCCTCAAATCCCCCAGGTTTCATTTGCAGACTTGCTTCCACCCTCTAACCGAGGCAGGTCTTTATCAGGGATTCTGCTGCATCTGCTCAGCTTTCTGTCAAAGGTGGTTGGGGCGGGCGTTCTGCTGGTTCCCAGATAAACTCTGCAGAGTTTCTACAAAGGGAGATGGTGGAGTAAGCACAGCAGGGCCGGGGAATAAAGGTCACAACCGGCAGATAAAAGCTGCCCTTCAAAAGAGCTCCTGCACAGGTTTAACCAGCCGTCCCTCCTCTGAGGAGGCACCATGAGCCTTTCTTGCCTTTTGAGTGAGATAACATAAACAGATATTGCCGACCGCGGAAGCAGCCCGATGCTGAAAGGGAGACTTTCCCCAATACTTAATCAGAATTTTGCACATGTGCTGAATGGCAATTTGCTACTTCAAGGGCATCCTCAAGTCTTTCAAGAGATGTCCCCAAGTGCCCCCAAGAACTCTGCTTTTTAACTATCTTATTACATGGGCATAAACCAAACAACTCCAAAACTTCAGAGCCACAGCAGGGGCCATATTTCAACATGGATCTTGACAAATACTTGATGTGAACATTGAACATTTGGAAAAGAACATGTATTGCGGCTCAAACAAAACCCTTTCATCAGTTTGCAATGCTTTATTCTGAACTCAATGTGTATAAAGAAATCCACTACACAGGAATAAAGGTAGTATCCAAGGGGACCCTTGGATTGACCTTGAGAGTCCATCACAGCATCATCAACTATTCTGATTCGTTAGTTACATTTCCACAAGTAAGACCATAAGACTCTGGACTTCAAGACTTTCAGGACTCAGGTTCTAGCACCATGTTCATGAACAAGATACTGATGGAGAACCTGGAAAATGGTATTGCTGGCAGTTTGATGATGAAAGCCCTAGGTATTTCAAAGCAATCGAGAACAGCTTCATGGCAGCAAAAGAATACATGAATTCCTTATTTCTGCACAACACAATGTTCTACCTCTGTAGATCAACTGCCATGGTTACCATACACATTTCAAATAGAAAGCAAGGGAAAGCAATTTCTCCAGTTCCAGAAAATTTACCAAGAAAGCTTTAATTTTCTGTCTAGAGCCAGGTCACAACAAACAAACTGGGGTTTGAAAAGGAATTAAAAAAAAATATGCAAGAGTCTGCTTCCTATATTATGACAAACTTTATTTACGTAGAAATGGATTTGTCATAAAGATTATTTTTAAGGGAATTTAAAAAAATAGAAGTAAAACAAACTATAATAAAAAATGAGACCAAAGGAAAAGATGATCTTTAAAACATTCAGCATCCATGATCTGCTAAACATCATAATTCACTTGGTCCCTGATTCTGCTTGAAATGTCTCCTAGAGCACCTGAATCTGGAATCCCTGAAATGAATGAGTCTGCACACAGCAATTAGTCTATGGGATCAGACCTGGGCATAAATCCAACTCCCATACTCATGACCTGAAAGTAGCATGATGGGTGCAGCTGTCGTGGTCAAAAACAATGTCACTTGTCAGTACTTTCCTGGAAGATCCAACAACTCAAGTGCTTAAAACCTGAAAAGAGAATTTTTTTCTTTGACTACTTTTGGTTTTGCTGTTGTAACTGCATTTTATCTTTGTCTATTCTTGAACCAGGAAAGCTTCTTACAGCTTTCCTTTACAAGTAAAGGAAGAAACGTATGAGTTGATAGCAAGAAGATACAAAAATCGTATTTCAGACCACAACTTAAATTTTCTTCAACATACACAGCACATTGCTCAGCTGGGATGTGCCAAAGAAATCTGAGACCTACCCCAGTTACTAAGGCACAGCTGTGCCATGCTAGATGCTTAAAAGCACACAGTGTGAGCACATAGGCAGCAGCTACAGAGCAAGTCATACTAGTGAGTTTTGCAACCGAAGCAGAATTCACATGGAGAAGACTATGCTCAAGCTTTTCTCTTTTCCTCTGTTAGACCACAGGCCTCCTAACAGGCATACTGCTATGGGAAACATTACCTGTGTCTGCAACAAGACGCTCACCGCACACACCAAGGAATAACCATACTGATGGCCACCGAGAGCTCAGCTTCAGCTGCACACTGGACCAGCCTTTGCTAGCCTAGAATGTAATTGCTACTGAGAATGAAGAAGCTGCAAATGATTCTCATGAAAATGGAAACTAAACTATTTTAAATGAACATGCCAATAAAAATCCTGACAGAACGGAAAGAACATTTTTTTCTTTTCCTTTATCTGCTGATTTGATCTTTTCTCCCACATCCTCCTGCCACTCACTTCTGCCTGACTTTCACCTCTTCTTTTGACAAACCAAGACTCTTCTCTAAAGGATAACTCTATTTTTCTATCTATTGGATTTCCATATTGAACATGGAGACAACTGCTATAGTAACAAAATAATACAAATGAAAACATGCACGTGGCAGTTAAACCTGAAAGACTATCATTTGGTCGGGAGGACCTGGAACACAAAGAAAAGAATCACAAAACTCTAAAGCGCAAGCAAGGAAAAATACTAATATCTAAATGGAACAGCCCCCCTGCAATTCTAACTCTTTGTACTTCGGGCGTTTTCCTTTTCCTAGGGAAGTTCCATATTTTTTGCTTAAATTTCTAAGTAGTACTGTGTTTCTTCTTGACCCAAATGAATTCAAAAGGTTATCTGAAAAGCAAGATTGTAGTAACTAGAGCAAGTCGCTGGAGTATTTACACCATAGCTATCAAAAAGCAGGTGCCAAGCTGTAAGGTCAGCGGCTTGCAGATCCCGCCGGTAGCCAGCCCGACCGCTCCGCAGGCCCCTAGACAAGCACTAGGACCAGGCTACAACATTTTATAACTAGATCTCCACCAGTATTTTATAGGGGAATGTGCGTGCTCGTACTGGTCTGCAGTAATACTGAGATGTGGCTCACTTACGCAAACCTGGAAAATGGCTCAAAATTAAACCAACTCTCCAAATGCCCTTTAAAATTATTAAAGCCTTGAGAGACTTTCCAAATCTCTCTCAGATGAGTCATCCGTCTCTTACTAAAATTGCATTACTAATGTCTTGCCATACATCATGCACTTTGATGGAAATCCCATTGAACTTTTCCATACATTCAAGGATGAGAAGCACTATAGGGATCTGTAACAGGTGCTATAGACCGCGGCTCTTGAGGAGAGTAAAATTGTTTTAACATATCTGAAACCTCAACTCATGTAATACTGTTACGAGCCACAGAAAAATTCCTTTGCACTCACTGTTTCATTTTTATGGAACATCTCTGCATTCAACAGCAACATACTCACGGCAACTTATTTTAAGGCAAGTTTTATGCCTTAAAATACACAATAAGATTGAGCCAGTGGATTTACAGAGCACTTCAAAATTACTTTTAACTCATTCTACTACTCCATTTTCAGTATTTTACATGACTTGGACCCTAGAACATGATTTGAAATTTTGCAAAACTAGCAAAACAATTTTTATGTCAGACTACAGGCTTGGCACAAGAATGTTTTGAAAATGCAACATTGTAAGTAATTGTTTGCTATTAGAATGACTATAATTATAAAGAAGTAGCTAGCTTCTAAAATTATTCCTCATTATCCCAGACACATTCAGGCATAAAGCCATAGTTCCACATTGTCAGAAATGACACAACTTCTGACAAATCACTGCATACATGTAGGTGAATGAGCGAGCATGTTTTGGAAGCGTGAAAGAACATTTGGCTACAAAAACATTTAGAAAATTAAGTATTTCTTTTTTGTCCACTGTTCAGTATTATTCAGTACCATTACTTCGAATTCTAACACTACTCCTGCACCTACAATCTGCGAGAGAGAGCTCTTTGCGACTTGTTTTCAGTCTCTTCCACTGTTCTGGTCTTACATGGTTTGGATCTTTTCTTACTTTCGAGAACTACATCAAGGAGTTTTCTATAGTCAAAAATCACTTCCCTCTGAAGAAATACAGCAAGCATTCTTAGCCTCCATTTTCTTTAATTTGTGCTTTGATGAATCAAGAGCTTACATTATAAATGTCAGGACTTTCTCACAGATCTTCAGAATATCATATGTTTTAGCACATGCCTGCCCTTCATAAAGTCTTATTAAATTTAGCATATATATATATATAAATGCATGCCAGGGAGCCAAGGAGCATGAAAACACTGTATTTTTCATTCATTTCTTTGTTCTTTTTATACACAAATATTTATGTTACAACATAACAAAATCTTGCTCTCCATCATACATCTTGGACCTAAAAAAACCTCTTAGAAGCACAAATATCAAGTTATTTAGGGTCCCATGGCATTAAAAAAATGTAAAAAACATTACTGCTAACACAAAATATTTATAACACATGCAGGCATTTATCAGCAATGTTGTATAAAGCCATTTTTTCAGACACTTAAGATATTTAATTTCTCTTTTCTGAAGAAGGGGGAACTGACACACAAAGATTTTAAGTTACCCAATGAAAAAAAAAAAATCACAGCACACAGGAAGCTCTGCTGATAACCAGTGTTA
Organism: Crypturellus undulatus; assembly: GCA_013389825.1. Classification (NCBI taxonomy): domain Eukaryota; kingdom Metazoa; phylum Chordata; class Aves; order Tinamiformes; family Tinamidae; genus Crypturellus; species Crypturellus undulatus. Next base: position 226,681 of record VWPW01006745.1, on the reverse strand, counting down.
TGTCAGGGATGACTGTAACCTTAACTGTAACTTTTGTGCATGTTTTTATCAAAAATCTACAAGCTACTGAAATTGAGGTAGTAGTTAAAGTGAATTTTAGTATGCTTTGGAAGGGACCATCCTGAACTTCAGAATTCCCAGATGAATCTGTATTAGTATTTTCATAACATCAATAATCTAACAGGGTTGTGGACAGTCCAATCATACTATGTAGTATCAACAATATATTTTGAGTCTCTTATTGACAAAATGATAAGAATAATAAAAGCAAGCAATTAAACACAGGCAGTTTAGCAGAATAACAGTTTTGTTGATTAAAGCTGCACAATATCACTTATCCCAGACAACTTATTTTTTATCACTTGTATTGAAGAAGTGCCCATGTATTCTGCCACGCACGAGCCTTGGTGCTCTGCAGCAATCTGCATTACTGCAGTGTGAGGCTTGCAGCAGCCAGCAGCCCTTAGCTAACACTCTAAATCTGACCTTATGCATGAATTTTCTATATGTAAATATGTGTGTGTAAATATATATGTATATATTGCACACACCCACACACTCCTAAATAGATGGATTCTTTTTTTTTTTGCTTTGAAATATATCACATTTACCTACTTATCCATGCTTTACAGCAAATGAAAAGCAGACATTTAGAAAAGCGGCGGTTGCTTTAAGGGATTTTTCCCCTTTGTATGGCAGATGGATGGATGCAATACCATCAATTCATACCATGCTGAATTGTGACTGTGTCATTTTGTTAAAGCCTGCTGATTTTGTATAGAAATTTGCTGTTGGATTAGGGGTTTTGCCAATCCTGGCAGAAGAAAAAGGCCATTTAATGTGTCTTGAATTGCCATATGGTTTGGATAAAAGAAGTAGTTTCATGGCAGTTGTGAAACCTGATGCATACGAATAAGTCCATGTGGCTTTGGTGGATTGGCATACTCCCCGCCACATAATGCACCTGCTGCAAACAGGTATTTTCATGAAAAATACAGTTGTCATGGCTCTTGATCTGGCTGTACCTCAGAGTCAGCAGCAGCACTTGGTTCTGATGTTACTGATCTACCTGGAAAACCTAAGCGTATGAACGGCAATGTGGAGTGCAGCAACTGCCAGCTTATAGCACAGTTAATTCAAATTCTACTTTAGCAAAGTGTTCATCTTACAATTCATATTTTATGCATAATATTCATTCACAAACTCATGATATTTTACTAACGTACTTAAATCTCACCGTTCTCTTTTAGAGTAGATTAGCAGAGCGTACTATAGAAAGAGCTGATTATAGCACTGCCTCCAAACTAAGTGAAAACTCACAAGTCTCATGCAAGAGATTCCAGTGTTTTACTGTGATAAATCTAACTCTCCTTCTTCATCCATTTCTCGTAGCAGCATGAGACTGGCAATATCCTATACTAAAATTATTATCTCCTTTTATCTCTCACTTCTTTTTTTTTCTTCCCCTACTCCCTAAAAAGCCTAGGAATAATAACAAAAAAAGTAAATGGAGGCAAGGTCATCTTAAACATTTAACTACAGTTTTCTCCTCCATTGAATAACTGGAGAAATTCTGGCTCCACTCTAGCTTCAGCATTTGATCCAGTATTTTTAAGGTAGCAGTTGTTCTCCAAGATGTTGAGCACTGAACTGATTTCCTTTAGCACATACATGAGTGTTACCATCACTCAGGAAGTTGAATTGAGTTCAGGGTAACCACCTAAATGCCACAAAGAGCTTCTACCTTCTGTTAAGGATGTCCAATCTTTATAGATATCCAAGCATGCGTCAGCTCTTACTGCTGCTATGATTTTCTCATCTATAGCTTTCCTTTCTTTGTTCCAGTGAAGTGTATTTATTTTAGCAAACAACTTTTCTGGAAATTGCTTTGTGTGCATTACATGTTTTGCTAAGTGATATTTCCCCAGAGCAGACAAATCGCTCCATAGCAGCAGATGTGCATGTTTTAGAAAATCACTACCATAAGGAATAGATAGCATAATTATATTTACTGCTGTTTGTTATCACATCACATATCTAATAGTATGAATACTGGTACAATTGAGGCTAAAATACTTCCTTCTTTTCCTTGGTATACTCTATGTAACTACCTAAAGATAATTCTTCTCTAATCGCATCTCAATTCTCAAATTGCAGCTGCTGAAGTCAATGAAGGATGTGTTTTAAATATCAGAAGACCTGGGACTACGTCCTTTCGTATTTTTGACCTACTTTCTATACTTTCCTTTTATCTGGTTTATAAATATATATATATACACACACACACACACACATATTATTGTTATATATATTTTATATTATAAAAGGACATTTTTGGTAGACTATCCAGCTAAATTCAACCATATCTATGTCTCAGTTTTCCAGTGTCCATAAGTACTGTATGAAGTTATGCAGGTCTTCAAGGTCTGTCACTGAAGAGCTGAACAAACACCTTCAGAATGGTTTTTATGTTCAGAACCAAAGAGAATTAAAAAGGCAAGAAATACTGTGAAGGGAATGATAACATTTCTAAAGGTTTTACTTAAAACATGTTGTTCTGAAACAGCCAACCAGCTGTATCTGGTAAGTATTCCTAACCTTTTGGGTTTCATTTCTGACCTGGGAATATTTACACTGATTTCTGGGTCCTTTTCATTTAAAATTTCAATTGTTGCTCCATTAGTTCTAGATATACTGTGAATTTTTACCCTTTTCAAATCTTATTCTTTTTTCCACATAGAATTGGACTAGCATAGCTATTTTTAAATTAACAGAAAGAGTAGAAAAAAAATACTTTAAGGAGTTAAATTACTTTGATTCTCAAAATGGTAGTGCCATTTACCAGAACAGCTTCTTAGAAACGTCTAGCATATCATTCAAAAACCAAGAACATAATGACAGAATTAGAAACTTTTAACTGTATAACTACTAAAATTATGGTCACACTTCCTGGAATTTCAAGGAAGTACTAGAAAGATGTGTCTTTCAAATAACAATTTTAATTAGAGTTAAACTATTCTGTCATAAATCTACACTATTTAGTTAAAAGCTAGCAATAGAGTTGGCAGGTTACATATATGAGATCAATGATTTATTTTCTGCAATAGTTACATATCAGATTAAAGACATTCTACATAACCTAAGTAGCAAAATATAAATGAGTAAAGAGTCATACATAGGAGACATATACTACAACACAGTTGCACAGTCTAACCTGGACTTTGCATTGTAAAAGTCCAGTAAATAAATTCTGTACTGAGTGACTGTGAGGCATTAAAAGAGGGAGAACTTAAATCCGCTTTGAAATCTAAGAAAAAAAAAAGAAGGAAACCAAGGATTTAGCTATTTCAGACTGTAGGTCATCAGCTCAAATCAAAGTTATTAGAATTAAAGTTATAAGCATTTTATGGCATTACTAAGATGGAAGAGTTACCAGCAGGCACCCACAATATAGCAATATATAGCAATAAATGTATACCGTCTTGTGAGATAGGACAGTATACAAAAAAAGATGGGAAACGCATCCTATAGACAGTCAACTTAAAACCACAAAAAGATCATCTATTATTTCTCTATAGCAATTGTAAATCAGAAGAGACATTTCAAAAAAATCTCACCTATTTTCACTGATATATACTAATTTTTTGCTGGGACAAAATATACCATGTAAAACTTAAGGACCTCTGACAGAGCTGGAGGCTGCAGGTTAAAGTAGCAATGGTCCAAAATCATTTAGAAGCAGCAAATTCCCTGAAGGAAAGGGAATATCCATTAGAAATGGCCTTGAACTCTGAAGCACTCTAATTATAGTGTCCAATCCTCTTCTACAACACTACTCAAGTTTATGCTAGTAAAGTATAAAAACCAGTTTGTCATTTCGCAAGCCCAAGAATTGAAATTCATACTCTCTATATGTCTTTTTCTAGGGTAACAGCTGGAAAAAGGAGGCTGGTGAGGTATGACATGCAGGGTTGCAAGACTGATAATCACACAATGCATTAGGTAATTAATTCCTCTGTGTGCGTTTGATTGAAGTGCAATATGAACTGACCCTCTGTGTTTTGCTTTAACCAAAGGGCAACTGTTTGGTAACATTAGTCAATTATTTAAACTCCTTCCTTCAGAGAATCCTTTAGTGTATTAGTACTTACAGGAGGTTAATAATTGAAGAGTAGAATGTCCACTAACATAATGCAATGGTCATGAATAAATATAGGCATAAGATATTGGTAATGGATCTTGATTCCATAATAAATCTAGCAGAAGAGCAAGGCTACTCATATTAAGTGTGTATAATAGAACATTCATCTTCTCAATGCCTATTTTTTTAATAGATTTTAAATTCCTAAAAGCAGTTTTATTTGAAAATGCACTAAATATCAAGACACCTCCAAATTTCTAATACTCACTTCTCATCACAAGGTCACTCTCATATCTCCATTGAAGGCTGGGGGCTAGAGACAGAGCCAGCGTAAGTATCTTTCTGAGGGTCCCACCACCTCAGCAAACTCTGATCACCTAAGGCTTAAGTGTGTCTTATTGATTAAAATCTTTCTTTATAATCTTTTACACTGCCATGACAGACCATGATAAAAACACTCAGCCATGAGAAGAAGCATACCTGGCCTTTTTCCATAGAGAAGATGTGGATCAGAATAACCTATTTCCCCACAAAATTCCAACCCTCAGAATTACATCTCCCTTGCTAACTCTCCCACAGTTTCCATTTTCCAACCTTTTAGTTCAGACTAGCTGTGAAAACAGCAAAGATAGTGAATGTCAAGCGTTTTTAGACCTAAGGAGCCATGTTTTCTAGAAAGACAAGGAGATGCAGGTGCTGACATAACTGCAGTTGTGTCCTATTCATCAGTCTGTCCAAAATCACTGCATAAACACAATGTTTTCATAAATCCCACTCAGTCATGTTCTGCCTCTTTAAATACAGATTTCTAATGCTGACATGCTGGTCATCTTCCTTGTTGTTTTTGCAAATCTCCTAAATCTTTGAGGAAAATGCTACATGCCTGAAGAAAAGGACAAAATTTATTGCCAGCGTTGGCATTGATACAGGGCCTTTTGAAAACACAACAGTCTGTCCTCGAAGTTATTAAAAATCATGTCCTCTACTAAATTATGTGTCCTGAGTGTGATTTAGTGAGCTACATTCCCAGAGAACATGGCTCACAGCTCTGCAAACAGAATGACAGGGTGACTTCTCTGGCGCATGGGCCAGCAGAACGGCGCCGCTTACACCCACAGGCCTCAACCTGGCCAGAAACAGGATAGTCTCATCCAAACCACCAGAAATGCCCTTGGCCTGTGTAATGCTCTAGATTGATATCAGAAATTAGGTGCCATTATGCTGCTTGGCATTGACCACATTCAACGTCATGCTTGAGAGCACGCCAACATCGTACCCGCCTCGATGAGGATGTGACGAGCATGCGATGCCCTTCACTGCTCTTGTTTAGATGCCAGGCAGGGTCTTGTGAAACCAACTGTAATTAGAAAACTTGGATAAGCACTCCTAAAGGAACCTAAATATTTACCCCACACTGGAACTGTACTTGCTGTGTTTTACAAAACTCTCTCATTTCATCACCTGTGTTACCACCACTTTCCCATTCCTGCTGTGCCACACACATTGCCACAGACACCACCACCAAGGTTTATGGTTATAAAGGTTTGTAACTCGTGAACACATGCAACTGAGGACTGTTCTCTAATAATAAAAGGATTCATAAACCTGCAGAAGATTAAAAGAGGAGAAGAATTCAAAGGAAAAAAGATGGAGAAGAAAAGTAATGAACATAGCAACTTTAACATAGAATAATAATAAAAACATCCTAGTTGTGTCACTATACTTCCCCAGAGAAAAGAGCTGTTATCCATTTTTTTCTTCCTGGCATTCAATTTTCTTTGACTAACACCAATATCAGCAGCACAACACAAGGAGATCCTTTCAATAATTAATATTCTTTCCAGATAAATAAAACTTGGACAAGATATGTACAAAAAAGACAAAATGCTAAATTGACTTACGTGTTTTCTTCCTTCGGCTAGCCAAAGGTCAATAATTGTCTTGTCAGTCTGACTTGCCTATTTATCCATGTCTTTCAATATTCTATTTTAGGAAAATGAATGTTTTACCCCTCTGAAAAATCTTGTGTTCTATAAAATGCCAATGTTTGTGGCATAACAGAAAGTAAACAAGGTGTTCAGAACACAACTATTACACACACTTTTTTCTATCCTAAAACTGTGCTCAGAACTGCCCAAAGTTTTAAAAAGTTTAAAGGAAACTTGGGTATTTATGTCTTTTTATGTCAAGAGCTTTCACTCAGGTTTTTACTGACATTTCTCTCTGAAATTGGCATTTGGGGCTTGTTTAGATTATAACTTCACTGCCACCATAATATCTAAGATGCCAGATGAAAACTCCTGACTTCTATAGAATCCTGAGAATTCATTCTGCATGGTGCAATCTAAATTTGCATAAATCTGCATGGATTTTAACCCAAATATTCTGACCAGCTTTTAAAACCCTGTGCACTTCAATACAGGTTCATGATGTCCAGGGGAGCCTTCTGCCTGCATCCCTGGGATACCAGGGACTCGGTACCAAGCCACCCATCTCTCCTCTTCCTCACAGTTCCAAGCAAAGGAAACACAGCTGAAGCTGCTCAGCTGCAGGAAGGGACCCTGGAACATCCAATTTGAATGGCTGAATTTGGAATACTCAGCAGTGGATACGAAGTCAGTAATACTAACCAGAATCAGAGCTCTGCAGATTTTGGGTAACTGGAGATGGAGTTTTAGTCAACAGAGGCAGCTTTTGGTACTCCATCTCCCATAGGGACTTGACTTGGATTTGATTTCTGTTAGATTCTCATCCAAAGATGAGGTAAAATGAGTGCATCTCCCTGGCTTTCCACACGCTTAAAACGAAGCTCGAATGGCAGATCACTTCATATGACTTGTACAGCATTCAACAACAAGCTCCAGCCTGAGGTGACAATCTGAAAATACAGGAGTATAAATAGCCTGAGCATAGAGATGTTCCTCAAAAATGGATGGTGGGAAACTTTACTTTAGTTCTGCTGCTTTCCCAGGGAAAGAAAGTATTGGCAGAGAAAAATTATATCACTGCTATATCGTTTTCATCCTATACATTTGTTGCCTCAATGCATACAAAATTTGAAGAGTTTAAAATTCAATTTTATACCTCAAAGAATTAAAAGATTTAATAAAATCTAATAATAAATGTAATAATAAAGCATATAGTACTCTTACATTGCTACAAACATTATACTCTTTTTAAAATCAGAAAACTAATATTAAAATATTGCAACTCAGTATTCATCTTTAAACTAATTTTTATCTTTATTCTCTAGCAGACATTTTTCTAAGTGTGTGAGAAAATAAATTATTAAATATTTATTCCCTTGGTTTTATGTACTTAATGCCATCAACCCAATAAAGTATCTACTTTTAAAAGGTGGGCTTTGACAAGTATGGATAATGATGCTAAGGTAGGCATATTTTTGGAATTCTCCTATTATATAACCTTGAACTAAATGAAACAATTTTAGGAAAGAGATTTTAACATTCAAATGTGAGCCAGAAGTAGATTTCTTTACAGAAGTAGACAGCTAAAGAAAAACAGGGAAAGCTGCACATCATTTAGGCAGATAAAAAAGTTCATATATTAAAAGTTTTTATCACACACATAAGCAGTGCATGTCTGCAGAGTTAGTGGAACAACTTTCCTAAATGACAGTAAACAGAGAACTCTCCCAAATGGAAATATTAATCTAAAGTTCCCAAATCTTTCAGCTAACGTAATGGCTCTACTATTTCCATTTCTATTTGCATGACATATGAAGACAAACAAAATATCTATTCAAGAGTTGCCAGGTTACCAAAAAGAGGAAAAGAATCACATTTCTGGTATCATCAACTCACAACAGGAATACTAAACTGCAAGAAATAATTAATGAAATAAATTCGTCAAAATATTGATTTCCTTGACAGAAAAAAAAAATCCCTTGAGTTCAGAGTGAGATCAGTATTTTCTGTACAACTAGCAAGTTTCTTGTAAAATGAACACAGTTCTAGCTGACCCTTAACCATTCCAATAATAGCAAGAAATAAATGTCCACCATAAGATAGAGCTAGCAGCTATACTTAAAATTAATTCACCAAAATATTGTAGTTATCTTTTTTTGCCCTTTTTTTTGGTACTTGACTCTGAAGCTTGCAGAACATTTACTCATGCCACTGGCAAACGTGCAGAATGCAAAGAGCTCTCTACTTTTACTAACTTTATTTTGTAGATGAAGACTTTATTATCAGCAATGTATTCGGGCCATTTCTTCCTATTCCAGTAAACTAAATTCAAATAAATGATCCAATCACTATTTGAAGGAACAAACGGGGGATCTCAGCTGAGACAGAGAGGCAAATAGGACCTTGGCGATGCCCATGCGTGTGAGGGGGACTGCTCTTTAAAGGAGCTTTGCACACAGTAATGGAGCAAACTACTCAAGACAACTGAAAAAGAATCACAATCTGAGATCATAACAGTCTTTAAGAGGGCAATCTTTGATACCTTCCAGATGTGTATCTCAAACTGTAAGTTTAATATTCAAATGAAATTTAAAGTCTAAATGAAGTTAGAAAAGTACTGGATAGCTCATTAAATAAACCTTCTATCTTGACCTTTAGTATCACTTTTTCATATTTTTATTCATTATAATTCAGAATAAGTTTTTTATGATGTCATTTTCTTGAAAACTTAAGTTCATCATGAGGCATAGTGATGAGATAAAATGACATCTCAGTTATTCAGGCTAGCCGAGAACATCCCCTCTCGAGATCCTCTCCAGGAATATAAGATGCAGGAGAATAGTTCAACTTTCATGATACTCTTATGTTATTTCTAAAATCAATCATGTGTGAAACCAATAAATCCAACATTTTTATAAAAACTTCGAATAAGCCTTTGATTTTAAGGGGCGACCTTCATTTAGAAAGACTGCAACTTTTTTTACGTGCTTTAAAATGCACTCAAAAAATAACATTTAACCTGCTTTACTCAGCCGTGTGACGGGACATAAGGAAACTGCAGCAGTGGGTTGCTGACTGTCTCTGTAAAACCAAGTTCATCTCATAGCCCTTCAGCAGCGGTGTGAAGGTGGCCACAGGCAAGTAGCAGGTAGAGAAAGGATGCAATTTGGCACTGCTACCCTGAGCAGTGCTTGCTATATCAACGGGCACAATGAAGAGACTTAAAATACTAAGAATACCATTTTGTTAGGTGCTCAGCATCTCAACACACCACATTTGCAACAACCTCTCTGTTTTATAGACAAGATGACAGAGGACCTAGATACTTAAAAAAATCCTTAGGAATCACATCTATAAAAGCATAAACAAAAATATTTGCAGAACATTAAAAAAAAAAAAGGAGGCAAGCATATGCACACAAAAAAGGGGGGAGCGGGGAGGAAAGACTTTTTTTTTTTTATCAGAAATCAATTATTTTCAAGTAGCTTATAGGACATTTACTCGAGTCAAGCAAACTTGGCTATCCAGATACAGGAAAAAAAAAGTAAAAAGCTCACGCTTTTCAGCTATTTTTCAAACTAAAAACCAAGGAGCATGATGCTTTTGAACACAAGTAGTCATATATCCTACATGCACGTTCTGTTTTCCAAATCACCATTTCCCTGTCTACAGCAATTCTTGCAATATACAGCATGTGATAATACTAAATTTCACACACAAGTACTTCCTAACAACAAAAAGGCTTTCCACAATTTTCTTCTTCTAAAGAACATCTATAATGTATTTTATTGGGCTATAAAGAACACATTTTATAGAAGAGTTAATCCACCTGACCTCTCAAGAGGCAACTATGCTTTTATAGCATAAAGAAGACACCTCAGTAACTGCAGTGTTATAAGTATATACAAGCAGAGAACTAATTCTGCATTTATTCAGAGTCATTTTTTTGCATTATCACTTGTACACTGCAAAATGCTGAATCTGTTCGAAAAAAATTTTTTTTTATACAAATACATAACTTGTCAGAAGTTCAGAAATTACGAGGTCAATGTGAAGCAAGCAGTTTTCAGCCCTCAGATCACAGGCACAGACTGCAAATTTCTAATAAGTAAGAACAGGTAGTATTTTATCTATTGATCTGTTGCCATCAAGAGAGGGTTAGAAAATGATCTTGCTTTGGGCTGCTTATAGCTTTCTGAGTCAATATCTGTCCAACAGTTGGAAATATTCACATCCCACTCGCCTCTTTCATGTAGCCTGCTGTCCTCCTGCTGGTTTTCTCTTACTTTTGCTACGAATGGCCAATTCTTTCTAGATTTCCCAAGTTTCATCAAGCTTTCCACAAACCAATTCCAATTTAGCTAATCTCTATTATATTATATCCCTCCCCACAATATAGCACTGAAGAGTATCATCGATTCAACTTCCTGAGGAATTCCTTTTATTAGAAATATGTACAATGAACAAATGCAAGGATGATATTGACAGGACTACTAAGGAACCAGGTTTTACTCCCAACCCTTCGAGAACTGGATAGCCACTTACCCCATCGGATCTTTAGGAACGTCTTGAGGAATTGCTTTCCACACTCACAGTCTGAGAAGGTCACCCCCCTCACAGGAAATAATTTTCAGAAGAAAATAAAGAGTTACATTACTGGCCTCAACCACTCCTCCTGGAAGCCAACATAACTAGACACTTTCTTTTGACGTCAACACAGTGTACATCATGGCATTCTTGTTTGGGAAAAACACAAGACAAAAAGTGGGGAAAATCGACTGTTTCAAAAACGTGTGTCAGGAGAGCTCTAGGTAGGTCACAGGGCCCCTTTAATAGAAATTAAGATATATCTGTAAAAAGATATGTATTTAACACACAGGAACAATAAAAATAGTAAATAAAAGTAATATGTTAACTAAAGAATTGTTATCTTGACAGGTTATGACAATCACAGCACGGTAAGCTTCCTGCTCTCAAGGGCATCCCAGATATCCACCTCACTCTCGTGATATGCATTCTCTGGAAAAGAGACAAGCTAATTCCCAGGGGTATAGGTATGCAAGGCTTGGAGGTGGGAAAGCTGTCGAGTAACTGCCAGGCTATTGGCCACTCAGAAATTGGCTATCTATCTTTTGAATCCATACATAATACAATTCCTTACATAGGAACCACAAGATAACCTGAGCTACAGGGCCTGTGCAAATCATAAATACTGTGGCAAACTGCCTCCTGATCTTATCCATGGGTTGCTTTAGAGCTTATCTCTATAGCACAGACGACAGTGTAAGAATTTGCTACATCCCCACTGTCCCCCAAATCACTTAGAAAACTTGGCTGAGAAACCACATTATGCAGAGTTAGTTAAGATACAATGTAATGGATCAGCTCCCATTAAAAAAAAAAAAAGAAAAAAAGATCAGCTGTCTGGAATAATGAAGAGTTCACATACCCTTTCATTTTTCCTAAGTCAAAAAGTACAGTAAATCTGCATTCTGACGTGCTTCATTTTTGTAGTGACTCTTTTACAGGCTGCTGTATCCAAAAGTGGAGGAACAACGTTTTAGGTGGACATGCAAATGCGATACAAAAATGTTGCAAACGATGCCAGTCACAGATGGCACCATCCTGATTCTTAGATCTTCTTGGAACTGAACTGTGACTAATTTCATAAAACATTCATATCTCTACTGTACATAGGCTTCTATTTGAAAGTATCAGAACATCAAAAGCATCAAAAACCATCAAAAGGGACCAAAATAAGAGCTAGGTGTTCATGCTCAAAGTGCAAAACTTCTTCATGCAACTGCTTGCACTTTGCTGTCCTTGGTAGCTCTACTTGATTTCAGCCTTGAGTTTGAGAAACAAAACACCTCCAGCTACCTGCATCTCAAAAGCGGCTGAAGCAAGAGCTTCGGGGCAAGCTCATCTTTCCTGCCCGAAGCACCAGGGACTCCCTGATGGGGCCAGGGGGCCAGGTGCTCACATTGACCACAGGCTCCAATGCCTGCTTAGCCTTCATGAGACAGCGTCAGCATCCTCTAAAATCAAAAAAAATGGCCTGCAAGGACACTGAAGGAGCCCAGTGCCTTTTACTGCAGACAGTTAGAACAGTTCTTGGCTGAAAGCTAATGTATCTTCAGCACGTAACACCTAGGCGCAGTTATACTGTTCTCAAACAGAATATATTGGAACATTTCTTTTCTCTTAAGAATGAGGGAGTGTGATTCACCATACGACCTTTCAATTAGAACTGAAAGGTTCACTTGGCACTTTAGCTACCAATCCATTGCAAAGACCTTAATTTAGGAATATATCCTTATGCAAAACAGCTTGATTGCTGACGTGAACAGGTCTGGCTGGAAGCTTCATCTGTTTTCTGAATCACCTATTAGCAAAGTCCTGTAATTTTTTTTTCAGACGTTCTCTTCAGTTTGTTAAGGGGAGTTGTCCAACTATATGGAGAGCACGTGATTTTTTCCTGTTTTGTATATGACTTCTGAAGCTTAACTCAGAAATGATTCATAAAGTAATGGGAGGAAAGGCCACCTAAAACATAAAATATTAGAAGAACTGATGCTGTTTTACAGTAGTTCTTTCTCTACAATGAAAAGAGCTGCACACAGGTAGTTAGGCATATAGTCTCTGTGTGCATGCTCCCAGGTACATCTGGTTACCTGTATGTAGAATAAACAAAATACACCTCAGGACATAAAAACTAATCATCATTTTATTCCCAAATTTCTTCATAAGAAGGCATTTCTCTAGCTTTTACCTTAAATTCTCATCTTACTCCTACATCTTGAACCACACTCCTAATTTTATATTCATATAAACATATGCATATCTATAAATACATAGACCATAAAACTTAAGTATTGGCATTTTATGAAAATCAAGGGAATTAAGGGAGATGAAAATGCAGAGGAATTACTGAAAGCTGCTACTCCTATGAATACAGAAGTTCAGTGTTCTGTGCCCACTTGAATTCTGCTTTGCACTTCCATCTTCGTAGAGATGCAGACAGTAGAAGCACCCAAAACACAGGGCCTGCATACACTATGAGATCTAGACATGGTTAGAAAGATGCAATGCCATCACTTAATTTATTTTCTTGTATTTACAGATGAAAAGTGTAATCTTTTGATCAAAGCTGGATTGCAGGCATTTTATAATAACTATACACCCCCACACCTGTCAACAAATTAATGTTGGTCTTGGCTGAGAGTTAATTCTGGACAGAAATGCTGTAGTAAAGTAGACAAGATAAATGCACCTAGCTAATATATTACCAGTTTGTGGAAAGCAAAAAAAAAAAGTTTGCATTCAGATTTTAGAGTCTACATGGCCTACAGAATTATAATAATTGGTCTGATTGAACAGCTGAACTGCCATCCCTTAGAGCTGCTGAGATGACTAAGTCATTAATACACGACTGATATTTCTTATAAGGCCGCCAATACCACTTACAGGAGATGCCGGTACAGGAAGGGAGTGCACAGCTTTTTCCATTAAGAAGCAAGTTTCAAGCCCAGTCACATCCTTGTGATGCTTCCATGCCCAAGGACAACAAAAATCTGGCATTAGCCCTCAGACGTGAGAGGCCTGAGTTATTTTTGCACCTGGAATCTGCTGTGCCTCTGAAACACTGGGGGTAAATTCCAATGCATGATACTCGCAGAGAAAACCTGCTAGCACAGAGCACAATCACCTCCTGCTTTAGCCAACACAGAAAACAGAGGCTGATCCTCTACTAGATCTGGCTACCTCAGAACTGCCATTTAAAGAGAGTGCTGTATTCTACAATTTCAGGGCTGTCTTGTCATACTCATTTGTGAGTGGAATAGCCTTGCTGTAGATAGGAGCCTAGCAATACAAATCCACAAGCCAGAAGTATCAGTCATTAGACCATGTAACTATTCTCCCATGCTGAACCAAACCAAAATTTGCTCTGGGGATTTTGAATATTGCCCAAATCCTTCATACATCTTCAGTTAACTAAGGACATCTCTTCTAAGAAAGCTGAGACACTGAAACAAGAGTCTGAGCATCGGACTACTGCATGGTGCACAATGCCTAAATACAGCAATATTTCCTATGGAAATGCAATTTTCAAGATGTAAACTGCAGATTAAAATTAACAAAGATGACTTGAACATTTCTTAGGTCAGACACCCACACTCACTTTCTTCCCCAGGATTTTCACGTAATTTTGCTCAGGCCCTTTTTCTCCACCTAAAGCAAACAGTGCTTTTCACATTTCTTTTTCCATCTGCTGCCTCCCTAGGCTTAGAGGAGCTGAATGCTTCCATTCCACAGAAACTCTGCGCACTTCAGGTGATTGAAATTCTGAGCTGCTGAGTTCTCCCAAGGAGACGCCTGGGCCCAGGACTGCCCTCCTGTCCTGCGTGAATCACCTCTCCACACGCTCTTAACTTGCCTCACTAAGTGCCTATCCCTAAGAAAGCCCATCTATCCCGTGCCAGGCAAGTGTTCAACACATGGGAGAGGAACAGTGTGACTAGCAAGACACCTGCTAAATTCCACTTCTGCTCATTTTATTTTTGCTGCATGTCACATTTTTTATTTATAGTTTGCTTAAAGTGAACAGGGACCTCATTTTCTTATTTTCGTGTAGAGCATCCGGGGGAAGGCACTCCATACAATACCAACAGCAGCTCTATAAATTCCTCTAGAAAGTTAAAATGGAAGCATTATCTTCTTGCATAGGAGTTATGCCTTTTTCCTTTTTTTTTAGCTCTAGCAGGAGCACCTTTCATTAATGCCTACCAACACTTTCAGTTCATTAATTCTGATTCTATAAACGGAACTGAAAACAAGTTCCCCCATAGAGACCCCTTTTTAAAGGCAATATCTCAAGTCTCTGACTATGTGCCAAATTAAAATCCTAGAGCTGTGAATTCATTTGCAAACTGAAGCCTTAGGCAGCACACGTGCACATCCCTGTAGAGGCCTCAGCGCACATACACAACCCCATAGAAAGGTTTTTAGCAAAACAGGGCTGCTTTGAAGCAACTATATTCAACTCAGACCAGATAGTTCTTCCTAATGATTTGGACATTTCTGGCATATAACTGCACCCTTATACTTAATCAAGACCACTTAAGATGGAGCTTCTTTGAATGGATAAACACATCTAGTGTCACTTTGGATACCTACGGATTCCAAGTGTCACTTCAGAAAGAAAAGTCTACTGTCAGTCCTGCACTGCTACACAGTGCTGGCCCTATACAACTATCTCCGTGGCCTAGTTTTCTAATACAGTGGCAAACCTGCGTTCTAACACCAAAATCACTTCATTCAAAAAACTTAGGAATATCATGTAATTCAAATCAAAAAAAGTTGAGTCTGTTGAACAAATGCAACTTGTATTGTCAACGTGCCATTTGAAGACCACCTCCCCAGAACCCCTGCAGTAACTTGTTCATTCTGCAGGTGTCATGATGTTGAGGTGATCTGAGATGGCCAAAACCTCTAGTGGGCTTGTGCACAACGACTGACTTGCCCGCAAGCTGCTCTCCTCCTTGCTAAGAGCTGACTGACTCGGCAGGGTCAAGAACTGATGCTACTGAGGCAGGTGGGTGCTGCAGCCAACAAGCCAGGAAGGCTGCTGACAAGCTGTCTCCTTATTCTGACTCAATCCTGGGAAGCTTAATGATTTACTTCAAATTTTCTTGGTTTTAGTGGTTTGCTGAAGTCTCTTCCGGTTGGTTTCTTTGTTGCTGAGGCTTTTTATTATTTTTTTATTGCAGTTTTTTGGCATGCGATCTTGATGAGGGATTTTACTTACAAGCTGATTAATCCATGGAAACAGGCTGCAAATCTCATAACCAAAGCAGCAAAAGACAGTTGAGCTGGAACAAACAGATTACAAGAGACCTTTTTTTCCCTAACATGACAAGATTTATAGTGTGAATTTCTGCAATATATTTTTTGGTATATTTTCTCTTTCATATATACACATTTTACCATTGAAGTTCATGAATTGGGGAAATAGAACATCTTCAAGGTCCAGACCAGTTCTCATACTTTCTGCCATCTTTCTGTTCATCTTGACATTTTCAACAGATCTATTAGGATCTTTCCAGTACAAAAGGTCCACAGTGCTCCAAATATACGGCACAACTGAACAAGCAGGGACACTCAACTTGGACATTAAATATCCTAAAACCAAAGGTCACGGATATAAAGTTGAAGCAGTGGCTGCATTTGAAAATTCTGGTACATTCTGACTTTACATGTCAAAGTCTTTGAAGTCAGTTTCCCAAAAAACACTTGAGATCTGGAGGTAGAATTTTAGTAATTACATAATTGTACTATACAGCTGTGGACCCAAATCCATCAGTAGAGCATGCATATGAATTTTATAGTGCAATAACACAACTACCAAATTCCAATAAAACCAGATGCCTAATAGACCTATTTGCAGTATTATAATCCAAATGGTCCTCCCCAAACTGCTTCAGTCTAAAAGGTGTGCAAGCTGTGCACCAGCAGAGCTAACGTGTATATTGGGTTCCATCAAATCCTACAGAAAATTGTGATTAGAATAAACCTATGAAGTGAGGGTCTTTCATTACTACAGCAAATCACAAAAAGTTTTTTTTCTGCCAAAAAGCTCACCAGGAATTAAGCTGAGAAGAGCTGTTGTCTTTCTGAGCATTAGTAGTTTGGATTATTTTCTTCTAAAATGCTTGTACATACCAAAAGAAAGTTCAGCAAATTTGGCCTCGGCTGGAAGTCCAATCTATCTTGACAATCTTGGGCAACATCATCTGTTAGAAGCTCTTTGATTATTAAACTTTCCTAAGGCTGCTTGTTAATAACTTTGACTTGAATCACGGATCAGAATAATTCAGCAGGTCTAGCCGTTCTACATACATATTAACAATAAAAATTTGGTCCACACTCTACTTTTCTTGGAGAATAAAAAGGACATGGTTTGTCTTATATTTTATCAACAGTTGCAGAAATCAGGTGCTATATAGTCACAATTTACTCCATCATAAAGAGATGACAAATCATTAGCATTACATATTCCATATCAAAGAGCACTGTGGTCTGAGTGAGGATTATCAGGCTCTCTTGTTACCATTCACATGGCAATTTTGTCTCAATGCCTGAAGACTTCAGGAACCACATGGCAGAAAAACATGAACACAGATCTAAGAACTAGGTGCAGAGCTTTTTGCCTTTCATGTCACTCTTTGCTACTGGGGTTGTTGCAGTTTCACTGAATAACACCCAAAAGCCTACAATGCTCAGCAGCAGTACCTCTGATCTAGTTGCCTTAAGTGCAAGGAAACTGCAGACTTTGCTGTATAATTGCATACACACACACATGCTGATGAATAAAACATATCATGTTTCATGCTTCTCAGGTAAATTCAGAAGAAACTAAAAGTTACTCCTTATGCCACATGATGATGAACAATCCAACTTTTAAAATTCAGAGACTTTACATGACTTACTAATTTAGGGACCTGTTGTCCGAAGGCTGAAGCAAAAGTTCTTGGTACAACCCACAAAGCCTTAAAATTTAATCCTAAATAGGTAAATTGACTCTGTGTTTCAAAACTTAGGTCCATATTTCCTATCTGCAACCTTTTATGACAAGCGTTTCTTCTGATCAAGAAATGCAAACCTGCATGCAGAGGACAGCACAGAAAATGAGAGTGCTGAAAGGACACCAGCCTCAGCGCACAGGCAACAGGGCACCCATGGTGCAGCTGGTATGAGCAAGCCTAGCAGATGTGCCTTGCACTTCAAAAATACATGATGGATGCATAGCCGTCAAACCCTACTTCAGCTGCATTTCTATGTAAACTCAAATATCCACAGAGACAGTCACAAACAGTGAACTTAATGCCAAGACTGTCAAACTAGTAGTTTGGGCTTTCTGTATTTTTGGTTGCTTCTTATTTCCAGAACAGTTGGAGTAGCCAAGGACTGAGACTGTTCCACTAATCCAAGAGTAATCCAGGACAGCACCAGGAAGCTCTAGTGATAACTCTGCTGTCAGTCTGATGCATTCCTTTAGCAACACATTCCCATTTAAGAGATAAATTGGAATCTCTTGAGTAGAAATTGCTAATTATATTTTAGAAGTATAACTTTATATCCCTTCTTAAGTCCAAACATAAACAGTTTTCATAAGATCATCAAATCTTTGACGTACAACTGCAATGTGTGTCACCTTCAGAAGCATTATAATTTATGACCAAATCTGCTCTGCTAATACAGTGTTACACCACTTGCATTTTCATCACTGTTCTGAAGCAACTTGTAAATCATGCCCACATTTCTCTCACCATTCTCTGTTCTCAAAACTTGAATTAAATGCAAAGAAAAGAAACTTGACTCATGCATTCTTAAAAGCCTCATACAATCATAACTTAAACACTTCCTAGCAATTTTTCTATTGAAGTCAAACCATCAAGCTTTTGACTCATCCAACCAATTTTCTGATATGGTACCTGGAACCATTTCCACTGAGGGACTGGGCCTTGAGATCCACCAGCAGCAAACGAGGATGCTGCTTCCAAACATATCAGTTAATGGATATTTAATCAAATGGAATCACTTCTCATTGCCACGTATGATTTTCTTCCTAAATCTAAAAGGCTGATTTGTATCCTCTTCAGCCTTCTGCTGGTGCCATGGCTCTTGGGGGCGTTCTGCAGCACACAGCACGTGTGGTGGCAAGGCAGACCCCAGGGGGTTACCCTCGAGCTCTGCGCCTTGCTTGAGTCACCGCTGCTTGAGGCTTAGCACTACAACATGAACACTGCTCCCCGGCGGTTTGTTCCCATAGGCAGAGCTGTTTGGATCAGGTCTTTCTGCAGTCAAATAAGCAACAGCAACTGCTAGTGCTAAGCATTGCCTCAGCACACTACTGCCCCAAGTAATCTTGCAAGTACCAGCCTCAAGTATAATGGTGATTGCTCTTGTAGACAGCAGCTGCCTTTGTGCCCGGTCTATTGCTTAAGAAATAACATTAAGGAGGTAAGAAAGTAAACTATAAAATAGAGAGGCTAGCGCACAACAGTAGCTTTTCAAAAGTACTAGTTCAACTAGTACCAACACTTGCCTAGTAAAATTTAAGGGCATGTTATGCAAACAACTGCACACTGCACACTAATAGCACTGTTCACAATCCAATTCATTATGTCAAATAAGAAGAGATGCATGTGCACATTTTGCATTTTTTTTTTCATTAGGCATCAGCTTATGAAAATAGGACATCTGCTGAGCAAGCTGCTCTTGACATGACTGAGGACTATATACCTAGTAATACATCAATTTACCACCACATTAAAATGCACAACACTGCTGATCTCTAAAGAGGACTTGATGGTCAACCAAATGGGATCCTGACTTCTAAACACAATTATCCAACTTGCTGCTCCCCTCCGAGACCTAATTGCCCACATCATTTCACAGGAAAGGCAAAAGCAGTATAGACCTTTAGCGAGTCAATTATAGGACTTGGTCAAGAGACTCGAGTCTAAGTTTATTGGCACTGCAAGTGAAGAATTGAATTCCAGAGTGATTTTTTTTCTGCTAAAGAAGGATCTCACAAAGACAGTTGGCAACAATTACCTTCAAGCACAAGAAAGTTAAATAGTTTCATGAGGAAGAGGGAAAAAAATTCCCCGAAGTTACTGAAATAACAGTCAACTCTTTTAATTATGTGCCTAAGACAACAGAATTTAGATTAAATGAGGCACTAATTGTATGTTCATTCAATACAAATTGATTGTACAAATGCCTAGCTGTGGAAGTCTGCAAAAGGTACATTCTTCTGGTGAACTGTTAATGCCTGGGTTGCTCTCTGGCTCATCCAGGTTTTGACTTGGGAATGGAAGGTCTGCTGAGAGAAAATTAGCCAGCGATGGTGGGTAACTCTTTGTATCACCATCACCACTGTTATTATAGCAAGTATTAAAGAAAAAGGGAAGTTTTTAAACTCCTCATGCATATGAAGAGGGCATACGTCACATTTCTTCGGTTAGATCTCCACGGGACCATGGTGGTGATACTTTGCATGGGCTATCCTACAAGCTGCTCTCCAGCATTTTGTTCCCCTAATTGTCCAGATCTATCACAGGATATCACAGTTCAATAAAAACCATCTCCAAAGCTACCAAATGGTTTTATATAATCCATATCCCCTTTTTTTCTGGAGCAGTGCACCTCACTTCCCTCAAGATAGCCCCAGGCAGGACTTCTGACCACCTATCCATGGTTGGAAAAAAGGTCTATGGTTTGAAGAAAAGATGTTGAAAAGATCCTTGCCAGCCCCTAGGAACTGCTGCTGCAAGCTGGCCGGAGCTGTTGCCATTCCACAGCAGGTCTCAACTTTATCCCATGTAGTTTTTAATATCCCCATTGCTGTACAGGGGACACAAAGGGCTAGGGGATTCCTACAGCTGAACTCTGATGCAGCTCTTAAATAAAGAAACACTAAGTTAGCACACGCGTAAGCACTGAATCAGGTAGGCTTTGGTAGCTGTTGTTCCAGTACTTCTTTCACCCTATGCCTAAAAATAAAGAACTCTCAGGTTTAAAAAAGAAAATTTGTACATGAACTAATAGCAAAGTCTTCTTAGTCTTGCATGAATGCACTTGGAAGAGAAATGCTACAGGAAGCCTCTGCCCTCCCTCCTTGCCCTGATGAAACATGGGGTAGAGTATGAACTCTCTCTGTGGCTGAATATAACATCTATGGTCTGAAGAGAAGTCGTTAGAAGAGAAGATCTTCTTAAGCCGCTAGGAACTAGGCAGTAGAATATGATCTACTTGATTTTTACATATATATATATCTATATATATGTATATAATTCAGACACTTCAATCTGCTCAGACACTCTCATATCTTTCCTCATTTGAAAGTTTTAGCAGTCTTGAAATAGACCACTATGGGGTGTAATTAAGTATAAAATAAATAATGGACAGCTGAACATGTCTTTGTATTTAGTACAAGGGTATTTATCTTCTAAACATACTCTTTTTACAGTGTTTTAGGAAAGGTCAAAGAAATATTTGTATACTTTTGATTTTAACAAGAGGAAGAAGAAACGAGCCTGTGTTATAATAGAACTGCAGTACAACTATTACTCCCTAATTAATTCTGTCTGTGAGTAAATCAAAGCTCTAATTATAGACACAAAATCTGCTCAATATTGTGGAATATTTATGCAAAATATTCCTAACACTTATCAACTATAAAAATAATGTCTCACTAGAGCTGAAGCAGCAATTTTAACAAGAATGTCGTCATTTTTTTGCCACTTCTTTATAGCTCAATACATGGAAAGTGCCTGATGAGAATACAATTTCTTTTTTTTTTAATCCCTACTGACAACTGGTTCAGTTCTTCCTTTAAGAAACATCTGCCTACAATTAGAAAAAATTCTCTTACTACTATGAAACAATGTTCTCTATCTCTACAAATGTTATCACACCATGGACATAACTTTTCTCTGTTTTATCATGTACTAGCACAGTGCAACCTGCTATTCATATTCCCGTTACATCGTTAAATGGTAAGTCCTTTTAAGTTCCTCTCCTCCAAGTCACACCAGCTAGGAAAACCTACATCTACAGAGCTCAATTTGAGTTGAAGGTACTCAGATATTTTGTTGAAGAATGGCAATTTGTTCACCAATTGCATAGGTAGACATGCTAGACAGAATACCAATGGCTTCACTAGCGAACGTACTGCTGCCATCCTGAAAGCTCTGAGCAACTCCTTCTGAAGAACAATTACATCTTAATGTCAATAAAATGTAAAATGATATAATCGTCATACATCTAGTAGTGCCATTCATTTTAAAAGCCTTGGGTTGATGACTCAGTGGTTCTTTGCACAATCAATAACAGTCATCCTAGTACAACCAGACTCCAGGTCTCTAAACAGCTTGTATTTTGAAGATATTTTATCTATCACTTCAAAATGAAAGAGAAAAAATGAGACAGCATCTTAATGTCACTGGATCTACTTAATGAGCTGTGTAGGTTGCTCCTTGCGTAGGTAGTTCCTTTATTTATTTATTTGGAACTGCGACAATTTCTGTTAGAAAGAAAAAGCTAGTAAACTTCACAGTCATCAGACTAACTTGATTCCTTGGAGGTTCAGCACCAGCAAAGTATTACACAAGGTACAGACTGACTAACTTTGCCAATTACTTTTACTTGAAATCTGTAGCAAGCATCTGATCAAATTCACATGCAACAGAGTGCACTACGAAGAAGGTATTCGGAAGAGGGAGTGAATCCACTTATACAAAGGGTAATGACCATTTCCACTAGATCTTCCTCTGAGGGAAATGAACGAATTTACTGGATCTGCACCTTGTGAAGAACAAGTACTAGGAGTCTCAGCTAACCTTTCGAGCAATTCAAAGACAATACTGGAACACAGTGACCGTATGAGGATTTCTAATCATAACTGCTACTGATCTTGGAGTACTTCAGATTGGTATAATTTGGCTTCCGAGTTGAAAAGGAAGTGTGCTCATGGCCACTTTACTTTTGTCCTTTGAAGTCTCTTCACCTACTCTTGCTTCATCTACCGTTTATTTTGCACAAGCACCTGGAAAACACAGCTTATTAGTTCTTCTGGTATTATTAAGGCTGGCAAAGTAACTCTCAGAGTTTAAAGTGGAAGTGAATGCTGTAAAAATTACTCTTTTCTCAAGAATCTGAAAAGGGAAACCACAACAGAAATTAAGTGTATTCATCACCTGGAACACATGAACAGAAAGCAATCACTTACAGCACAGGACCACATTCATTTCTATCAGTCAAATTTAGAGTCCATTTAACTTTAAAAAGGCATACTGGTAGATAAAAGACTCCAGTACAACCAATGTCAGGAAACTCAGTAATTAGAACTTTAGGGTCAGAGGGGAAAATGAAATCTTCATTTCCCTACCTTGAAATATTACTCTAAATAATCTTTGACAACCTTTAAAAACAGACAGCTTTTTCTTTTATTCTTTCCTATATATAGGAAAAGAGATACAAATATAATAAAAGATATACCTACATAAATATGTGCTATATATTTATATGCATATACATGTACACGTCTGCACACGCACACACACAATACACAGCCCCTGGAGACAAGGGAGAACATTTTTAGTCTCATATGCACAACACCCAGGTATGGATGCCTTGGCAGAAGGATTGAAGCAATATAACTGTTTAAGGGGGAAGAAAATTAGCTTGGTATACACCATTGCCCTTCTCAGATGCCAGAAGCTAAAGATCCTCTAAAGAAAGGGGGAAGAGTGAAATAAAGGAGTTTCAGGTGCTTCACTGTCAGTAGTACTGGAAGGAGCCGAGATTCAAAGACAAATGTTTCTGCACTGCTACCTTCTAGCACAGCAAAGAAAAGCCAAACCGTGTGCCATGAGATTTTGCACCACCTCTGTCAGTGAAAAGCTGGTGAGCATTTTGGGAATTAACTTTACTGCAGTCATGCACTACATGCAAATTAAAAGCCTTTTTTCAGAACACCTCGTGCTCCTTTCTTTACAGTGCTAATGATCAGGTTCACCGAAGGGAGAATGGACTGAATCCCTTCAGGAAGATTTAAAGAATATTGAGATCCCTATGCAGAATATGTAAAATGGGAATTGTTTTTCCCAACTGCAGGATGCAACTTTAAGCCCAACTAAAGATACAAATGCAAACTGATGAGGCACCATTTCTGTAACTTATGTATTTATTTATGCAGTCCACATATTTAGTTCTCCTAACACCTTTAAATCAAGAATGTTAATAAACACAAGGATCTCGCATAAGTCCATCTTAAAATATTAGTTTCAGAGTTCCATTTTCTTCCAAAGCTAAGTTTCTGTTTATAGCATAAAAACTGTAATGACAATAACGAGAAAACAAACATATTTTTCCACCTTTAAATACACAAATAACATACAAAGTGGTGATGAGCGATGTTTATCTTCCGGTACCAATTTGCTAATGGCATGCACAAGCAAATGATATTACCATAAGTTAGCAATTTAAACCTTTCCTCTCTAGTGTGAAGCTGGAGTGTTGCAACTCTTCTAGAAAGAGGATTCTAATTACTTTTCCTGACTTCTTCATTATCTGCTGAATATATTGATGCTTCCAAAGAGAAGGAGGAAGAGATGGGTCTAAGAAATAGGGATGGAAACAAAGGTATAAGGCAAGTATTTTGAAACCGATAGGGGAGGTTTAATCAAAATGCTGCTATGTCAAACATAGTTAGGAAATAATAGAATTGGCATCTGGACAACTTTGGAAACTTCATTTGAGGCTTTCTCGTTTCTGTAAACAGCACAGCACAGGGATGAAAATGCAGTGGTGCTTCTTTCACCAGCTCATTTTCTATTCTTATAACAATGCACCTTAATTCCAAATTGATGAGTATTCCTGCCAGCAACACATTTTCATTTTCCTAAACCTCTGCCTGGGGATTTCTCAGAGCTGAGTGTGCTGTTTCAGGGCCAATTTCTTGCAGCCTTTTCTACCTATTCACATTCATGTAGCCTTGCCAAGTTGCACAACATATACCATGTTTCTGTCCTGACTGGGTCTAGCTTAATTTCTCCTATTTAAGTTTAGATGCTACAGTCTCAAGTTTTAACTCCCTAAACTACTTAATTTTGTCATCCATACTACTAAGAGAACAAAATTAGTATTAGATGCTGGAAAACATTGATTAGGAGGTGGTTCTGGGGGCTGAAAAGTTAACAAGGTTATGGACTCATAGGCAAGAAAGCTCTGAAATTTATAATATTAAGTCTTGTTTTATCTTTTTTCTTTTTAAGGAAGCAGATGTAGCACTGCTGAGGAGATACTTCATAACTCAGCCTTTTCATGTGCATGTTTTCTGTCCTCTGCATTGTGGGTATTTTTCCAACCTCTCTTCTCCACAGTTTAACTTCTTGTTACTCTTCTTTTTCTAGTCATCCTCAGAATTCTCTTCCCATCCCAATTTCTTTCCTCTTTTTCTTTCCAAATCTATCAAGAATTGCTTTCCTACTCTTCCTTGCCACATGTTCTCATTGGACTCCTCCTCATTCCTGGAACACCCCTCTATTAGCAATCCTTCTGCCACCAGGTACTGACAATTGCCACATTTCTCCAGCTCCTGCCTCAAGAGAGACCAAAGGTTTGATCAGCCTCACAACTTAGGCTTTCAAGTCCACTAATGATCTAAGCAGAACAGTAATGTAATATAATATATTCTTTCAAAAGAGTCACAATCAAAGCCCCATCCCGTAACTACACACGCTTTAAGAACATATATACTTATTTAGCTACTTGCTCCATCAAATGAAAAGCAGACAAACATCATGACTTTAAAAGAGTCTGCTCCATGAGAAAAGCTAACTGATCAGTGAGACGATGAAGGTGAAAAGCTTTGCAACACCACTGCAGCGAGTGGTTAAAAGCCAGAGGTCCAGACGTATTTCCCAGAGCTGCAAACCCTCCTAAGATTAGTCTGTGCAGAAACAGAAATTGCAACGACTGCACGCGTAGGAGTGACCACTGCTAGCTGCAATGCAGTTAACAAGAGCAATTAGAGCAATATAAGCACCGTGCAAGGACTTCAGAACGGGTTAGTGATCAGAGCGCACAGATCAGAGGAAAGGAGACTTGTAGCTAAGAAACATATTCAGAGGTGGAAGGCAGTCAGGCCCAGGACACATATTCAGGGAGAATGAGGAGGGAGCAACTCCCCAAATGGTGTAGGAGTAAAGCAGGCTGCAGAACAGGTGAAGTAGAGGATGGAAAGACACCCCTCCAAGAGACATGAGCAGTCCTCTTGAGCAACCTATTCTGATCCTTTCCACGACAAGACATGAGAAACCCCAGCACTAGAGAAGAACACGTAACATCCAGGACAGCGAAAGAAACTCCCTGAACATTTGCAATAGTCTCCAACTAATTCTATCCTATGAACAAGAACTACAAGAAGCTCAAGTCAGGCACTACTCGAGTAAGTTGTTAAAAGTAACAAAAATTCATCCCTTCACACTCCATATGCAGGAAGCCTCATCTTGATCAGGGCTAACGGATAACCTACTATTAAGATTCTTGCTTCTCTTCAAACATGCTATAAGACTCTAAGTTTTCCCTGCTTTCTAGAGATCCCCTGGAGAATGATATTCATGAGATTTTTCAAAAAAAAAAAATAAATTAAAAAAAAAAAAAAAAAAAAGATATACATATTACAGCTAAAGAACAGTGGCTTTCTGTTCCTTGAAATATGTTTTCAGAACACTGATTTCGAACACTAAGTTTCACTTTCCAGAGTATAGCTACATAAAATGCCATAAAATTGTATAATATTTCCCACCACTAATCCTTTTACCCAACTTTTAATAGAGTTTTAAATCTTTATTCAACCTTGATATTAATCCATTTGATATTCTGCTGGATACAAATTTTTCCACTTATTTTTTACTGGCAACATCTGTGTTCAGGAAATGGGAATTTTCTAAACAGGGTTACATTGTATTAATAAGCAAAAATCTCTTAGTCCTGATGTTTAATTCATTGTTTTTTATTAGCATGTTTCCAGGAGAAGATTTAATTTGTACGTATTAAGCACACCAACCGCACAGCCTCACACTCAGGATGTGTTTCATTACGCATAATCCCTAGTAATGAACCTTTTCAAACATCTCATACAAAACAGTCCTCCCTCCTTTTCATTCCACCTCAGACGCTTGTTGACAAACTCAGTCAAATTTATTAAGGAGCAAGTTAAGAATTCCCTTGATAGCATCAGGCATCCATCTTTGTTCTATATAATTTCCAGTCATCCCATTCCAGCCATTATTCCTACTGGAACATTTTTGGCATAGGTGGGGCGCAGGGGACACTGTCCCCCCACTTGGATATCGGTCACTTGCTGCAATATTTACTAACAGACCTGAGGTGTGCTGCCAAGTTCTGTGTCTCATGGGACTAACTCTTCCTTCACGCTATTAATTATCTTCCTAATTCCTACACATCATAGAACTGCAAAGAAGGTGCAACCTTGAGATAATAAGAAAATGACCTTTAAGGAGAAATATAATTTCTCATTAAGGAACACATATTGGAATAAAAGATATTAAACATCTATTTATTTACAGCTCATGTTTAGCATTTCCTTGGGTTTGTGTATCAAGTCTTGATTACAGGATTATCAGAGTCTGTTTTTAGCTAATCTGTTTTTAATGAACGCGTGCTTGCCAGCCTGGTGTCCCCATCTCCACCAATTTTCCTTCATTTGTAGTACGTTAACTTTACCCTGTACCAAGCAAGAAAAAGCTTATAAAACCAAAGAAAAGTAGTAAAAGTATTTTGTAAGTACTAATATATAGCATTAATTAAGGAAGGCATTTAAGCATGTGTCTGATTTAATGCCAAGGCTTAAGGACGTGTGAAATTAGTCTTAAACATTATGTTGAATTGGACTCCACGTACCATGAACAGTTTGAATTGAACTGAAACAAAATAGTCGTCTATTTTATAGAACTTTTGTTCCCTGCAAACCATACATTTTTAAATCAGGAATATCGCTACAGCTAAAATCATACAGTCAAGGCAACAATACTGACAATAAAAGGCACACTCGTGCCCATGGACGGCATTTCTTTCCTAATAAAACATCATTACATTAAGAATTCCGGAGTGTAACAGGAAGCTCAATTCTAAATCAGCTTGAAAAGCTTTTAGTAAAAATTCAACAGCGCAGTAAACAAAAGAGAGAAGATGAGATTCAGTAACCTTTTGTATATCTCTCATTCTAGAAACAGACCAGTGCCAGCCAAGTTCCCAAACAGACTATTTTGGTGTAGACCATATACCAAGGGCAACTAAGGACTCTAGTCATGTTGCCTCTGGATAGGGCTCCAGGTCATGGCAAAACCTACCGGGAAAACAGAGTTGAAGTTCCTAAGGGAAGGCCATGCAACAGCAAAATTTGGCAGTGGTTGTTTAAGCCAGTTTTAAGGCAACCTTGTATTAACAGAGTAGCACAACTCCTGCAATGTCTCAGGAAATCCAGTTTAGTGTCTTGACACATTTGTTAAAAACACTGTAGCTTTAGCTTTATGATAGATGATAAAATGATCACTTATTTCAGAAAAAGAAAAAAAAAAGGAAAAGAAAGAGAGAGAGAGAGAGAGAGAGAGAGAGAGAGAGAGAGAGAGAGAGAGAGAGAGAGAGAGAGAGAGAGAGAGAGAGAGAGAGAGAGAGAGAGAGAGAGAGAGAGAGAGAGAGAGAGAGAGAGAGAGAGAGAGAGAGAGAGAGAGAGAGAGAGAGAGAGAGAGAGAGAGAGAGAGAGAGAGAGAGAGAAAGAAAGGAGAGAATATTCCTGGTGTCTCTGTGGAAAATCTCCCTCTCATCCATAAAAAAAAAAAAAACCCATAAAGTTCACATCCAGAAAAGAAAAACATAGGTAGCATGTAGAAGCCATTCACAAAAGAAAAAGACTTTTAATACCATAGTCACATACACTTGAATACTTGAATTTTTTTTTTTTTTTTTTTTTTTTTAAACGTTCTCTGGTTATATTCAGGCTTCTGAGGCAGAATATTTTCTAACAGGCTAAAACTCAGCACTCAAGGTTGCTGTTCTGGTTATTGTTTAATAACTCTTTCCATAATAGTACATCAACTTAGATTACAAGTATTGTTGTTTTTTTTTTTTTTTTTTTAAACGTTCTCTGGTTATATTCAGGCTTCTGAGGCAGAATATTTTCTAACAGGCTAAAACTCAGCACTCAAGGTTGCTGTTCTGGTTATTGTTTAATAACTCTTTCCATAATAGTATATCAACTTAGATTACAAGTATTTTTTTTTTTTGTCTGTTTGTTTTTGTAAATGATCTATGTCTTAAGTTTCAAGAAGATCAAACAGCAATAAATTTTCTCCCCGTTTCCCCTGTGGTTTTACACTGAATTTTATTGATAGGCTAAAGTTTAGAATATAACTATCATAGAATCACAGAATGCCTAAGATTGGAAGGGACCTCTAGAGGTCATCTAGTCCAACCCCCCTGCACACGCAGGGCCACCTAGAGCACGTGGCACAGGGCGGCATCCAAGCGGGTCTTGAAGATCTCCAGAGAAGGAGACTCCACAACCTCTCTGGGCAGCCTGTGCCAGTGCTCTGTCACCCTCACTGTCAGGAAATTTTTCCTTAATTCCTGTGGGACTTTTTACGCACGTNCCTTAAGCTCCTGTGGGACTTTTTATGCACGCTTATGAAATTGTACTCCCAAAATGTCTATCTCTTCTGGCAACTAATGAAACTATGGCAATCAAATCAGTCATTGTCACAAGTCCAGTGACAAATTGAGATAAAAATTATTTTGATTGGATTAAAATATTTAATGGAATTTTGCCTTCACACATAAGGATAAAATTAGCAAGCATCCTTATTAATTCATAAAAGAAGCACTTAGTATTAAGTGGTGTATGGCCGTGCCAAAATATGGCAAATCTGACCTGACCTATGATTAAAATGATGAGCTACATTCATTTGCACTCCATTTTTTAATGATAAATCTCTCTATTCTTTTGTTACAAAGACAAGAGGTTTGCTCATGCACTCAGAAATAGAAGAGCATTATCTCATCCAGTGGAGGCAAAGAAAGAAACCTTAGATTTAAATGCTGAGTTACATAAGTGGTAATAGTGAACTGTGTCTGACAATCCACACACGTGCAGATGTTCTACCAGGGAGCAAATGGGCTTTCCCAGTTTCCCCACTCCTCTCAACAGAAAACTAAAGAAAAATAGTTATCAAACTGACTGCTCCTTAAGGAGGTCAGAGCACAGTCTTTGCTCTTACAAAATTCTTGGGCATTTCCTTGACTATCAAAGAGCCTCCAAGTTAATATCTGTGTAAATAATGGTATGGACAAGAAACAGGCAAACTCAAGCAGGGAACAAACAGCCTATCAATAGGGCTAAGGTAAGAACCATAAAAGGATATGGAATATTCCATATGGATTGTTTTTTTCCTGAGGAAAACTTTTCTCAAAAATTCTCACACACGGTGAAGTAAATCAGCATCTGAAAATAGCATTTAAGGTAGCTTTTAGTACCCTTGCCCTTACTGAAAACTTGTGCATTGCTCAAATCCATTTTCTGCTGAAAACTGCTTTAAAAAAATAAACCAGGAAGTGCTATTTAATTTATTAATTTATTTATTTATTTGCTAGCACACACACTGTGATGCAAGATATTACCGCCCTCAGCGTGACGCACAGGCCGCGTCCCAGCAGTTAGCACAGGAATTAGGTATCACTGAAGGGTCCTGAGTGCCCGGATAAGCTCGCAAGAAACCCGCGTGCAGGAGGGAATTTTGCCTGCGTAAGGGGATGGAATGCCGAGCTGCAGGGCTGAGATGTGGCACAGCACAACTTGACGAGCACTGCAGCGCGCAGGAGCTCCCCGCTCTCCTGCAAACACTTCTCAGCTCTGGCTCGGACCGCAGCTTAATCATTCAACCAGCCCATCCTCTTTTCTGCAGAAAAATCCACTAAAGGTATCCATTAACTTTCAGTTGCAGTGCTTTTTTCTCATATCACTAATTGTTTATTTCCAACAGCTTGACACAAACCACATTTTTCAGATTGGCACTCAGAAAAAACAAAAATATCAGCAGTTTCTGACAGCCAGTAAATCCAGCAATAAAACCAACTTGAGTTAAAATCCAACTGAGATAAGTGAATTAATGAGTCCTTAATTCCCAGTAGACACTATGTTTCTCAGCCATAAGAAGGCTCCTTGAATGGGTGATGTATCGCTTTTATTAGGGAAAAAAGAATATTGTACTCAGTTCTATTATTCAGTCATTGAGACACTCTTTGCAATCCCATTTCTCCTTGTTTCTAAACAACTTATCCTCAGATGAGGATGGGAAATCTGGCATTAAGTTAGGTGAAATGTACATTTTTCCACAACAATTTCTGCAATGAACTGACAATACTGAAATTTCCCAGCTTAGAAATTTTAGGATATAGCGATGCATATGGATCAAAGACCAACATTAATAACTAGATATTGGTTGCAATTTAATTTCATATTAATTTTT
The DNA here is from genome assembly GCA_013389825.1 of Crypturellus undulatus. Classification (NCBI taxonomy): domain Eukaryota; kingdom Metazoa; phylum Chordata; class Aves; order Tinamiformes; family Tinamidae; genus Crypturellus; species Crypturellus undulatus. Next base: position 195,494 of record VWPW01006745.1, on the reverse strand, counting down.
TGCTATCTACTCTATTATGATTACTGCTGCCAAATTTGGGTCCCGCTTGCTGTAACAAGCATCAGGGCTTGATAATCATAAGTGATCTTAGCGGTATTTTAAGCTCCAAATCATAAACAATGGCATATAAATGTCATATGTCAAACACTTCCGCTGCCTATCTAATACTTTTTAATAGCTCGAAGACTAACCTGGAGTTAGGAGGATCAATAGGGTTGCATTAGTTTAAGTGCAAGGAGAGAGTAGAACCGCTGACTGATGGAGCTAGGAAGACATTATAGTCAAGTTCCTCTGTAGTTAAGTAATTTCATAATGGTTCATTACAGTCTGGGTTACGTGCTCCCTTGAACCATCTCCTCCTTGTCAGGTAAGGCATAGATGGATCACTGGCAAACTCTAATTTGTTCCCCGCACCAAGTACTCTAAATGCTCCACTGGGTCAATACAACGGAGCAAGAACATGCCGAGGAATTTCAAGAGTTCCTATGAGCTCGTGTTGCAGTGGCAGGCCAGCTCAGAACCACGATGCTGCTGTTTGCGTCTGTGCCGCGGCCACGGCTTTGGTAACTCCTGTTATCACCAGTTAACGTTACATGCATTGTAATGTCCAAAGTATTTGGACTCAAGTTAGTTTTGAAGGAAAGTATAAACTTGACTTCATTTAGGGGATCAAAAAAAGATTCTAATCCTCACCTAACTGTCCAGCACCGAAACTCCTGCACATTTAGTGCTGGCATAGACAGACAGTTCATTAAGAGGAGCTACTGGAGCAGATCTTCACCAATCACACTTGTAAGCCACCCCTCATTAGTTTCATAATTACAGTGCATGTCCCACACACCACATATCATGTTTTTGAGCTATTATTTTGAGCTTTCATTTTCTGAAAGGCTAATCACATTAAATCATAGAAGCCAGAAGAAGTACTCTCTTAAACAAATCATAATTCATGTTAGACATTTAAACAGATTTTTTTCTTCAAAATGACACAATCTGCAAGGTGCAGTATAGCTGATCTTCAGAAGCTAGTCATTCTCCACAGATGAGATTTTAATTACACTTGTGACAAATAGGCTGGTAAATGAAATGCCTATCGTTTGGTTTGCATGCCTTTTTCTAGGCATCATTATTCTCTGTAGTCTTTGCAAGAAGCTGGAATTACTCTTTAAATCAAAATCGCATAGACTTTTCATGATCAATAGATAGACTGATAGTATGTTTTAGAGACAAAAGCTATTTCTGATGGAACTGTCAGGACTTTGTTTTCCCTCAATTTCTTTAACAGGAAACCACAGAATTTTGCATCAAAGTACTCTACAGCAAAATATGTGCTCCTCTATTTTTCCCAGGGAAAAACACAAAGAAAATCAGGCTATGCGGGCAGCACTTCTAATGAGAGGCCTTCCACAGATCCTACAGACATCCAGCTGAAGGGAGAAAATGTACAGCTACAGCAATCAAAAGTCAGCGTCTTGCCCACTTCCATAGGAAATAACACAGACAGATATTCTCCCCAGCACCTGTTGTGCTTGACAGCTTTTCTCTCAGTTACTCAGAAATACTTATTTCTGCATTGGTAATGCTTCAACTTTTCAACATATTAGCCATTCCTACTGTAAGTACAATTTTGACTAATTCTGTTTTTCTAGCTCTTAGTACAAACACAGTAACAACACTGGCAATTACACAAACAGGCTGTTGCATCTCCCTCTTGGCTTTGGGTATGCAGCTAAGTTACTCTGTAATAAGATACGTGCAAAAATTTGTCCTACCAAGATTGCTGCTACCACCCACTCTGCAGTAACAGAAGAAATCAGCAAATAATGCAGAACCAGGCTTTGACACCGTTACTTCTGAATGTATTTGAGGTTGTTACATGCAGAGTGCACAAATACTACAACACTGCAGAGTTTACATAGCTTCTGATGGATGCACTTCAAATTGCACACAAGTGGTAGAGACAGTTGTGGATTTTTTTTTAGAATCCACTTTTTTCCTGTTACCTTATTATCAAACTTTTTCACACTTAAATTGCAACTCTTTCCAGTAGTGCAGAAACTTCTTTCACAAATGTATTATTTGTGTGTCCTTCTGCATGCTCCTGAAGGAACAGTGTAAGACACCCTCCTACATACCACCTCCATATGATGGACATGTCTGGCCATTATATTCTTTCTTTGCAATCTAAAGCAGAATTAAGCATCACTCCTTACAAAATGTTTGTGAATGCTATAATCAAGGTATTTGCTGAGTTATATAATCAAGCCCCTTGTCTGTAAACATTATTGTACGCAACACAAATCAGTACTAACGGTTACTGTTTATCCTTTCAGGCTGCTTCATTTTGACATAACAGCATTCAACTGATACCGACAGCAACAAATGTCCAAGGACTACTGTGAAAGTCTCGGTCTTCACAGTTCCATGGGACAGACTGCTTATTCTGTGATTCCGCTCTTCATCCATAGAACGAACTTAAAATAGTTTCGTACCCCGTAACAGTGCTGGATGCTGAACATTTTTAAAAATTTGAGTGGGAATGCAACCCTCTGAAGTACTGCCAATGCCATCACCAAGGTGGGCTCTTCTCTACCTGCCTGCACCGAGTCCCCGGCTGGAGTTGTGGGCCATGAACGTATAACACCACAGACAGGGCAAGGGCTTCATGTGACAAAGGCACCTTCAATCCAGCTAAGAACATCTTAATTCCCACTGACACAGATGTTACAAAAACATAACCTAAAAATACAGCCACTACTTGAACTCCAGAGATGAGAATCTTAATTGCAAATGGCAGATATATTTCCTTAATCAAAGTAAAAATGCCCTTTATTGTCTTCTCCAATTGCTTCTCCAAGACTTTAATTGTATCCAGCTTTACTGGAAGTTGCAAGTGATTTATGCATGTTTTTTATATACCAGTAAAATATTTTAGCTGGCTTTTGTTTTTCTGACTTCCAGTTATAGTTTATGCAGACTCATTCTCCCCAGGCTTTCTCAAAAAATTCAGGAGATTCAAAATCTTCCCATTCATTTAAAAAACCTATGTTGATTTTTTTTCTTCTATTTTCCTCTGAAATTACACAGAAAAATCTTTGGGTCTCCCTTGCAGTTTTTAAGACTTTTCTCCATTTAGAGGAATCATGAAAATGAATGACTGAATCCCTTTCTACTCTGAAACGGTAAAATGTCATCAGCAGTTCTTATAAGATCACCAGCTGTTGAAAATGGCTTGACTTTTCTTCTATTGCCCTTTAACATTTGTAGGTTGTAATGGGAACTTGGTCCTTTGCAAGTATTTAAAACAGGTCATAGTGAAAATAAGATTAGCACTAAAAACATCCCAGGGAAATTTACACATCCGTGCGGGCACACGCGCCTGAGTGTGTCCACAGGTATCAATAAGCCCAAATACAACAGTCACCCAGCGACTACAGGAAATACTTTTCTTTCTCTCTGTTCTTTCTCTCTGCAACAGTTGATAAAATTATATGTAAAAAAATAAAATAAAATAAAATAAAGTTAAATAAAATAAATGACTGTTTAACATCACATGTAACAAAGAATGTTATGAGGTACAGGATAGCACATAGTTTAGCACAAAATCATCACCTCGGGATGAAGGATTTCAAGGATTTCAAGAAGGACAATGACCTGGCTACACGTAGGGGCTACTTGCCGCCCACATTCGTCACGTGTATGGGCTTCCTCTACAGATCCATCCTGGCTCATAAGTGGTATAACCATGTTGTGTATCCGTAGTGAAGATGTCCTTCAGCTTAAAGCTTAACACAATTATTGCCTTGTCTTCACCAATGTGTTTGTTTGCTTGTTCAAACTAACTGAAACTTTTACAACCTCAATATCCATTTCCTGCAAGAAGGGAACACATCTTGTAGCCTAAATGGGTCTCCTGAAAGCAAACAATCTAAAGACACAAGCACTCCAGTGCAGCTTTAACTGTCAGTGAAAGTCCTTCAAACATCTCACAGAGAACAAGTAGAAAATAAAAGACCTTCCCAAAGTGTCTTGAAAAAAAAATAGTTTTGTTCAAATGCTGTATGTCTTGCTGTAAAAAACAACAGTGTCATTGTGGTCATAAACCACCTTGTAAACAATGGTAAGGAAATAGTATCATGCAAAGGGAATATGAGCTCATTTTTACTGCATCCTTTCATTAGTGGTAAATAACTAGAAGTATTTGCCTATTCCTGAAAGATGCTAAACACAAAAACCCTCTACCTCTTAAGAGTACAGGAAACTTCATACTAAATAAACTCTTCCACATGAGGGGTCTCAGAGAACAGAACAGACCTGTTAATTATAGGAAATATTTTCTGATGTCAATATGTAAATAGCTAATGAGGGTCCACAAAAACCAAGATTGACTCTTTAACAGGATATTTTGGTCCCAGACCTATTAGAACTGATAAAGATAATACTGCAGTCAAGAGCTGCTGGAAGCAAATGCTCCCTCTCTCCAAAGAGCACAGGTCAAGGGATGCATAAATTACAGCTAATAAGCCAGTATCACAGCTCACCTATCTAACACAAACACACCTACCTTTTCTACAGTTGTGTCTACACATTTCTAAAAGCTTTAATACAGATGGAGCTTTGCAGCAAGAAAGCACTCGACCTACAATCCATCTCTCACCTGTAGCTACCAGTAGAGCAACTTCAGATCCGCCTTTTAAATAATCTGCTAAGTATGTTAAACTCTGTACTGCTAGTGACATTCATTGATGACTTCCAGGAGCAAAAATTAAATGAAATGTTTTGCACACATGAAAAATTCAATCAGACCAGGATTTATTGAGAAATCTGAACTTTCCTTTCTGAAAGCCAAAAAGTATAAGTAACTGTCTCTGATAACTTTATCACCTTGAAATAAATACTTTTATTACAGAAGACACATAATATGTTTCTCACACTTACGAGCTACTCCACCTAAGCAATTTGTTTCCAGTGCTTTCACGTTTTACTGTCTTTCACACACCACATTCTTATTTTGAATTATGGTAAGCCAGCCTTATTCTACATATACTTAGACCTACTTATTGTTGAATTAACCTGTGTTGTAGGCCTGCTGGGAGTCATTTTGTTTGAACATCTGGCCCAGCAACATGTTTCCTACTGAAATAAATCATCATTTATGAGTTGTGAGTACTAAAAGAGAAGAGATGAATAAGGGATTGCATACATTTAATGTATTATGGAAAAACATTATATACAAGTCGTGTTTGGAAACTTTATTGAATACACTGGAAGTGAGATGCTTACCTGGGCTTGTAACAAGGTTATTTGGAGATTCATAATTCAATTTGGCCTGCCTTTATTAAAAAGTTGACTAATGTTACACTGCCATCTGTGTAAAATGAGTATTTAACATCTCTATTTAAAAAGGGGGGAGGAAAAACAAACAAACAAAAAGAACTTCTGTGGCATATCTAGTCAAGGAACCTTTTGGTGATTTTATTTCACAGACAAAACCAAATTCTCCAACAGTAAAAGCGCAACTCAATACCTGGCCCTACACAGTTTAAGAGGGCTTCAAATCCTGTGTGGGAAACTGATCCCAAAGGAGTCCTCAGGCATCCTGAAATCAGTGAGGGGCATTGGCACTTGGCATTTTTTCTCATATCCCTTCCTAAAGTCCTGTTGGAGGCTGGAGATGGGTGCTCTGGAGAAAAACTGCTCCTGTTCTACATCACCTGAACATTCAGTGAGCACAGGACATGTCTAGAGGGAGGTACAAGCAATATACAGTAGTTCTTCCTTGCTGTGAAGTATTTAATCAACCTTCCTGTAGGAACCCTCTGGCTCTTATTTACAATATACATATCCAGCAACAGCAACTAATTAACTGGAGTCTCTCAAAGTCTCAAAGCAGACTTAAGGCAAGCGATATTTCCATGCTCAGATTCAAGGAAAATGCAGAGAATCAATCCGATTTTTTTTTCTCTAAAATGCCAGGAATTCTTTAATCAAATTATAAAAGTTCATGATAAGAAAAAGACTCTTTCATCTTTGGCATTTTATTGGTTGAGGAATGACGCTTCGGCTTTTGCACAGCCACGACTGGAGCTGGCTGCGACTATGCAGCTATCTCAGCTACCAGTGAAAACTTTAGTCCCATAAGAAGGAAGCACAAATACATAAATAGACTCATATTCATACAATTAACAGAAACAATGATGAACAGTAATATAAAACTTTATCTATTATGGACCTTAAACGTAGACAAAAGACAAGTAAATTGGAAGAAACTCCACGGGGGAAGAAGTTCTGCAAATGTTCACACAACCTGGACATTCCTCTCAACTTTCCGGCATTCCTCAGCTCAAAGGAAGCTGCAGCAGCAAGCGAGCTCTCAATCATTGTTATGTCTCTCTGCTACCACAACTGCACACACTGAACATTTTCTTTTCAGATGCTAAGTTTCACCAAAATATATAGACCAAGATTGACTGAATCTGCTACAAACATACCTATAAAATTGATCAAAATCTGAATCAACAGTCTGTGTGTGTGTGTGCGCGTGATTGTGTGCATATTTGCAGTTATACAGTTTAATCTCCTAATACTGGTAGAAAAAAAAAATGGTTTCTGCTTGTTGCAGTTATACAGAAAATCTTGATAACGTGACCTGAATTGAAGGCAAATAACCCAAGCATACAAGGCATACAGAACCATCCTGAACTCATTATTTTGAAATAAAAATCTTCTGTAGACCAAGACAAACTCATGATTTTCATGTGCCAAACTCGTACCTCTTTTATAACCTCATACTTGCTGTAACTGCCTCAGAGGGTGTGGAATGAATGCTTAACAAGGGTATGCATCATGCACTATAGATCCATATTATTGACTGCATAATAAAAGTCAATTAGAATATCAGTGAATGCACTCAGAGCCAACACATTTCAGCTCCTTGCTTTAGGAAATTGTTAGTATGCCAAGATGGTTCCTACCATAAAGTTAGCACGAGAGAGCTGGGATAACCCATTTTGAATATCACACAACATAATCAACTTCTGATTGATGAAATAGAGGCAGTAATTGGAACACAGGTAGTGAATACATCACCGCTGCATATAGCTCCAAAGACTATTTATGATGTGATTTCAGAATTTAAGGCCACATTAGAGCTTTATCCCATCCCCATTCTTTCTGAGCTCCTGATCCAGCACCTTATCCCCGCTCTCCTGGCATCAGCACTAGGCAGGTGCAAAAATGCAAGGAGTCGGATCAGCTCGTCTGCCTATCATAAGGAGGTTAATTTTCAGCTAGGGCTCTAGGTTGATTCAAATCATCACACAGTCGCACAGTATTGCTGATGCTGACACAGAAAAGGTAGAGGGAATGCACTGGAATGGAACAATACAGGGAGGCAAGGATCACGCACACCAGGAGAAGCTCATATTGAAATGTGCTTAAGCTAATCATGGAAAAACTTTCTTTGGGTCCCCTCTGATGATAGAAGGATCCTACCTGCTAACCAGCAAAATGATATTGTACCCCTTTTGAGGTTTTAATGGAACCTAGTTTTTAACTCAAATTCAGAAATGTCTTTGAAGTAGCCTGAAGCAATATAATTGGCAACCTTTTTCATCCACTTCAATACATGCATTTCATTATGGGAACATTCTTACATTACACTTCAGCTGATACGAGTTGAGAGATTACTGTGTCCATCTCTTGTACAGAGTCTCACTGCTCTTCCTAGCTACTGCATTCCTCAAGAAGGACAAGACCGAGAAGCCTGGAATTGTAACCTGACTTTAGAACCTTAAAAAAATAAAGTGCTTGAGCTGATCCTTTTTAAAGAGCAGATATAGACTAAAAGAGAATCTAAAAGTGTAGAAAATTTCAATCTGCATCAACTACACCATTTTTAATCCTCATCAAGGTCCTACCTTTCACATGACTCTTTTAGACTAAGGATTTGTTTTAAGCAGGCTTACAAGTACCCATCTAACGCTACTACTTTAATTGGCTTCTTAGAGATACATATGTAATGAAAGTTCATTATCTAGGCTCTATAGTCTCCATAGTCATCAAGGCTCTCTCTACAGTTATCAGAAAAATAAAGAAACTTATCCAGGTTATTCACACCATATGCATTTGACTCCTACTGCTAACTTCTTTTCGGAGATATATGCCTCAATTGACTAAAGGGGGAGCCTACAGGACTAGCTTAGAATAATAACCTAACTAAACAAAAGTGAAATAAATTCCATCCTTCACATCTGAACTGATTCATTACATACCAAATACCCATACACTAAAAAGGAACCAATTAAGCAGCTCAAAGAAAAATGGAAATAAAATATATTATATGAGAGACATTTTTGGGTACAAGCTTCAAGTCCAGACTATGCTTAATGTGAAGGTTTGGACCAGCCCTATTCCCCCTTTTCAAATAACTCCTTTGTCTTTAGACAAATCAATTATACTTTAAAGGTGTTGAATGATTCCATTCTGTGAAATACATTTTAGTTAACTAGAAGGTTGTATTCTTCAAGAAGCAATATAATTCATGATGAAATACAAGATTAATGCTTTGTGAGAAAGCCTTTAGGTGAACAGCAGAATGGATTTTGGAATAGACACACTTTCCATTGCCTAAACATTACTAAAAGATTCAGATTTGAGTTCCAGGAGTGAAAATCTTTTATTATTTCCCTTTCTCTAACTTAGAAACAATGAAACAGGAACACACATGAGGTTCTTCATTGGAGACTCTCACAATACTACCCCGTCTGCAAAGTACCAGCACATTACACAAACTATCTATCCGACATAGGCAAGGTTTTGGAGAGATTAAACACTGTACAAGCGGGAGATCTAGAAAACTATCTAGTTATTACAATCAAAATCCTGTATTAGAGAATATCAAGGGCTTAACAACTTCATCTTTCTGTATAAATAAACGGCACATTCAGGTAAGTGAATAAACATTTTCCTTGTAAACGCATGTAGCTGAAAAAGCCTCCCAACTTGTGCTGTATGGCAAAACCTAATACTGGCAAGCTGTTCAGTGTAAGCCTCCAAGTGACGGTCATTAATAAGTGCCAGCTCACTAAAAACTGACCAGTCCACTTAGCACTTTGAAAAATGCCAAGTGACAAACATTGGAATACAATTCCTGGAGACAGGATGAAGTTGGTGAGCAGAAGGAACATGCACTTCTACAGAGGCTACAGCAATAAGCATTACTGCTCCTGGGACACCAGAAGAACATGCATGAAGAGCCTGATTTCTATCTGCACTACAGGGCCTTGGGGGCTGGTGCAGAACTGACCAGTGCTCTGAACAGCTCCCTTCCACACTCCAGGCACAGAGAATGACTTGAGGACGCATTACGTATATGGTGCTTTGTATACAGCTCGGTTGTAAACTGTCTCTCCTTATTAGAGATGACCAATATCCTCTATATATGCTCCACCATAGTTTCCCACTCCCCTAAAGGGCACAGTAGTGCAGACAACACTAGCATACCTATAGATTTGTGCATATGGCTACCGTCTGCTCCAAAATAGGCAGATCCTCAACTAGTGTTTACTGGCAGTTCTCCTTTGACTCAGCTAAACCGAATTCTATCAGTTAAGGGACCTAACGGAAGCCCTTGCTGGTTCTGCACCAAACCCATCCCATGTTCAGTGTTCTGCAATTGTCACAAAGTAGTATCTGGCCCTTGCAAACTTTTTGACTACTTTGCAGATTTCAGGCAATAACTGAATAGGAAACAGTAACCCATCCTTCATTTCTTTCACATCATCACTGTTGCTCAGATCTTACCTTTCTCTCAACACCATTATATTTCTGCAGAGCCTCTACATTTACCCCCTACACATCATGAGAGGCCATGCTCTACAGAGTGACTGAGTTCTTACAGGTCTCATCACTCACTATGTCAAGCAAATCTTACAACTTAGTATGCAGCGTCCGCATCTTCGCAGAACTAAAGTAACATGATCAAAACAGAAGAGTTAGAAAAGGACAGTCAAACAATGAGATTCTTCCATTTTGAATGCCTCACATTCTTTCAATCTTTTCAATCTTTCATTGCTGGATAAAACTCAAGACTCCATGCACTGCGAGAGATTGTCTTGGACCCATTTAGATTAATAGTAATATGACAAAGTTCAAGAACTACAGAAAATGTCATCAAAACTCCCTTTGTTATTAACACTGAAAAATTTGTACATTGTATATAAATAAATACTTCTTTAGGAAAAACTCTATGGTGAAAGGTTGTTACCAGGTAAAACTGAAAACATTAGAGTTACACATCAGTAGTAAGTACTCAAGAAAAGACTTATTTTTGCACTTACTAGAACAGTGAAGTTTAAATTTTATGTTCAATATCACTAGAGCAGATTCTATTATTCATTCTCCTCCAGTTTTCTTAGTTGTCTTTTCTTATCATACAATAGTGATTTATTTGGACTATTTTTTTTTTTTTTTATCTTAAGCACAAAGAGTTCCAAAATGACACACCAGCCTAGATCCAGTGGCTAAAGAATTATCATCTTTATAAACTTCATCACAATGTAATCTTTGCCAATATTTCTTTCTCAGTTACATGTGGCTACAAAATTCAGACATTCCCCATACTGCAGAGAAAACTGGTTCCGAGTCTGTGGCAAAAAAGTGTTTTGTTAATATTCAACATTAGAATATCAGCAGTGCTATTATTTACATGATACTGAATCTTAACCAAGTCTTTTTTGCGTCTTTGAAATATACATCATTTTTAATATTTCTATTATATTACTTTCCTTTTACTAGATTGCATGTTGACAAAGCAACCCATTCGACCATAACAAAATCATTTATGCTATGTGCAAAAAGCTCATAACCATTTCTTTGCAAATGACATAAGCATGAGTAAACTCTTAAAACTATTCCGTTAGATAGATCATTAATCATTGCCTGTGAACATATATTAGAAAAGTTAATTTAACTGATGCACTACAGAATATAACAGCAAAAATACTTATAAGAAATTGCTACATGTGTATTATTAAGTATCAGATTAAAACACTGAGATACTTCTGCAAACACATTCTAAGAACATACTGCTCAACTCAAAAACTTCTAAGGTGCATAATTCACTGTGATATGGGATATTCAAAAAAAATTAAACAAGTGTCTTTAAAGTAAACTGCAGATGTTCCTCGGTTTAGACTAGCTGACAGGTAACACCAAATAAAATACAGTAGTTTTAAGAGCTGAACTACAGCTAAGCAGCGTAGGGAAAAGTAATATTTGTTACCATAAGTTACCTATGCAGAAGGTGACACTTAGGTAGAAATCTCTTACCTGCCTTGGCTGAATCACTCTTGGTAAGGCTTGTTCTGAGAAGATGCAAGTCCTTACATATAAATCAGAAGAAAAGGTGTGCTTGGCACATCCGGCTTTCAGCAAAGCTCAGGTGCGATACGCATGAGTAAGAAATTGGCTTCTCCAAGTGGCTCAGACCATATTAATTGGATACAGTTAGAGTCTCTGCTCGCAAGGCTGCTGATGCTGCTCCTTCTGCTTTGTGCCTTTGCACAGAGCTAACGCATGGAAAAGCCAGAGAGCAAATCCCAGCCTCTCCTTCTCTCCTCACCTTCCTCTCCTCCTGTCTCCCGCGGGTCAGAGTTGGCTCCGGCTGCGGCGGGTGGCGCGGGGCAGCCTGGCGGGCAGCAGCGCAGCCTCCTCCCCGGCGAGGCGCACGGCGGTGCGGTGAGCGCAGACACAGCCCCCGCCAGGGCCCCGCGGCGCGGGGACGAGAGCCGCGAGGACGAGGACGTGCGCGCTGCTCCCGAGCGCGGCGAGCCCCCCGCCGCCGGACACGCTGCGCCCTCCTCACCAGGACTCGCACCGGCAACTTGGCTGCGGACGGCACCTCCTCTGCACGGGCAACTCCAGCCTGCGCCCTGCGAGCAGCTGCCGCTCTGCCGGGATGCAGCTCTGCTGGATCCGGAGGAGCAGTTTAGTTTTTTAGCTTCTCCTCCTGGTTAAGGAGCAGACATATAATCTGCCACTTGTCCACACAATTCATAAACTACTGTAAAAACTTGGCTGTCAGCTTACTTTGGGGCTCCTACTGAAGTCAGGCCTAGCAGGTACTTGAACTGACAGGTTTTGCATACCAGTAACAGCAGCCCTCCCTGTCGCCCCCCGCCACGCTTCCAAATCAAAACTTTGTTTCCTCCTTATTAAAAAATTACGAGCACGGATGCCACTGGAACAAGCCAGTGAAGCTGACTGCGAACGCAAAATAAAACTACCTATTCAGCAAGCAGGAGATAAATGATCTACAGACGATTCAACGGCCACACGGTGTACGTGGCAAGGCATCCCGCGGCAAATTCACAGGCAGGGCACTTGCAGCGACCTTCTGTAAATGAGCATAACTTTCCATGCTCCTTTCTGTGAATATTGAATACTAGAAGGTTAAATGGGCTTAAAGCATTTACTTCAAAACAACAGAAAATTTTACTTTTGTATTATTCAGATTTGCATATAAAAACATAGTTGCATGCGTATATATGTATGAGTGCTTAATGTGAGACCATATCACTCATCCTCTATACCTCTGCAGACGATAAAAAAGAACTTTTCAGGTCAATAAAAATACCTTTTTTTCTCCCTTAATACAGTCTGAACTACTTGGAAAGAACCACAATCCCTAAGCAACGGGAAGCTCTTCACAAAATATTATCCCATTGATGCCTATGAAATCAATGGATTTCAAAGCTCTCAAGAGCCAAAGCTCTTAGAATACAGGGAGAAAGGAGACTTGAGATAGGAGAAGTTAGGATAAAAAAAAAAAAAAAAAAAAAACTAGCAGTGTCTCTACTACCCTGCAGAAGCCACATTAGATGGCTTGATACTTAGAGACATTAAATACATACATATATATAAAACACTCAGCAAAATGACTGNATATATATATATATAAAAAAAACACTCAGCAAAACGACTAGAGAGGATCAGATTTTTCTAGCCCCATTGGCTAAGAAATGAAGCCACTTCTGTTTTGTTTCCACATATATTTCTTATAACATGCCCTGTGTATCTTTTGTTGTAGATAAAAGTGAACCTGCTTTCTTGGTTCACATCCTGGATACTCTAAGATCTACATTTGAATAAAAGAGAAATGGTCGTGAAATTTGAACATATTTGCCCATTTTTTATAGTTGCAATAGATAACAAGCAAAAACAAGATAAGCAAGGGTTAAACTCTGAAAACCTCCTTTGGCCCAGGCTGGTATTTCCACTGGAGCTGGTCCAACTGTCAATCACACGGCAATTGTATCAGTCAGCTCGAGCTGTAAGGCAGCTCTGTGGCAGCCTGTGCAGCTCGCCTGGGTGCAGGTAGAGAGCACAGAACACCAGGGAGCAAGACACATTTGGAAATGGTGTCCTAGCCATTCCCTGGAAAATTCCCTTTCCCAAGTTGTTGCACTTGCTAATGGGCAATTTCAGAGGAAACTGCTGTTACTCAGGAATTACTGGTAGTGTTAAACACTTTCCAGTCCACTTGGTGCCTGACTGAAAGCCTGGACAGTTTGGGAAGGCTGGAGTACCGACATTCTTTGCCTGCTCTTTGCTGCAGGTCACCAACGCAAACACCGGAGCAGAGCTCCCTGGCTTTTCACCACTGCATAGTGACAATCTGCTATGATGTAGCATAGGTGCAAATCTCACACAGGAGACCAAATGCACAAACAAAAGAGAATTTTCCCCTCTTTGTAAGCCCAAGGCTGCACGCTGTGTTCGCCACTTCCACAAGATACAGGATGCTCCGAGGTCCCAGCACGTATCGCAGTCCTGGAGCACTCTACACCTCACAAGTTATAAAACATGATTTTTCCTCTCAGTCATAATGTCAACATTGCACGTGTTATGCCACATTTCCTAGGGAAAAAAATCACTTACATAATGAAGAATATATGTGTCCAGTGCTAGGCAGAATGAAGGCGTTGTTCATGAACATTGAGAGTCATGAAATTACTTCCACAAAGTTTTCATGCAAAGAAACCATCTCAAATATTAAAAGTATTTTACTGCAGAAATAATTCTATTTATGTTTTCTACTAGAAAACACTCTTCTCATCCATATAATTTTCACTGTATAATTATTAATAATTATTAAAGTCATTCTATGGCAAAACAAACCAAAACAAAACAAAAAAAACTATTGAAGTTCAGATGTCACAGTCAACAAAAGAACTTAATACTCAGACACCAATCAATTTTCCTAAATCTAAGATACAAGAAGAACAAAACAAGAAAATAAAAACTAGTCGAAAGGATTTTCAAATGAGGAAATGTCAGAAATCATAGAATCATTAAGGTTGGAAAAGACCTCTAGAGATCATCTGGTCCAACCCCCCTGCACACACAGAATCACCTAGAGCACATGGCGCAGGACTGCATCCAAGTGTGTTTGAAGATCTCCAGAGAAGGAGACTCCACAACCTCTCTGGGCAGGAATCTTGTGAGCATCGTCATTGCTTCCTGTGAAAATACTAAGAGTTTATCCAAATACTGTAACCTGTTGTCTAATATACTCAACTATTTACTGTGATTGTGACTAAGAAAGAAAATGCTGAAATCTAGATTAATTGATCACTGGCTATTGCAAGCAGGAAAATTAAATATACCTGAAAAATACATATGCAATTTATGCTACCTATTCGATTCACATTTTAATTCAAATCTCTTCTATTAAACAAACATAACAGATCTCTTATATGAATGACTCCACACTGAGAAATACTTTCGACTGAAAACTGTATAGCTTCAGTTTTTAGCAAAGGGCCATGAGATAGAATTTTCATGGGCAAGGCATCGCTTGACTCTCAAACAGTCATTGCTAAAAATGATTTGTAAGCTAGGGAAAAATGACTTCAGGATATGTTTTACTGGTGTTATTGCAAAGGTGGCACTAAATTTACCATCTACTTGGAATTAACCAACAAAAATTACTGGGTAAATTAGAGAAGTCAACTTGGAGGGGGTGTGTGTGTGTGTGTTTGTGTGTGTGTGCGCGCACATTTTGTTTTTTTCTTTCAGCATCAATACAGAATAGGTCATATCACTCAAATTCCAACATAAATTCAGCCTGAAGCTGACAATGAGCATTAGAAATTGCATCACAGATGGCTAGTCATTAGCTAAGTCAAAAGTAATTGAAACAAGTTATGTAAAAATGGTAAACCTGGCAACCTTCAAGAATAAGGGCCGTAAAAATATTACCCATATCACTGCCCTACTTTTTCCTGTAAGCAAGCAAACTAAATGAAACTTTTCACCTTTTGAGGTTTACTCATGACGGGCGGGTACAACTGGGACTGCCTCCAAACTGCCATGCTGCATCTAAGCAGATGCTCTCACATGGAAGGATGATGCATTATGTATTATTATATATCACATATTAATTTTCACTTTGCACAACTCCCTCCTTTCCCCTCCCCCCCCCCCCCCCTTTTTTTTTTTTTTTTTTTTTCTCCTTTTTGCTTTCTTTTTCTTCTTGGTTCACTTATACATGTTTTACATCTAATACTACATGTAGATCTTTCTTTTCATAAGCATAAGGGTTATTCTTCAACAAAGTGTAAAATATAATCAGGACATAAACTGTTGTCAGATTTTAAGTACATGTGATTTGAAAGGGAGAAGAGAAGGGGACCTGATCTGTGTCTATAAGTGCCTCAAGGGAGGCAATGAGGAGGATGGGGCTGGCCTCTTTTCACTGGTGGCCACTGACAGAACCAGAGGAAATGGCCACAAACTGACGCATAAAAAGTTCCACGGGAACTTAAGGAAGAACTTCCTGACAGTGAGGGAGACAGAGCACTGGAACAGGCTGCCCAGAGAGGGTGTGGAGTCTCCTTCTCTGGAGATCTTCAAGACCCACTTGGATGCAGCCCTGTGCCACGTGCTCTAGGTGGCCCTGCGTGTGCAGGGGGGTTGGACTAGATGACCTCTAGGGGTCCCTTCCAACCTTAGGCATTCTGTGATTCTATGATCTGAAACACAGTTGGATGGCAGAGTATTAAATTGTCACTTTAGGAATGAGTGCTTGTCTATACATAAAAGGAGAAAAGAATTCTAGCCAAAGCCTACATACATTCTGCACCTAAAATGCTCAGTGACTTAAGAGAGTATTTAGACAGATGAAGAACAAAGTACTTTCTTTTGTATCTTTACTGATCCTTACAACCAATTGTACTGGGCCTTTCAAACACTGCTTTACAACTCAATATTTTTCACTTTATAACACAGTAATTTTCTCATAAGCTGAGGGATATTAAGCTACAAACCTCATGTATTTCAATAAACACCAGCATAACAACTATCTAAATTGCACTTGGTATACTTCACATATTAGAGTACCCAATTTGAATGATAGCTTGAAAAATCACTACAGATGGAAGTTTTAAAGTTTTATCTAGAGAAAGTTGAATGTAATACACTCGATGACAATGACTCAATGTAAGATTCTAGTTTTTCAGCACACAGTAAGGTAAATACATTAAGTCTAACAAATGTTTCTTAGGGAAAAAAAAAAGAACATAAATTTGTCATTTGCTTTTGTGATGTTCCCTTTTAATAACAAACCATGCATACGTTAGAAAAGAGAATATGTCAGGAGAAAAACACCAGGCAAGTACATTTTACAATTACGTAGTTTGTCAGATAACTTAGTAATAACTTGGTTATTCCTAGAGTGTAAAAGACCCAGAAAATCAAGAACAATCTGCCTTTGAGCTACTGGGATCCTACACATGCATGAAATGCTAAGCATGCTCATTATGCATCATTATTCTATTACCATCTAAATCATCTGTGTATTAACTCAGATCACTGTGCACCCAAGGGAGTGCTCTAGCTTTTGGGGACTTTCTTCATTTCAGACTGGAAATAAAACACTGAAGAAAATTAAGAGCTCTCTTCGAAAATATCTGCAAAGGGAAAGAGAATAAAGGACTTAGAATAAACAGTATTTAATCTGAAAATAAAAATGAAACCTTTGATCTTATTTGTAAGCGTATATGGAAATGAATTGTCAACTCAGGTTTTCAAGTAACTCTGGAGCATCTAAATTTAAGGCCAATTCACAAACAAAAGTGTATATATTGCAACAAGAGGAAAACTAGCAAGAAGAAAATCACTAAGTGCCATCTATTGAAATAGCATACATGAAATCCTAAAGCAAACACAAACAAAGACAAAATGCAGTGTGACTTCAAAAAACTAGATATCCACACTCTCTAGGAAGCTTGTATAGACCAAAAGAGAAGCGTGCACTTGAGAAGGATAACGTGAGGGCTGCATCTGAGGTGATGCAACCCATCCTTCCTACGTTCAGCAGGTCGCGTATATCATTTCAAAGGTGCCCTAGACAACACCTAAGCAAAAAATGGGGCGAAATGGGGCATTCGTGACATCTGTCCTCCTACGGAATCCTGAGGAGGTCCAAGATGTCTCAGAGATGATTAATTTAAACCTCTGAGCATCAGCAGTAGTTAATTTGCCCATTAAACTTTAGAGTTACCAACTTCTGAATAGCTCTGCTCTTTAGGTGATGCAATAAATCAAACCATGCCGCATTAATGGAAAGCTAATGATAGCAGGTTAACCTGATTTTTCCACGTGGCTTTCATTGCTCCTCGTGCCCAATCAGCCTGTCAGCTCTAGTCATTACTCAGAAGATGAATCCAGTCACTAGACAGGTCCATCCCCAGTACCAACCTTTGATTAGTTCTCAGTACCTTCCATATAGCTACCAAATTTGACTAGCAGGAGAATCTACTGACGAAAACAACTTTCCCTGGGTCTCTAGCAAATAATTTTTCCTCTCCAGGCAAACTAGCAAATATTTTTTTCCAAATATTTCCTGTGGCCTAAGCTAAATTTAAATAAACTTTTGAAACAGAAACATTTGATTGTTAGCTTAGATGGCTGTTAGTTTTTTTAGTATATCTGTTTCCCTGTTCCATCCTCCTCACTCCCCGCCAAAGATCTTTGACTGAAAATTAGTGAACATCAGGCTTCAGTAGCTTTTAGATCATCATCTGCTTTTTTGCTTTATATTTATTTATTCACCTATTTTCCATGGGTGAATGATCCCTAATTGTATTTTAAGTCACACAATTTTACTCTCTACTTTTGCATGTTTTCTCTAATAGGCTTCTGATTCAATACAGTTTCGGAGGATGGGTTACTAAACAGAGTAAAAGCCAGATTTGAAGGATTCTGTTTTGTGGTGCTGTCTCTCATGCTGTGTAATTAACAAATTGTTAAATTTGGTTCCATATTAACAATACATTAAATTAATCCAAAAGGATTTGCACATATGTATTCACTCAAAAGCAGATATGTACCTCATCTTTTTCTGTTTTACCTTATCACAGTAGTATCTCAGTACATCCTAAATATTCAAAAGTAGAAATCACACCTTTTTACATACGAAATAATTCTGATGGAAATAAAGTTGCTGAAGAAAATAGTTTGTATGATTTCTGAAAGGCTGTTTCAGGCCTTAATAGATGGGTACAGAGAACTCCCCAGACTCTGGGATTTTGAATCCCTTCCACTCTTCCAACCTCTCCCACTGTTCCACAAGAGCTTGGGAGAGAGGTCACAGTCACACAGTAAAATGAAATCTGGGCACACAGAGGTTCAGCTAGTTCCTTCTTTCAGTAAGGAGCCAAAATACAACAAAACTGGAGCTCTCCCATACTTATCCTCCTACCAGACAGAAGTCCGAGACTAAAGCAACAAAAGCTTTTTACTTCATTTTATAGTTAATTTGAATATCAAGTAAGATAATCTGTTTCTTTTTTATAATAACTACTTGCTTACCCTCCTCATCTGGAATCTCTGAGGGTTAGACTTTAAACCAATATTCTTTAGAAGAGACAGGTTCAATTAAAACTGTGGTCCTTCTTATTCTTTAAATCCCACTATTTCCTCTTAATTTAAATGCCAGCTAACGAGCCTCTACAGTAGGATATACGGATGTCTAGATTATAGATATATCCTCAGGCTCCTTTACACATGGATTTGTTTATTCAACAATACTGATTCAGGAAAACCACATAACAGTAAACCAGAGACCTTCCAAAAAGAATTCTGTGAAGGTGCCCTTTGGTCTTTCCCCTGATAAAAAGCTTGGGATTTACTCTTCTTGGCTAGAGGCAATTTGATAAACCAATTGAACTTAACAAAGGACCTGAACATGGCCTGGAAATGCATATGGAAAAAATGAGGAATATTCCTTTCTTTCCCTACAGAGCTCCCTCTTCCATAAATAGAGGCTGTTAGGAGCCAAGGGACATGACTAAAGGAGCCTTTTTCTTCCAGGGGGCTTCTGCTTCCTCCTCACACTGAACAGGAGAACGACAGCTCTATCTACAGCACGCTCACTCAAAGACTGCAAAAGGACTTGGCTCCAGACAGCAATAACAGGATGAAAACTTGCTTCTTTTCTTTCACTGCAAATGAAATGTTTTGGAGCAGATTATGGTGGGTGTATGGTAATGCAGTCATCTAATGGAAGAACACAGCAGCAGGAGAGCTAAACGTCTTCACTTCTGTCAGCTTTGCTGAAATGTGCTGTATATAGCAGAAACCATTGCCATGTTGGATGACTGCAGAGGAAGCCCCCTGAGAATCCCGGGAGTAACAGCCAGGAACTGCACAGGCCTGAGGTGCACAGAGAGGTGTGGGTGGAAAAAAATCTGACAAAACTTCCCTTGTACAGACAGTTCTGAAAAACATTGACATGGATTGAAATAAAAGGCTCTGCCAGCACAGTTTGGACAGCATGACATCTTTGTCATTAGTGTTTTATCTTGCTTTGTTTCCTTGTTTTACTTTGAGGTGAGATGGTCTGAGGCATCAGAGTGGAGTCCGTACCTTCCTGGCTGGTTTTATCTCGGAATGGCAGAGGTGATAGGATGCAGGGAAGAAGACCTGAAGAGTCTATTTCCTCGCTCTCTGTTCCTTTCATTCTTAGACTTGTTTGAGCTACTCTCTCAGAAAATGTAGCTCTGGCCTTTATTCAGGGAAAGGCCGAATAACAGTTGGAGAAGCAATTGATTCTACTGAGTATTTCCTAGCCAGATGAGAGAAAGTGTCAAGAGGCGAGGCCGACTCCAGCCCTCACTCCGCTTCAACAAATACATCAAAAATAATTACAGCCTTCTGCATGCTCCATGAGCAAAGTACCCAAAGGCTGGGATAAAGCATTATATTCCTGGCATTCCGGCCATGATATCTCTCTCACGTACATAGCTACATAAAACTCTTCACTAATGCCGTGCTTTCTGCTGTTTATAATTCAAACAGCTCAAATTAACCAACATTTTCATTTCAGGAACCTGCCTCTCATAGGATTTATGAGAAAAATTAGAAACATTGCATTCCTCGTAATTTAGGAATTAAATTACTAATTAATTTCTAATTAAATGCATTCAGAAATTAATTTTAAAAATAATTGGAAAAGAGACAACGAAAATATGCATTGCTTTGTTAAAATTCCTTATTTCAAAAAAAATTGGCACAGTAATACAAAGTGCAAATAACTACTAAAGGACAAGATTATCTTTGTGTTTTCCTTCATTACTGATGTTAAAATATGATAATCTAGTTGACATGCTTTTATAAAAGCACATAACCATCTTCTACGTAGGCTCGGTAGCAGTGTAAAGTGTACTAATGCTAACTTTCCTAAAATTCCACTCATCATGGACTGGAACTGTATTACATTAAAGGAACTGTGCCTACATTTTAAGCCTTGGTCATCTTTAGACTGGTACTAAACACTGTAATTGACACAAGCCTTCTTCTCCCATACATTTAGTGATCAGCTAAAAATTTGCAGAAAAATACGACTACAAGAGAAGTCACTCTCAAATGTAAATAAGATCTAAGTTTGATCTAAGTTTCAGGTCAAATTCCCTGGAAGTAGGATTCAAAGAAATGGTAGGACTGATAGCTAAGTAGAATGAAAAGTTAAGCCTATAAGTAAGACAGAAAGACTAGAAACAGTTGCGGAAGGAGATGAAAGCCTGAATCCAGGCATGGTGAAGGTAGAGAGCAGTTTGCTCAACAGACTGCAGCAAGAAGCCAGGCAGGAAGGTAAAGCCTTTACAGGCAACGGGAAAGGAGTGTGAGCAGATTGAGCGTTTAAGGTAGCTAATAAAGGTAGAAAGAAAGAATCAGGGGTGAATAAGCAGCTATCAACCTAATGGGGACTAATGGAAACTGAACAAAAGACCACAACTAGACTGAAATCCCACTAACATTGGAATTTGCAAAGATAAAAAGATTGCAGAAAATAAGAACAAATCAAGTGTGGACCCTTGGTGGTATCTAGTTGAGCTTGAAAAAAATGGAAACAAGCATGAGGAGTGAGGAGAAATGCTGGTTTAAAAAAATGATTAAGGGTGGAAGAGAATAGAATCTGGAGTTAAGGAAAAGGAATGAATACATAAGACAATATTATGTAATAAGAAGTCACTGTTAGAGTCATGGATGGAAACAAAAGTAATGGGATAAAAACTAATGGATTAGATAAAAAAAAAAAAAAAAAAAAAAAAAAAGTGACGAACTTTCAGGACCAGAATAGAAAGCAACAGGCCTGCAAAAGACCTGACCCTTGCTGTTCAAAAGTACCTGTAAAACCCACTACCATAATTTTTTCATTACTTTCTAGTTCCAATTCAAAGCAAGCATGACAAAATAGGCTTGTCGTGCACATTATATTCTTCAAAGTCTTCTTGGCTTACTGAGTACACAGGACAAACCTGCTTTGGGGTTTAGTCAGGAAGGCTGTCAGAAAATAAAACAGATTTATTAGCTCAGATAAAAACTGCAATCTGCTTTCTTGTCTCAACATGGAGAATGGTTTATGAGTATAGGAAAAAAAAAAGTTTAAAAACATCAAATACAGATGATATTTCTGCCAGTATCATGTCCCAGTTTTCTGAGCTAAAGTTCACATCTACATCATTGTTTTTAACACCCTTTGAGGGGTCCATGACTCAATCCCAAGTCTCACACTTGAATTATGCATGGTATATAAAATGCAGTATTTTGATTTAAATTTCTGGTATGAGAGTTTCAGTGGTTGCCTATTAGCTTATCTGTTAAGTGATGAATAATCATTCATTATTTGCATTCATTTAGAGATATACATGTCTGTGTGGGTGCACATCAGTTTCAGAACTTTTCTTTTCCAAGTTCTAGACCACTTAACTTCTTCATACCAGGAAATCATTCCAATCTTATTGCCACCTTTTCCAGGTCTTAAATATCCCTGCCAAAGGTGGACAGGAATGACACCTCTAAAATTGCATTTGTCTTTCATAGTTGTTGCTGGAATATGGCAGATACCTTCTCTTGATGATATCGCAAGATGTTCATGGCTCGATGATTGCTCAAGACATCTCTCCAGACAGATATTTTAGAAAAAAGTATGGAATTTCTGAAATTCATACAAGTAGCAATTCAGTCTTAAAAGACTGAAATTCATCTGCCCTTTTTTTTTTGCTCACGGACTCTCAGAACTAGGCATTACTTGTGCTTCTTGCTATCTGTTCCCTGAAAACATAAAACTGATTTTTATAGGACTCCATCTGAAACCTTCCCCATTTTTCCTTAGTCATTCTTTTCTATTTTCTAATCAGATATCACTCTGTGGGAGGAGCATCTCTTTTGACATTAAATCTTTATTTTAAAAAACTTAGTAATGGATCTAAATCAAAGGCTTTGGAAATATCTAAAAATAGTACATTGGCCAAACCATTTCTAACCTACCTGTTGGCTTCAAAAAACTGCTAATGAATAAAGAATTATTTTGGTCCATTCTTTCTCTCTCTCTTTTTTTTTTTTTTGCTAAGGAATGTTACATATTCTGGGAATAAAACAGTAGATGACTGGAAAAGGACAGCCAGTCAGTTCTTGCCTTAATCTCTCTGAGCTTCCATTCCCAAACAAAAACCCAAAGACGTTGTGTGAAACCAAGTTCATTAATGCTAAAGTATGCTAAATACCATTAAAACCATTAAAAAAGTCCATAAGGAAAATAATAACTCTGACTTTCAAACTGCATTTGAACAGTGCGCAATAAACACAGCACGAAATACAAATTGAATTGCCAGAAGAAACATGGAAAAAGTTTTAGCTTCCATTCTGCTCTCTAAATGAAACAGGAATCTTATGGAAGAAGCAACATTTACCATGCCAGGTAAAAGCTCCCAATTAAACATGTCCAACCCTAGTTCTGACACTGAAAAATTCTTCAGGGATTGACTAAAAGACAGCAGAGATATCCCCTGCACACAATTTTGTATAAACATATGTAAACATTATGTGTATTTCACACACAATGTGCACATGCTTTCCCATAACTGCAATGTTCTGTTTACAGCGGCAGATAAATACTAATTTAAATTAACCTAGTTAATGCAAGACAAATACTAGAGGCCCAACTCACTAATCATATCCAGCTTTTACTGGATTTCAGTTGGTCCTTTGATTCTAAAGCCTGCAATGCGCTGCCCATTCTACGTTAGTTTTCTCTCAGATTTCCCAAGGACACAGAGAAACACCCTGGAGAATTTGAAACCGTTTTTATCTATTCAAAGCATTTTGATTACCTTTTTATTTATTTTCTAACTGGGTAACATTCGTTAGTTAATTATTATATCCTCAAGTCTTTTACAGCTGGACACATTCACCTCTGGCATAACCACTACATAACGGACAAGGTAGAACAAAATTTTTGTCTGCAGTGCTAAGACAAGAGCTCATTTTTGCTTTTTCAAAGCCCTTCGCTATGGGTTCATCAGTGCGTGCACACACACACACAGTACCTCTGCTCCTGTGCTCTTTCAGCAGGTGCTTCCTTTCATACCCGACTACCTGACAAAATTAGGGCTACGTCTTAATCCTCTGCAGCACTGAAATAGAAACTCTATATTGAACACAAGCTTCTGGCCAATTTCAGCATGTATTCTTTTTTCAAGCACAGGTAAGAAAAGCAGGGAGAATTAAATTAAATTAAAAATTAAAAAAAAGAGTTTGCAAATCATATCATTTCATTCAATAGCTCAAGGTATTCACACAAGCACGTATTATATTTTTAATTCTTCCAAGGGAGCACCTTTATGACTTAGCATAGGGTAATTTAGCACAGAAAATGTCTTGCAACTTTCCCGCTAGTGTCATTTTACTATTCCATGCACTGACACAATATGCAAGGACACAAATCTTCCCTAATTCTGACTGTAGAATCCAAGCTACAGAGACAGATATTTAACAGAAGGAAAAGAACTACATAGATAATTGCTACAAAAAGACAGTACCCACAAGATGTGGAATTGAGAAGACTCTTTTTCAGAACAGTGCCTAGTACATCCCTCTGATAACAGAAGCCAAGTTCAAAATCCCGTTCGTGAGCAGTACCAGTTGCTGGTGAGTCACCGAACACTCAGCTCTTCATTGAGTTCACCCTCTCAGGTGAGAGGGCAAACATCTACACCGAAACACCCCATTAGGAGAAAATCCTGTTAACTTAAGAGAAAACACTGCCTTACTCAAAATAATAATTTAGTGATAAATTAAAAAGCTGCTCGAAAATCTCCAAGGCAAAGTACTAACCCCACAGTTAACTCAAAACAGCTCCCAAGATTTACTTTCGGTAACCAGAGAGCCAAATCTCAAGGTGTTTACACATAACCACATATGTCCTGTGAGCTCACACACTCCATGTGGAGCACTCAGTGATGCAGTATGCCCCGTGCCCGCAGCATGCTGAAGGTTGAGCACCAGGGGAAAAGCAGCATTTTACTCCATGACATAGACGAGATGCACTAAAGCTGTTGCATAGCTGAGGACAAGATCTCCGAATACAAATAATATAGCTACATAGTTCATCCACACACACATTTTTAGTTTATGTCTCTTTCAAGAAAAGAGAGAAGCATATCTTCAGCAACATAATCACCTGAATTTAAGATATATAAATAGAGATGCCTAAAGAAAAGTCAGCAGACACATTCTATCATTTCTGTTGTCTCCTAGACACTCTGTGGCTCAGCTAAATCCTTTAGTGGCAAATATCAACTCAACATAACTACTATCATTTAATCCTTGTTCCATATTTTACCGAGGCAGCTCTCAAAATGGGTTACAAAAGAAGCATCAGCAGAGACCCTTAAAAGCCAAAGAGCTGTTCCCAAAGCCGCTGCCCATAAGCTGCTGCTCAAATCCTCTTTAGGACAGGCCTTCCTGTCCTTCTCAAATGCAGCACCCCCAGACAGCTGCAGAGATGAACCAGACGTGCACAGGGAGCCTCCATCAGATGAACAGAACAGAGAGGGCTACCTCCGCTGCATCAGGTTTGCACTTCCATGTGCAATGCCCAACTTTCAGCCATTTTCTTCAGTTCACAGGGAGAAATTACTCATGCACATGGGTAAGAAAGGAAAAAACAATTGTGTTTGGCCGATTCAGCTCATATTCTGAACTTAAAGTGTTACTGGTGGGGGCTTTTTTCTACTTTGTTCCAAAACACCACTAAGCAGGTCTATCAAGCACTCTCTGCATCCTACTCACTGCCATTGTTTTTAATTGTTAAAAAGCAAAGTAAGTATCCAGCCACTGCCTGTCAATCTAACTTGCAGCTCAAACTCTACAGTAGCACAGAGCTGTGCTGCTATTCCCATCAATCACCTTTTGTAACCCAAAGAAAGGAGAAAGTTACTGACTGACACCAAGGAGAATTTCTTTACATTCCATCCTCACTACCTAAAGGGGCTTTGGGAGTTGAAACTATCAAATTAGTGTCAATTTGAGGCATTTCTAAGAAGTAGGCAAGGAAAAAAACCCCTCAACACTACCTGTGCTCGTTGTACATGCCACCCGCTGCTACCCTCTAATCATGCGCACTGCCTGTCAGCTGGAAGGACACATTATGTCAATGTCCATATCCTCCTTTAATTATACAAGTGAATAATCTTAACTCACTTGAGCTTGAGAAGGCAGGAGTTTAAATTCCCAAGTAGTTTTACCTTCATGCTGTTTTCTGAAATAAACATTTCTTTTCTGACACAGGAAGATGAGTCGGGTGTTCTTGGATTGTTTTCTCTTTGCTCCATAGGCACTTGCCTGCCTATCATTCATCTTTGCAGTAATTCAGATTGTGAATCTCCAGGGAAAGTCATGAATCAGTTCTTCTAAGTTTAACCAAATAAATGTAGCCAATAAAGGATAAATTAGGACATTTGTTGTTTTACACTTACATGTGCTATTTATAATGCCATAGATTCTAAAATGCAGAAAATAATTTAATCCAATCCTTCTGAGATGACAACAAAAAAAATCTGTGTGCTTCATCCCACACATTTTCTGCCAATGTATTTGTAAGGTTACTATTAGTTATCTGCGTGTCAGCCTGTCTTGGCACTGCTGATTGTCAGAATCTGCTGTAAATTTCATGCATCTTCTCCCCCATGTTTTATGAAGCTTAAGGAAATACAATTAGTTCTGTGGTTCAAATACTGCAGTCATTAGTCACCTTATTTGTTGAGCATTGGATAAAATGCTTTAAGAGCTCTGACTCATTCAGTCCTCTTAACAACCAGGCTCAGCCACAGCTGCAGAGCTAATGCAAGTATTCCATCTCTTAGCATGGAAGTAAATTGTTTTTCATAGATTCACTAGTTTCTACTGGTTTTCCTGTGATAAACAGGATTTGTCTAAAGGGAAATCTTTTTCACTGTGTCGAAAGAGAAAAAGAAATGTGAATTGCAGAAACTCCTATTAACTGCATATTTCAATTTAAACAACAAAGCTCTGTATTTTAGGTTTTTCACCTGACTTTGGTCCTCTGTGGCTTGCAGCACAGAAGCATCTTAGTATATTCTCAGTCCATATCTGGCCCTATGCTCCGTAGCCAGTTTATCCTTGGGAACTGAAAACTAACATTTTTTCTTTTGCAATGAACTCTATCCCAAGTGAAGCCAAAGGAGTCATCTGCCTTTCACTGCCCCACATGGTTTAGGCTTAATCTTATTTCTTGGTGGCCATTTTAGTGATTCATTCAATTAGCAGTGTGTGTTGTGAAGCTTTGTATTTCTGATGAGTGTATTTACTGTGAATCATGAACATCCACTGAAAAATAACATTTATGAGATGAAATGGGAAAGTAACAAATACAAGGAATTTTCAAGCAGATTGAATCAGTTCTGCTATCTTTAACTACATATTCATGAAAACACCTGCAGATTCTGGCAAAGTCTCATGGAAATTTGGAATATATTTGATTAAAGGCATTCAGGTTTGAAAATAGTGAGAAATCTAAGTGAAAAAATACAGCGAGGTCAATAAAAAATGGAAAACCTCCTTTGTATTAAACTGAGTGAGGCTACTCCAACATCAAAAGTTCCACAGGAACTTAAGGAAGAACTTCTTGACAGTGAGGGTGACAGAGCACTGCCACAGGCTGCCCAGAGAGGTTGTGGAGTCTCCTTCTCTGGAGATCTTCAAGACCCGCTTGGATGCAGCCCTGTGCCACGTGCTCTAGGTGGCCCTGTGTGTGCAGGGGGTTGGACTAGATGACCTCTAGAGGTCCCTGCCAACCTTAGGCATTCTCTGGTGACCCTCTCCGTGCCCCTTACACAAAGGATGCTCAACTATAACAGTGCCCTAAGGGTCTGTTGAGACTCTATTGCTTTCATTTTCAGGAGACATTTCCATGTCATTTCATGTTCACCAGGATAGTATCTGTCACATCGGTAACACTGGTGTGCCTGGCCACTGGAGAAAAATTACTTCATTTCTACACTATACTTCATATCCCGAAGATAATATTAAGTCACCTATTAGCCTACTACTACTTACCCTGACTCCTTATATTCTACTACCTAGTATCACAAAAAGGCTGCTCCAAGAGGTGCCTAAGCACTGAAATGGTGCCAAGAAAGTGAACTCGATAATAAACACCGCTACTGGCCCAGACCTGCATTCACCAGCCTTTCACTGCCACTAACCCACAATATCCAACTTAGGATCAACCAACAAAACCTCGTCATTTCTTGACATCAAGTTTTCCTCAGTCAAAAAAGTTTTCGAATTTAGCAAGGAAAAAGCACTGTGAGCATTTTTGGATGCCAGATGCACATATGCAAAAACAGCCCCTCACGCAAGGAATCAAAACCCAGAGATGGACAATTCACTGCAGGTTCCTCCGTCACTGTAAAACGGCTACTTGCACAGGCAATGTCCCAAACCTGCATCAACTGCTTTATTTACTCTAAAATACTATTGTTAAGTGCAGTATTTCTTTTAGGAAGAACAAACACAAAGACTTTTTTTTTTTCCAAAGTCTTAAAACTATGGAAAATTCCCAAAAGAAAAGTTACTCCCCCTGCTTCAGGTCTAGCAGACAGCATAATACTCCCCTTTGCAGCCAAGTTCCACCTTCAGCTGTCCAGAGGACTTGCTGCACAGCAGCATAAATTACATTTATTAGCACGAGATTTCTGACCTGCAAGGCAGATCAGAATTAAATTATCGCAAAGTTCAGACTAATTAGGACTGGAGATATTTCCACAGGTTGGGATTTAGCAAATGCTCTGCACCTCCAAATGTGGGTTACAGGGTTTTTGTTGACACATGGTGCTTTGCCTGGCCTGCCCGAGCAGGCGGCTCCGCACTGCCTGCTCCTCAGAAACTGAGTGTGAACTGTGTCCTCAGGGGCAGCTTTGAGAATGGAAGGAGAGAACGTGCTCCCTTCCTTCCTAAAACACACAGTTTTAGGAACACAGATCCACAATGTTGCTCCCTCCCCTTCGGCAGTCACCAAAGAGCGTGCTAAGGGTGGTAAAAAAACATTCAATATGGGTTTACTTTAGAGATGCTTTTATGTAAATATAACATAAACATAAGAACACACACACACTATTTTTCACAGGAGAAGCCTTACACATGCTGTGAAATAGTTGTGATTTGGAAATATTTAGGTAAGAGGACCTACCAGGTCCTTTGAGCTAGTTCTCAGCGAAGAGCAGCTCTTCAAAAACCCCAGGAATAAGGCACATGGATCAGGAGACAGCAATCTGTTCAGTAAATTATGCTCAGCCACACTAAAACCCAGGTTCTGGGCCAGATGAAAATGACCATATGAGAGAAAAATCAGATCAGAAGTGTAACAACAGCCCACACTTCACTTCGGGCTTCAGCAATGATCTAACACCAACTTCTGGTTGCTGCTTGACTCTACTCCACCTATGCACCCTACTCACTGCCTTGTTTCCCTTGACTGCTCTTTGCTGCTATTCGCCTTGAAATGATAGGAAGAAATATCAGGGAAGGAGATGAGGCTGCTCGAACAGGGAAGCAGCTCAGCAGCGCACAATGTAGAAGGCAAAGTAGAGTCAGCAAGTCAGTCCTTTAAAATATGAATGCTCTTTCCCACTAAGTCTAATTACCACAGTTCAGTGGCTTAAATATAGTGATCCAATAGCTTCAGTTCTGTTTTCTAGGCACCAGCCTTCCAGTCAAAATCTTTAATCTTGTTTATAGTGCAGTTTGTTTTCCATTCCCCCGCAAGCCTCTCACTTACAGACCCAATTTCTCCTTTAGCATCCCATCATGAAAAGGGAAAGCACGAAACGCTGTGATAAGAAGCGCCTTGGGCTGCCCCTCACTGAAACATTCCCATTCGCAGTAAGGCAATCAGGGTCAGGACATTCAGGGGACAATCAGGCTCACATCTAAAATATAAATAATCATTTAAATGACAACTTTATTATTCACTTATGTTACCTACTGCATGCGATATATTCAAGTAACATTTGCAACAGAAATTAAGAAACAACAGGAGATTGAAAACCAGAGTTCTTGATGTAGAACCAGAGTTCTAATTCTAGTTTCTACATGTTCTTATAGAAAAAGACAAGGAGGATGTAAATTTAAATCCATGTTAGCCTTAAATCCACTCTGTTGCTTCTTTCACAAAGCTTCTTTCAACTCCATCTTTCCCCTATCTATACTCTTTAAAATAGAATGTAATCATTAATAATAATTAATGAAACTGTGAGATATTCACTCAGCTTAACTTATCTTCAGCCCTTACTTAGACATGAAATCTATTTATTCCTAACGAAGCTTTTCTTATGGAATGAATTTTTAACAGACTCGCCATCATCAGGATTTTTCTCATTACTTATATACTGACATTTTAAATACCAGCACTACATTTACCATTCAAATCACGATCAGTCTGTGTGTCTCATTAAGCACATCCTACCCCCAGTATACATTTCTGCTTGATGGGACAGACAGCACCTCTATAACACATCTTTACTGATGAACTCAGTAATTTGCTCTGTGAAGTCTCTAACTGAAGCAGTTAAGAACAATATTTTTGGAGACCAGGCACATAGTTAAATATCACGTTGAAAAGGGACATAAGAAAAAGAAAACTTAAACCAGACCAGGGAGACTAAAGAAAAACCCAAAAAAGTGAAAAATGATTTTGCCCTTGATACACACTCTTGATATGTTTTGTTCTTGATACCTGAGGTACCAAAAATAATCAAAGACTTTTCCAAGATGAGATACGTTTAGAGAAATTATTTGCTATTGTCTTTACAATGTGTTTTGTTGCCGATTCAGCTATCTGCACAGCTGCCCTCAAATCAGGTACGTGAGCAGGTTCCGTCTGAGAGAACAGAGATCAAATCACGGGGAAAGACAAGAAATCTCTACCATGACCCTCTTCTTTCTCTCCCTGCACCTAAATCTGTCCCTGTCCCTTAACAGAAGCAGCAAAGCACACAGATATAAACCCGAAGTCGCTCGCTTTCTGTCCAGGATGCTTATCGGTGGTCAATCTCACTCCTTTGTTGTAAATTCTGCATGTGTGGTGGGAAGACTTGTCACTAAAATTATCTCTGCTTTTCAATTTAAAAAAAAAAAAAAAAAAAAAAAAAGGGCAGCTTAGTTCAGAAATACAAGCAGCTATAGACAAAACCTGAAAACCAAGTAAAAAGGGGATGAGAAATCATCTCTTTCTTTCACATTCACATAGCTTAGCAATGCAGACATTGGAAGTATTTTAAAGTTGTATATAAGGACAAATAATTAAGTGTTCTGTTTGTGTGTCCCAGTCTTCGGAAAAAAATGTTACCCAGATTATTTGTGCTTGGAATTAGCTATTGGTAACAATATTTGTCATGTGTCCATCTGCAGGCGCAGAAATAGGCACAAGTTAGACAAAATATCTGCATATTAAGTGTGTTTTTTCCTTTGACAGGAACAGCTTTCTTCTCTTACCAGAAATGGCTTTTTACAAATGGATAACATACAAAATGCTAAATAACATTTTTGTTATTACACTTAGCGTTTCGTATAAGTAACTGCTAAGTTTATTGCATACCTATACATTTGTTTATGAAAGATTCTAAGCAATCAAGATGGCAAATCTTCCAAAAATGAATCAACTGAACCTTAATAGTAATCTTTTACTTCCCCCTACTCTCTTTCTTAAAATACAAGGAAGTGATGTTTTGACATGAGAAGGAAATATGAGAGTGACCAAATAAATACTCAAAATGTGCTACTTAGCTTTTATCATGCTGAAGGATAGCAGCAGAAAAATAACATGCATAGTACTAAATAACTAGATACACACTGTCTTTTTAGAAGAAAATTTACTTAATAGAAAAGTACAAAAACAGAATAAGAAGAAGGGAAAAAAAAAGACCACTTATTACTAGTAAATTCTTCCTGTAGGAAATCTTTTAGCAGATTGTTGCTGAACACCGACTTGGTTGCATCACTCCCCTGCGTATAGGCAGAATATATCCTGCATTCAGTTGTAATATTAACAGTCACTGAGCTCATATAAGCTGATTCCCTTCCCCTTTACATAAACTTCACACTGACAGAATTCCAGCAGATTCATTGAAGTTATTCTTGGTTTATATGAGTATACCTATGAACAGAAGGGATTTTTATGTTTTCTCCATATGTTGCATGAACTATTACACATACTTAATTAACCCATCCAAACTTTTTGCCTACTTTGGACCGTGGCTTGCCAAAAATTTTAAATCTGCCCCTCCTGCTCCATTAATTAAGCCACTGGCCTCTCATGCAAAAAATGTGGAAAGAAAGCCCCTTATTTAACTCAAAACGGTGAGCTAGCCCTGTGTCCCTCTCACATTCAGCTCACAGCAGTTCCCGTGTAAGCACGGTCTCTTCCNTAAATCTGCCCCTCCTGCTCCATTAATTAAGCCACTGGCCTCTCATGCAAAAAATGTGGAAAGAAAATCCCTTATTAAACTGAAAATGGTGGCTAGCCCTATGTCCCGAACTGAAAATCCAACTTGTGTACAGTAAAAGAAAATCATAAGATTATTTTGAAATGTCTGAAGTTCAATGGCTTCAGTGCATCGCCCGGTGGACATGAGACTTTCTCTCACATTCAGCGCACAGCAGTTCCCGTGTAAGCACCGTCTCTTCCAACTCTCGGAAGGGATGTGGCGTTTCTAGATGGATACGGGCTGGCACTGTTCTGAAATTCACTGGTACTGCAGCTAACTGAACTCACACTACTCGTCTACATTTGCTTGGCCTATCTTTATAAAATATCTTGGCGGTATGTTACTAAAATACCCGCACCAGGAAGAGAGCCATCTATTAAAAACCTGAGATGGATGAACTAGTTGTGAATGTAAGAGAACATTAGCTACTCAGAGTTCATTTCTATCAATAAGATTTAAGTGAACGTCAACACATTCTGCTTATTTAAAATGAAATTATATAGGACTCGAAAGTCATTGAAGATAACAATATTTGCACAGATTTTATGAAGACTAAGTGCCAAAATCCTACAAAAATACACACTGGACCACATGGTAGCTCTTCATTACAAATCAAAATCAAGAAAATAAAACATCCCTACCATATTCCTTAGAAAACCACATCAAGTAACTGACACCAACAGATTTACACCCCCACCATCCTTTGAAACAACACAGAGATGTAACTGAGGAAGCGACAGAAACTGATGGTTCTGCAACCACAACAGTCTTATTCTGTATTATCTATTATATCTTAACTCCGGATGTAATAAAAATAAGCTGCAATGTCTTTATGTTAAGAGCAGTA
Source organism: Crypturellus undulatus (assembly GCA_013389825.1). Taxonomy (NCBI): domain Eukaryota; kingdom Metazoa; phylum Chordata; class Aves; order Tinamiformes; family Tinamidae; genus Crypturellus; species Crypturellus undulatus. The sequence goes on along the minus strand of VWPW01006745.1, from coordinate 162,293 downwards.
TCAATCAATATTTAAGAACAAATATAAAGAGGAACATCACAACCATAAATTGTATGATTTCACACATTGACTCTGATGATTTACTAATTTGCATCCACTCTTTAGCAGAGATTGATCTTTTGTTTTTTTCACCAGCATTTACCTCTTCTTTCAACAACAACAGCAGGGTTGCCTACACTGGAATATACACACATTGTCTTGGAAAATCCTGACCTTCTGGTTTAAAATAAGATGGTGCCTCAGTAAGCACCAAGGCCCAATCCAATTTCTTTTTCATTTGCAATGCAGTTTCTTTGGGAAAGAGCTGTGCCTAATTTATGAATGCAAAACACAGTATGACTAGCAATGCATATATTTATATGCATATGTAATAAACATGTTATGCCCAGAATACAGATACTAATGAAAGCCGAAAAAGTGGGAATAAGCCTGGAACCCCTCAAGTTCATAAAAAACATGTGTTGACCTCAAGTATACAGTAACCATGTAAGTATATACATTCATATATGTACAAATACATACACAGGAATGTATGAATTTATATACAAGTATCATGAGTCTATCACATGTCCAAACACCATGGGGCACCTCGTGCCAGAACACAGAGTAAATAAACAGATGGGATCAGGGATGAAGACCTTGCGCAATCTCAGTCAAGCCACGTCTCAGTCTCACTCGTCTCTTGCCTCCATGAGGGAATTTCACCATAAGGAGTCTGCTGACACAAGAGAAGGATTTTTATGGCAGCTCTATGAAACCTGTTGTTTTTGTCAGCTTGACTGTGGCAGAGTTCATAAAAACTTCAGAGATACCTCAGCCAGGTATGTTGCATATTAACCATGAGAGAATACCTGGAAGATAACTTCTAAGAAGGAAAAATCTTTCCTATGCCACCCTCTCCTCACCACAATCTAACAAATACAGTAAAATAAAAGCAGCTACGTTAGAATGATACGACTGGAGAGATGGAAGCATCCATAGGGAACTATCAATCAGCATGCAAGCAACTAGCCAGCAATCCCGGGATAAGTGAATCATTTGTATTTCTTGAGCAAATCACTTTTTCTTACCACAGTTTCCCCTGTTTTTCAAGTATTTGTTTACTCAAACTTTAAAATGCATTGTAAACACATATTTTATACTAATGTGACTGTACCATGCACTAAATAGTGACAGTTTATAGTTATTAGTTGGTTTATCTAGTCCCTAAAATCCTTACTGTCTATTGTTCTGGAAAATTAAATGCACTAGATAAACGTATTAAGTACTTGCTTGGCAATCCAATCAGCATGGGGATGCGGGGAAAAAAAAGTACAAATGTCATCACCAACTTGCTAGATTTATGGACGCTTCAGACAATTATTTCTTCTTAGATATTGAAGATAAGTCCTTACAACTCTTAAACAAACTAAAATGAAAACAAAAATTCATACATTAATATGATAGCATCTCCATTAAGTTAAATGAAATGTGGCTTAGGCCTTTTCTTAAGTTGGTATCTATGTTTTTCTGTAGTACACACATACCTCCTCTTTTCAGTCACTCTTCCAGTCTATTTGAAATGAGTCCTCTGTGAAGGCTTTAGTGAATATGAGAAACTCAGGTTGTCGGCCACTGTCTTACAGACAGGACTGATTTACAGCCTCCTCTTTGCACATTGGTTCCATTAATTGATACAGTACTGGATAATAACAACTCACTAATAGCTCTGAATGCATTTTTAGAGGAAATGGAAAGGTGGAAAGCATTGAACTAACAAGCAGGAATGGAAGAAGATTTATGCCATCAAAGTAAACAAGGAAAATAAATAAATAATAATAATAATAATAAAAAAAAAAAAAAAAACACATACCATCCCAATGATTTGATATCACTCTATCTTTTTTCACAAAGACAATTACAACATGTCAGTCGCAATGCTTACACATTCCTGTGAAACTTTCATAGGAATTTTGCAAGTGGAAATGGATGAACCAAGTCCCAGAATCATAATTATTTTCTATCCTTGCACCACTGCTAGAAGTAATTCTGAACTTGGCTATTCACAAGGTTCTGAAATAGCTGATGTTTCTGGCTTATTTCATTGGAATGTGATGAGAATAATCAGCAGCTCTGCACGTGCAGTTGTTGTGAAGAGGCTGCAGTAAAGGAACTAGTGGTAGCACTTCTTAGCAGTTGTCTGCAAGGTAACTAAGAAAACAAAAAATAAAATCTGTGTTCCTCATTCAGCTGGTTTCTGAATGTCAGAGAGCCTCATCTACCCTGTTGGAGAATCCTGGAGTATAGCCCTAAAATCATTATTTTAAGGGGAGCAGTCATCCACATTTCAGTGCACATTCATGAAGTTCACTGAAAAAATTAAACCCCAGAATTGCTAATCAGCTGTTCAATTTCAGATCCCCCAAAAGTTTTTTCATTCAGAAAGAGCTGAAATCACTAATGTATAAAAAAACAAGTTGAGAAGCACTTTTGGGATATGACTGGTGCTTGGGATGAAGGTTTTTCCTTGTCACCAACTTCTTTATACTTGGAGCAGTATCTTTTCTTCAAGGATCTATTTAAATTACTGGAACTATCAACTGAGTAAAGCTCTGCCAACTTGATCCTGCCTCCATGCAAGTCAACTTCCTATACATTCTATTCAATTACCTCAAGCATAGTTTCTTCATTTCATCATCGCATTTAATTAAAACACTTCTGCAAGGGTAGGAAACTAATATAATTTGTTTTAGAGACCTCCTATTAATGCACTGCTAAGTTCTGTATATACAACCTTTAAGTTAGTTTATTTATGCTAATAAATTAAGTTTCCAACCAAAGGAGTACAAGTGACTGGTTGTTCTTTCATATCTTCCAGAGTCTACTGAAACTCTTGAAGAGATTGTTCTTTACATACAAACACATGAGCAAAGTAACACACTGGAATTCACAGACAGAGAAATTAGGCCAAAGTACCCTGATCAAGGTCAAAAAACAAGTCACTGAGAAATGAGAAAAACAGGTCACCCACCCAGAGCTAGGGTTTGAACTCACATAAATAAGCACAGCTCTAAGGAAGTTGACCCCAGCAGATGCCCTGGCCTCCCCTGAATAGAACCATTTAACCCTATTCTTTTATTCAACAATAGTGTAAGATATGTAAATGCAAATTTATGTCAAGTATCAAGTCTTATATCATCTGGTAGATGCAATTGGAAGTGTCTTCATTTTTAAAGATACTCTACTCTTCTAGCAATACTGAAAATGTGAAAAATAAGCCGCTGGAGGATAGAGATTAGTATTGTTGTGAGGAAAAAAAAAAATGAATGCCTAAAGGTTGACACAGACTCAAAGCTTAATTTGAAACTTATTGCACTAGCTATTCTAACAAAAATATTGTACTGCAAGCAACTGTGTGTACACTGAAATATTGTTTTGGATACTTGGTGGAATCTAAACAATGATTGAACTAGTCCTGGATTTTGTCTCCCATTTTGATACTTAAGGTGAAGGGGAAGGATGATATATACATGACAGCTGCACAAAGATGTATTAATACAGGAAACTAACATAAGTGTTACTGTAAGAATTATAACTGCAGAAGACTATGTGATATGTATCCTTTCTCAAATCTTATCTACTTTAGACTTAATATATTCTGTTAGTGAATTCAATCAATAAATTCTAAATGCAACAGTTTCGTAGTTACCATTTCACAGAAGAGTATGCAGTCAAAACAAAATCAGTTAAAATACATTAACTGTAAGACTTCTTGTAAGTATCAAGGTGAAGATCGGAGTTACTTTTAAAATGCAAACCAAATTCAGAATATTTTTTTAGTTTCAAAAAAAAAAATCAATGGCTGAAATATAGTGTGGATGGGCTACACTTCTATCTAAAAAATGTTGTTACACTAAGCAGAACACATAGTTTGAACATCTATTGAGATACAAAATAAATTGTCAGATTTTTCCAATATGTTACTGCAGAAGGGGTAATTCAACTACAGTATTTAAAGGAAAATCGATGAGAAACCATTGGTTTGAGAAAAATGTATTTTATCAGAAGTAAAAATGCATAGCTTCTAATAAATTCAAGAAGTGCATTTCACTCATTATCTTCCTTATCTATCTCTCTTTCTAATTGAGGGAAGGACAATCCAGGATAGAACCGAGAATAACATTTCCTTACCAGCACGGAAAATAAATCCTGCTACCTTTAATTTCTAAGTTACCTTTTATTCCAGAAATTCCATTGCTCATATTGCTCAAATTTCATTATTTGTGTACTTCTCTAATTTTTTATCTATTCATTAAACTTTTTAGTAGAGATAGCTCAAGTGAAGTAGTACAGTAAAATACAGTAATACAGTAAAAAAAAAGTCTAAAAACTGATTCTGTACTGTAAAGAAATTCTGCTCTACTAAGCACTTGTGAGGTCACTCTTGGTGTCTGCCTTGGGTACAAGAAAACCAAGAAGCAGCTGAAGTCCAGAAAATGGCCAGTACAATAACTATATGATATACTGGAAAGGACCTAAGTTGACTCTGCTTTGAGCAGGAGAGGTTGCTTTAAGCAGCCTATGGATGATCTTTCCAAATCCATTTTTTCTCATTTCAGAGTTCCAACCTTTGCAAAAAAAATATAGTACCAAATCACAAATATATATACATATACACACATATAATTTTAGTATTTTATATGAATTACCACCTTAGTCTTTCAAAAGTAAATCAATATCCAACAGAACTATAGTAGCTATTCAAAAAATCATTCACAGTACTGAGGTAATAGTGCGAAACAGACATTTGACAAAACCCAGCTCATTTTAAGTAGAATTACTAATAGACTTGACTCCACGTAAGTGAATTTGAAGGGCAGAGAGGGTTTTAATGTATATCTGGCAATGTGCATATCACATACAGATAAATGTTATAACCCTTATTAAAATCTGAAAAGAATCAAATTTGAACATGGCAGGAACAGTAATTAGATGTTAATAACAAGTAGCTAGAAACAAACACACACACACACCTATTTCCAGTTACCTGTGTTCTTAAACTGAATTTACAAGGCCATGAAAGTTTGGGAAACTTAATCCAAGAAACCACATATGCAAAAGGAACTATTAGGGCTGTTTTGAACCACTCCTGGCAAAACATCATTCAAATACTCTGTCTTAAAAGAATACTCATCAGTAACCAAAGAAACAGAGAACCAAGTTTATGATTTGTGAGAAGCAAAAATTTGCAGAAAATCAGCGACCTTAATGGGCAAATGCATTTCGGCATCAACATAAAAACAGGATAATAGAAAGCCAACATAATAGAAAAGGAACTTACTGCAGAAAAAAGCAATCATAAAAATTCATAACAACCACACAACTCCATCATGTGCAGAACCCACAAAGTTCCTGCAGCAGAAGTGGCAGATTTGGCCTAAAGTTCTGTTCCCCATCTTCACTTGGTTCTGGTTACGTGGCCCTGAGGACGGGCTGTAAAGTCTGGATGAAGCAGCCTTTACAAGCCCTTAGAGAGGCACATATGAAATACTCTCCAAACTGAACAGATGGTTAAACTAAATAATAGAGATAAAGTACGGTTATGATCATTATAATATGAAGTAAAGCTGGGCAAAATATTTTATCAGGGCACCTTTTTTTAAAGAAAAAAATCAATATTGTTACTGTTATTATTCAATATGTTACATTAACAAAATTTAAACTTTCAAAATGAAGAAAAATATTTCAGATTTTCAAAGGAAAATACATATAACAACTAAGATGCACCTGTAGCGTTCCTTTTTCTGGAAGCAAGGTTGTGACCATAGCCATCCCTGTCTGCCTTTCAAGCTTTCCTGATTTACAAGGTCTCTGGGTTGGATGCAATTCAATTAATAGTTAATACACAGATTCATTCTGTTCTTTTTAATAACTTGCTTCACCTACCAGCGTGTGCTTCCTGCTTACTTAAACTGACCTCAAAATTTACTCACTTCAAGTAACATCTTGATTAGATACAAGTTTCACCATCAGCCACTTCACAACTTTCTTTTCCATTGTCCACTTTCCGTTTTCCTGCTTTAGATAGGTGATACTCACTTGAAATGAATACAGTAACCTCATTTGGGAAGTTGGAATCGCATCTCCTGGACCTCCTGCTTTTAAGATAAATCTTCTAAAATCCCATTTGATTATGCAGAACATATATATGATAAAATGTCACTAGATGAAATTATGAGACCATCTCAAAAAAATCATTACACAATCTAATTTGGAGTCCCAATCAAATGCACACTTTAATTGCCCCAACATTATTCAGATTTATGACGCAGAAGGCTATTGACTTCTGTATTATTTATTTTGTTGATAGTGCTTCCTTTATGCCTCACTTAAGAATACAGTTCATGGTGCAGCATATCCGTTAAGGGCTGTTACAGATAGAACCACTGCATACATTGGATTCATTTCACTCTTACTTTGCTGAGCCTTGTAGTCTTGCCCATCTTCTGCCTTTTGTAATACTGCAATCAACATGTAACATCCTAATGGTCTAATTAAGCAATGACTACTTGGGCAAAAGGCACTTCCTGGGGATTAATGACCACTTGGGAGGAGCTGATGTCCCAAAACATAGCTCAGGGCTATTAGCTTCATTTGTTCATTAATCTTTAGGAAATGCTTCATGGTGAAATTGTTACTTTTATTATAGAGCTGAAGAATTAAATATATAGACATTTTAAGTTTCTTAGATTATTTCAGTGGGCAAGTGTCACACATTCCTACAGGGTTTAATGATCCATAAAACTCTTTAAATTGTGTTTCAAAACTGCGTTTGTAATCTGGGGTTTTCAAAAGAATATGTAAAAACTTGCCTCTCTGAAACGTCAGGACAAAAAATAAAATCATCAACAAAAAGAATTAAAGAATAAACAAAAAAAGGAAAAAAGGAAAAAAGTGTATTTAAGTACTACTAAAGTATATGTAGACACATGTTTGGGCAAAGAGAATTGTTGGTCAGAGACGCAACTAGTTCCTGGTTCTAGATCAAAAAGATAAAGATAATCGCAGAAGTGCTCTGTCCATCCTCATCACTGGTCCTCATAGCAAGACTAGTCCAGCTTGATTTCTGCTTTCCAAAAGACCAAAGAGTGCCACCTTTAAATATTACAACAATTATCTTTACTGACTCAATTAAACTTATTTTTCATGTTGAATCTGACACAGACACTTAACATGTTACGAATGTTATGAACATCTAGAGGGAAAAAAAACCTAAGTTTCAAAACTTACAGGATGTTTCAGTTAACTGTTTGAAATAATCTGGATAAATCTTCTACACTAGCAAGCCAACAGTCTTAGGTTCACAGGTCTTAGTCACAGAGTTTTGAGTTTAAGAAGTCAGTTTCCAACACCTAGGTACAAAGCCAACAAATATCAAAGCTTGCTGTGCAGACACAAGGCCTGAAGATGGAAATTACTGCCTCGCACTGGGCATCCTAAGGTTTGGGGATTCCCACTTGTACAGTGTTTTTCATGATGAGCTCTAGGGAGGAAGGAGCACATTTACTCCCAGAGAAGCATTCCTGAAGAACACTCTTGTTCTATTAATATTTTAACTGAAAAAAAATGTTCAAAAGTGCTATCAATAACTTCAAAAATATCAGATCTTCCTCTAGAAAACTATCTTTGCCAGCTAATACAAAGTTCAGTGATGTGCAGACTCTCGGCTAGCCATCCAGGCAGAGGCCAATTTCACCCTGAAATATCAAGACTTCATCCAAAGTCACTGAAATGAAATACCACCTTTTTCCAAAAGTCAGTGGATTTTTGGAAAGAGCATTAAACGAGAATAACATTCAATAAGAGGTTTTGCTTTATCCTCTTAGTAACACATAATTAGAGCTTACAGGAGAATGTTTTGTTTATAATAGGCGTCCAGTGTAACTGCTAAATCACCCTTTTGCTCAAACAAATCGGAAGAAGAATGGCATTATTTTAGACATGAAAGAACATAAAGCCAAGATAAGCTCCTTGTAATCAATATGGTCACAACACTGCTGATGGTTCCTTTTCTTCCTTTTGTTCCCATGTCAGACACCTCATGACATGCTAACAATGTTCTAGGTTACCAGATGAAAAAATCCCTTATTCAGATCCCTGGCAAGCCTGCATATATTACTGGGTAACATCACCTCTTGCAGTAAGAGGAGAAAGAAAGACTGAAATTTTCACAGGAGATGAAGGTAGTTAGAAGAGCTCCATTAAGATTGCTCAGGTGCTTATTCATCAGCAGCCCTGAAAATGCCACCAGCACAGTCTAGAATTAGGCATCTTTGCTAGCGTGGGTAAGACAAGAGCTCCAAGTTTTAGTCATTATACCTAACTTGGATTGGTGAGGAGACACTTCCCAAGGCTGCTGGCAACCCTGGGTCAGGGAACAAACGCTACTCCACAAGGCTCAGAAGGACCCCAACTAATACATGCTTTGCTGTTAACCTGGAAAAAGTCCAGTTTTTCAAGCACAGTAGCTGTTGTTTGGAGGATTGTTTCTGTTCTTTTAGGTTTACGTCAGATCATCTATTTGGCTTTAAAAGTAAGGCCTGTACAGTGTTACTGAGAGCATCACATAACACAGATTTATTCAGAATGGAGGCTGCCAATGCTGGGCTGACCTGTGAAAACTAAATACTTGACATTTGCCTGGTATCTAGATACAGCAGGAGCAAAGAAACTATGCATCCATGAAATATTCTATTTAACTGTAATAAGACAAAAGAAATTAGAAAGACATAATTAACTCTAGCCTTGTTTGAGGTAAGAAAAAGCAACGAAAAGCTAGTGGAAAATGGAAGCGATGATTTCCTAGCACAGCAGATGACATCATTCCTCCCTCCAGATAAATGCTTATGTATTTGCCACATTAATGAGCAACCGGATAAAAACACTTCTCTGGACTCTATGGAAAGATCAATACCAAGAAAAAACATCTTCTACAGGTTCTGTGTTTTATTTTTTGAGAACTGGTCAATCAGCATAATAAGAATGAAAGTCAAGTCTGCGGAAAGGAGTCTCACACAAGCTTCAGATCTAACAAACATTGCAAGTACCTTATTGGTATTCACATTTATCAGGCGAACTATTCTGGATACGCAATACCACAAATTACAGAAAGGGAGACAAGGCTTGTAAATCATTCATTACATTCCAGAAATGTTTCCTAGCATTTCAAAACTGCAGCAATAACATCATGAGAATAGAGGATTTCATAAATTTACTAGGAATGTTTTTTTTTCTAATGCAGAGTCGCCCAATAAAATGTTTCTGGAGATGTAATTCTCTGTCTCATTCTCCACAGTCAGCAGAGGTGTACTTTGGTATTTTGAGTCACCATGTCTTTCCAGTGGTGCAGAAAGCTGGGCTTGCTGCCTACTGAATGACACAGAAGGGGCAGGAAGAAAACAAACAAAAAGCACACTAAAGACACCTGTGTATTGACCCGAATTGGATAGAGTTCTTATGATCAGTAGTAGACAGAAGCTCAGAATGTTCTTCTATCCATTTTCTTTTCAGTTATTCTGAAACTAGAAAACATAAGCTTTTTTTCCTTTTTATTTTTTTTAAAGCTTCCATAATACATGCGCACACAGGGCAGATGAATACTCACTGGGATTATCCAGATTACGCAGGCAGCTGGCTCTCACCCAAGCCCCAAAGTTCCAGCCCGCAGCAGTGAAGCATTGGCCCCCAGTGGCTCCCAGAGCCTGTACGTGGTGCCTTCCCATGGGATGCTCCCCAGGGAGCTCCTTGTTTCTTCCCTGGCCCTAAGAAATTGAGTACCCCATGTCCATACTGCTGACCTCGAGGCAAGTCCTGCAGCCTCTCTGTGCTGGGGGACAGCACAGGGGTCTGCTCCACTGCTGCTGCTGCTCTTACTAACACTCTCCCATTTGTTTCCTTAGAGCACTGAAGCACTTCGGATTTCGAGTGACATTCAAGCATCACCATCCTAAGGACTAAATGAAGAAAACTGAAGCATAAACCAACATTTCTGGGATTTGCAGAACCTTCTGCAAAGTAAATAGGGCCCTTGTGGCTTATCAGCCCTTGGTGTGTTCAGTTCCCTAAAGTAAGAGAATTGAGGGGATTAGGCAGAAGAGAAATGAAATGCACCTAATTAATTCCCCAGATCCCTGAAGATTATATGGTATGTTTGTAACAGCAGGCAGTTGTGACTGAAATTAATAATACAGACCTACAGCAGTGACGCTCAAAAAGCGGTGCCTTTTTTTCCCCCTAATATTTCCTCTTTCTCTGTCCATTATCATTAATATGCGAACAGAATTTACTTTCCTTTTTTATTACAATTTTTTCTATGTCATCCTTTTTATACATATATTTCTAAAACACAGCTGAGTCGTCTCAGTCTCAGAAAGAAAAATATATATTTTTTCCTTTTAAATTTGTTATGTGCTGTCTTTGCACTGTTTGTTTCTCCACTCTCTCCTATGCTTTGTGTTTCTCTGATTCTTCATCCATTACATGAAAAGTCAGCAAGGTAAGACTTAATATGCTCCTCTCAGGGACAGAGATATAAACCTAGAAAAACTTCAAGATGCTGAAAATACTTTTAAGTGCAGGAAAAAAAAAAAAAAAAAACACCACTCAAATTCAAGATTTGAAGTGGGGAGAGGCAGGGGGAGAAAAGAAGGTAAATAAAGAAGAGAAGTTCCATCAAAAGGAAAAAGCCAGAAGTATGAATTGGAGGCATTTTAAAATGAATTTTGTATTGTAGTTCCTTCTTCTACTCCATTTTAGAACAACTCACTTAGCTGGCTCTAAATATTCTCAGTTCATAACAGGGAGAAAAGAAAGGGTGCTATTAGTGGACCAAATTACAGAAAGTTTTGAAAAATCACCTTCAGGACAAGACTACAGAAAGCTCTCTCTATAAATTTGAAGTTCCACTGCCATTTATTTTTTCAAAACACACAAACTCAAAACCAGCATTTCAAAACACTTGCATATAATTCTGCAACTCCAGTCCCTTTAAAGGAATGTGTGAGAGGTGACTCTGCCTATGTTCTGATTATAGTTACAAGAACAGTTCTTTTTCAAGGAGTATAAATAAACGTTTCCTTGTAAGTGCAGGCTCTTCATCACATGCCTCATCACATGCCCTCATCCCCAGAATTTAGTAGCCATTAGGAAAGAAGGCTCCTTTCCCAGGAGAGCTCTTGCCTAGTAATCCTGTCGTCACTGCTGAGTAGGAAGATTTACAAGTAGAATTACAAGGAAGGAGGTCATGCAGCACAAAAGCCACTTCTGTGCTCCTCTCACTGCCTACATCAAATGCACAAACGAGATGAAGAATCTAAGAACAGTTTGCACTAAAAAACTCCAGGACAGAAAAAAAAAAAAAAAAAAAGTCACAGGTTGACAAATCTGAACCACAGATGGAAATCAAGTGTTTTTTAATACTTGCTAAAAACAAGGAAGACAGTTTGAATGGGATAAAAAGAAGGATAGAGAAGGTTTCAGCACTGGTACTGTGTGAAAATCCCTCAACTAGAGCAGCTCCCATAAGAATGATTGCGCTCAAGAAGGATTGAGTTTGCAACCCCTCACTCATTTAGCATAATGGGGCAAGTCAAGAGATCCTAACAGGCAGCTAACACAGCACAACAGTCTTCTACTTTGGAAGCAAACATTTCGGGATTGTTCCAGTAATAAAAAAAATAGAAAGTAACTGTATGGCATCTATGTAACAGCAAGAAAGCATTATTTGGTGACATTTTATTTCAGTGGCATTATCCCTAAAAGAAAAGAGAAAAAAAAAAAAAAAAAAGGCCGAATACTTGTGGATCTGGCTATTTGGTACATGTGACATTTCATAAAAGAGAAGTCACTGCTGGACAATCCCGAAGGGAATGAAGAGACAAGAAACTAGTACTACAGTTGTCCGCACTGGCAGATTGCTAGGCTGACAATACTGCAAAATATCACTCATAGAAAAGCTACATAAATGTTTTTAAACCAATAAATTCAAAATAAGTAAGCTACTTAGATTTTGCATCTTTAAAAGAGTTTTTTAAAAATTGAGTCATTTTTATAGGGGTGATGCAAGAAATATTTGATAAAAATATCATCAAAATCACAGCAAACCTATACTATGTAAAACCCTGTCCCCCAGTATTTCCAATAGCACTGCAATAATTCAGCAGTACCTGGACATGCATGTCACTGATTCCACCCTTTTTGAGAAATGTCGAGTTATTTTGATTTTTTTTCCAGTTGCAAGCTTAATTCAACTACAAATGTTACAGAACTACCGAATTACTTCAAATTTGTCACATCTGCCTACTCCCCAGATCCTTGTTCCCCTAGAAACATCTACAGCATTTTATAATCCAAATTCAAACTCAATCTGTCTCAAAAATTTTATGAAATCCAGACAAATNTGTTACAGAACTACCGAATTACTTCAAATTTGTCACATCTGCCTACTCCCCAGATCCTTGTTCCCCCAGAAACATCTACATAAGTTTATAATCCAAATTCAACAAACTCAATCTGTCTCAAAAACTTTATGAAATTCAGACAAATCTGCTTACAGTCTGTGTATTAGAAGGGAAAGGTTTGTGTGGTCCTTCCTGACCATACTGACCAGTGAGAGCTGCAGCCCATGCAAGACGGGCGCATGGCGAGAGGTGGAGTCGTCGGACGGATCACCTAGAAATGTGGTTCTGCTTTGATCCCTTCCAGCTTGGGGTGGAAACTTAGACTGAACCACATTTTGTTGCAGGTGATTTGTCCACTCCTGCTTGGATGTTTTGCAATAGCTGATGACAAACACAAAAAGCCCTGATTCATTTCTCAAAGGTAAGTGCCTTTCATTTCACCTTTAATTTAGTTACTTTATGCTGTTTATATAATAAGACAGGCTAGCAATTTCATACACACCTAGGTCTTCTCCATTAACTGCTTACATAGACTTGTTTAAGCATCTGTTTAGCTCTCATGAAGCACGTGAAGACACATTAGGTTGAGTCAACCATCTACTAAAAATCTGCATAATAATTTAACAGTGAAAATGTTTCCAAAGGGAAATATATGTAGTATGACCAAAGTATTATGCAAATTTTGTTTATACAGTGATTTAGCCCTGCCATAATATCTTATGCCATTATACAAGCAGTGCATTAAGCCATGTCATTGCTGACAAAAGCAGACAGGAGCAGGACCAGATACCCTGCAGCCTCAGCCTGAATGTATGGATGCCTTAGGGGCACACTACCTATTCATTTAAAATTCTAAAACTAATTATGTATGTCAGGGTGACCTCTTTCTAATCTACATTCATCACCGAACACAAGCTTTCTGTCTCCGTTGCTCCCATAATAAAATAGCTGTTGATAGACTTATATAATTGACTGTATCTGAAGTGGACTCATACCATGGTGCTACATTCAAACTGTATGTAATCCCAGTTGAATAAAGATAAGCAAAAATAATCCAACTATCTGAAGTAATTAACTTTGGAGGTTTCATAGTAACATTACAAAAAAAGTACTACCCCAGGCTTCAAAACAACATTGCAGAGTTTAAAGAAGTCACATTCATAGCAGACTTACCAAGAAACTAATTATAGCATTTTAAGGACACATATAGTATAAAACATGTGCACTTCTATTTATTTCTCTCTCACACAGCTCAACACACATTACATACACATTGATGAAATAGGCACCTACATAGAAACCCTAGCAAGACACCTGAATGGGACCCTGGGGCATTTAGAGGTGCCAAAAAGAATTAAATACCCAATTCTCACTGAATTCTAATGGCAACAGAGGGACAAATCCTCTTTTAACACCACCAGGATACTGGTAGATCATTCATCTTCTGCTAGTCCTCGACTTGCAGTATCATAAAACACAGAGAGAAAGAGATGACCTTTTTTTTTTTTTTTTTTTTTTCTCTCTCTTTTTTTTTTTTTTCCCTCCCCCCAACTGCTGCTAAACAGAGCCTGTTATTTGAGATATCCTAGCCAGGAAAGCACACGTATTCTAAGGAGTCCTCAAAGATTCAATACAGTCTGTGGTACATTTTGCAATGAACAATGCAAAACCCTTAAAAAATAACAACAACAACAATAATAATATGGGGATACACAATAACACATAGATCTCTTTTGGAGGTACCACTGCACTGAATATATAGTGTCAAGTACAAGAGCTGAGAGTTTAGCAAGAGAACAACTCATCTACTTTTCTCATTCAAATATGTAAACAAGATTCAGCTTAAAGGTAGAAAATATGTTTATAATAGAAAATAAATCTCCTGCAGTATGCATGCTATTCCCTTCTTTCATTTTAACTTCTATTTTAAGGAGTCATTAGATGTCTTCAAAAACATTCTCTAAACTAGTCAATTTAGTGAGAATGTGTAGCCATGAGGCAGGGAGGACAAAACAGCATTAAGTGATCTGTTCAAGTCCATTACAAACATTATAATAATTAAAAAAATGGTCAACCAGAAGTCCTATGGTGTCTGAGCTTTGACTACAGAACACTTTCGTATCTGAACCAAAACAGTTTTTTTCCCATTTCTATGAAAAAGCATTTTATTCAGTGAACCAGTTCTATCCCAAGTCGCATCCTTCAGTTTCTCTCCTGTTTGCTGCCTTGTTTTTTTTTTGCATTATTTATTTATGCTACTAATGAAATATTAAGATTTAGTATTTTGCTTGCACAGAAGAGTGCTGCATTAGAAACTGCTTCCTAAGGAAGTGATGGGCATTCCAGTTCTTGAAGACTTTACACTACTCCAGAAGAATTGCTTCATATAAACCTAAGTTAATTGACTCAACACACATGTAGCAGAGTGAAATTTTACGGTACATATGATGGTTACACAGAACACTACATATGATCTTAAAGCCAGGAGAGGGAGCTTGCGGGGAATCTAGCCTACAGCTATGAAGTAACCCCCCCTAGGAACCCATATTCATCACTCTCAGTATAAATGAGTTGTTTGGTCTTGCCTTCTCTAACACGTGCACATGTACATCACCATCAAATAAGACATTTCCTCCTTGCGAGAACAAGAATTTGACCAAATTATTCATGGTACTTGCTGCACTGCTGGCAGGATCATAAAACAGATACACTGTAAGGATAGCACAGCACAGTGCATTTCGCAATGGGCCTTGAAAAGCCTTGCTCAGGGCACATGAATTTATGCCTGAAGTCAATTTTCACATAGTTTAGTCCCATATTCTGCACATTTAACATGTCAATGAAAGAATAATCAACACATCCTTAGAAATCTTCAACAGATGATGTTTATTGTAAAATTCATGTTGACAGTTAACTGAAAGTACAGGTAACTTCATCTACCAACGCTGGAAAAAACCACTACTGGATGCTGGGTATACTTAGCTTCAGAAATCATTCAAGTTACTCAGGATTCTGCATTCCTGAAAGGAATGCTGCTGTAGAAGCCACTTGCGACACACTTAGTGGGCTCTCATAAAGACAAAAGCACATCATATCAGAAAACTTCCACAAAATACCTAATGCTACAGCGACACAGCAAGCAGTTCTTGTAAGACTGGTCAGCTTATCTCATGCTTACCAGTTATGTTGCATTGGTTTTTGCTACATTTCCCCTGGAATTTCACTTTAAGATTGCAATGCTATAATGATTTTAGTCCTACTAGCATCCAAACATACACTTTCTCAAGCTAGTTTCATCTCTTTCCTCTATTCGCTTGTTTTTGTTTTATAAGCTTCTCTTTGACCTCTGAGATGTTTGCACAATTGCTATTAATTTTAATGAAAAGTTTGACTTCTTTCTGGCAGTTCTGTACAAGACTCAGTATTCTTGATTGCTGTATCAGCAACAGCTACAAATTAAAGATAAAACTCCAATTTAAATCCAATTGTTCTTCTTCATTAACAATTTTTTTCCTAAATAAAGATGCAAGTTAATGTTATGTACGTATAAGTGGGATTTTTCAAGTAATGTCTAAAGGAAAGACGCATTCAAATCCTACTGACAATTCTAAGATCTATATGTATAACTCCAGAGCTTAAGTGTTGTTCTCCTATTACAGAGCTGAGCTAGGAAGGGAAGGGATGAACTACAGAACTGTGAAGCACCCAGAAATCACAACAGAAAAATCAGTCCTGTGCCCATCCATTGGACACAGCCCCTCCTACCAAGGAGATGGCTTGCAAAAATTCCTCAAATATACTAGACAGGTCCTACTATATAAATAACTTCACTACAACATCAATGAGTTGATTCACCTCTTACTAATGTAATACAGTGGTTGCTAATACAGAAATCATTGTTAATACAATATTATTGTCATCATCACACAACAGTTTTACTTTATTAACAACCTACTTTTACATTAGTAATTCTGGTCTAATTTAAGTGATGCCTCCATTACAGCTATGAATTGCATTTTCATTAATACAGCAAGAAAGCCATCAATACAAAAACTGCACATTCTGAATCACATTACATAATGCACTTATTATCTGAGGGCTGATTTGAACCCAGGTACTGAGCTATCTGACAAGCATCAGCTTCTAGCAGTACCACAACCACAATGTTTCCCTGGAGGTTATTATCCTAGCATAAGGAGTTTTGAAATATTTTCAACTCTGGCTGTGTAATGGGGAGGGAAAAAAAATCCAGAAATATCTCTAGTCTGCACTTGCATTTGAAAGACCCCAAAGCACACCCACCTCTACTCAGAGGCAAGGAGGCCATGATTTCTAAGAGATTTAGGAATAAAAGCCACCTTCATGCTCATCACAAATCAAACCTCAGATATCTGAGCCGGTTTTAAAACCTATTTACCCTTTTTTAAACTAAATATGGAACCAAATCTGTACTGAGTTCAGGATCCAGTAAGTGGCACATAATGATAAATCTCCAAGTCTTTCCTTTAATAGTAACTTCCACTCTCAACTTCACACCCAACCCGTGCTCAGTTCACTCATTCTGTAGTATCTCAACTAGCCCTTCTCCTCCCTTCCTAATTCTCACTAGCGTAACGCCAGACACAATTTAAGTGAATTTACATTGAATTCCAAATTGATGTGTTAGCCAAAAGAAATAGTGAGGAATAAAAACCAAACATAATGAGGTTAAAACTTGTTAAGCACAATGGTCATCAGCAACTAGCACTTCACTGCATTATCAGTGTTCTTTGGAGAGAACAGAAGATAGTTTTTCTCCCTCAGAAATTAAAGAAATAAATACCTGAAGAGAACCTCTCTATACAACTGATATATTCTGATTAGAAAAAAAGCTCTGCTGAATCTAGTCCTGTATTTCTTAAGGCTTAATCCTGAACTGTAAAGTAACATTTGTTGCCACAAAGCTTAAAAGCACACAGAAACTGCTAGAAAACTGCATGCTCTCTCTGCATCAGTCCTTTCAATTATCACATCGTTAATAATCCACTGAGCCAGGACTACTCTTCTTCTCCAAATGCTTTTCTATCTCAGTCACAGGAACCTCTTCGACAGCTCTTAAGGAATTTTCCAAGGTACCTTGGGAAAGGTACCTTGGTACAAGGGCATTTGCCCTTCTTTTGCAGGGCACATCTTTTATACTAATGGAAGCTGGAAGCTACATAATTTCTCTCCATTAGCAAGCAACTGGCAATCCTGAAAAAATATAGCATAAAGATCTTCTACAAAAACCAACAAAACAAGGATTTTGTCTTTTTTTGTTTTCTCTCTCTCTCTCTTTTTTTTTTTTTTTTTTTAATGCAAATGCCTGTGCAGGAGAACTTTAAGTTCCTGTGGTTGAGACTCCTGTCCTGCACCATAGGTTAAGGTCACACTGTACCTACCTATCCCTTATCAGGGCATATCCATGTCCTGCAGTCAGGGGTGATTCTAGATCCACCATCTCCATCATTAACTTACACTCCCGCAGTACCTCAGGGAGCCCCTGTGATGCTCAGCAGAGAGTTTCAGTTGCCTCGCACAGGACTGCAGACGGATGCTCACGGTTTGGCTGAGTTTGATTTGATGCGTTTGGTCTCAGCTGACAATGCTGAGTATCTGCCTTGGGTCATTTTTGTTTAGTTGTTTGCTTACTTAATATCAAGGGAAAATAATATCAGCTTCCTGGAAAAAAATATTTTTTCAAGAATGAACTGCTGGGGAGAAATACATCATTACGTGTTGAAATAATTCTGCCATTTTTTGGCTGAGAAGCTGCAGAAGTAACAGTAGCTTTCACTGTGATTACCTCACAACAAATGTATACCTGTTTAAATGTTGCAGTTTCGTAATTTTGGCTTGACTTCCAACTTTTCTGACATTGATAACATCAGTTTTCAAACCTCGCATTTTAAGCGCTCAAAACAAATCAAATACCTACAAAACATTTCAAAACTGTATCACTGAGTTACACAGAAGATTTAGTACATACTATAGGCAACTCCTATGCTAATAAATTATACAGCACACTATACTACTTTCAACTTTCATTTTCTGCTGTAGGGCCTAGTGCAAGAACTAGTTGGAAGAAAAAGATATTTCATCATTTTTGTTTTTCTTTCAAGATAGAGCAAACCGTTAAAAAAATAATTTCTTGAGCTAATTTGAAATGGTTCAACTAGCCCTGTGGGCTGACTGCTAGTAGGTATTTTCAAAATTGTATTTTTAAGACCCTCCAAACAATACATTGTTCCTCATAATCCATTATTTGCGATTCTGGATGGACTGCACAAGAAGAGAAGTGACGATCACACTCCTGGTATAGAGCCTGCTCACGCAGCCTAAGACCATAGATAGGAACGCAGGAAAACAGGGCACTAGAGCTTATCCATGTACAGCTGTCAAACCTTTTACTCATCTCAAGGTTGGGTGGTTTCTGGAAAAAAACCTCACTGTGCCTGAAATCACATTGCAGGAGAATAAAGCTTTCAAGGTGAAACAGCATTTCACTGGGATTATCATGGCCCAAAAGAAAAAAAAAAGTTTGCAGGACAGAATGCCATAGCCATATGTTAACATGAGCTATTTTCTGACACTGGGGAAGGCAAACAGAACACATGGCTCTTCCCTTCCTCCAGAATCCAACTCTTTCCTTTTTTTCCCCTTCACATTTTTCCAGCAAAGACAAGTTATAACCAAGAAATTCTATACCACAAAGAAGTGTTTTGAGTCATTCTGCAAGGCATCACAGCCTTCTCTAGAAATAAAAACTACCACTTTGTCTCAGATAATGACAGAAAATAAGCAGGAAACAGTGAAATGACATTATTGCTACATCTTATACATAACCTCACTGTTACATATTGAGGAACCAACTGGCAACACCTTGTCGTGTGTCAATCACTGTTCTTCCCTATCCCTATTCCTGTAACTCCGCCACAGCAAGCGCTGTTCTAGCAAGTCTGAAAGGAAGGAGCTGAATCTTCACTGAGGCACAGAGGCCATAAACCCCAAAGGAGCTGGGGTAGGAAGGACGATGCTCAAAGCCAGAACTGCTCAGAACAAACTGTTAATGGGGAAAAAATCCTAAATCCTCATAAGAGAGCTAACATGATTTATTAAAGAAAAGCTCCCAAAATCTGGTGTACTCAAGTTATCTATAGACACAAGAAGCACTTGAACTCACCCACACTCCCTAGTTTAAACAACGAGACCCCCAGCAAAAGCCATTTTAGGTTGTTTTAGGCAGGGAAAAAATGTACAGCTGAAGAACTTCAAGACCATCATTTTCTTACCTTTCGCTGAGGCAGGAGGGAGGTCACCTCTAACTATTGTGGAAGTTAATTCAGAACTTCCTTCTGCAAAAGAAACAGACAGATTATGAAAAACTATATAAACCAGGCTTTAAACCTCCGTTTCACTAGAAACCTAAGAAGTTATTAGTTGTGACCGATACTGTTCATAACGAAATGGTTCTGTGGCAAGTCTACCTATTTTTTCCTGATTTTTTTTTAATCTGCCAATATTTATCTGCTATTATTGTTTGTTAAAGTACATCTAACCATTCATTGTTTCTTTAAAAGAGAAACTGTTCAGACCAAAGTTTGTATGCATTTCATCCAGGTTTGCAATGGTGGTCTGGTCTAGGTTTAGAAGTACAACTGTTCCCACTAGGCACAAGTTAAACCAGTGGCCATACTGGTTCTTTTTCTCTGTTGGGGAACTGAAACATCAAAAACACCAAAACACATACACTGTCATTCATACCCAGCCATTCAGATGGAAACTGCGAAGTCTCACTCCTTAAAGGGCCTAACCCCTCAAACCAGAGAAACACAAACAGCTGTGTATGAGTTTTTCTCAGGGGTCCTTACCATGGATGAATTGAGGAACTGGCGTGAAGCTGTGTGCACAGCTAGGGAAATGCCAGGTCTTGGTGTCAGTCTCTCTACAGAAAGCACCAGAGGACAAAGGAGATGAGAGTATTGACTACTGATCTCCCAGATGTGAGAAGATAACCACTGGGAAATGGAGTCAAACAGAAAACAGAACAGACAGGGCAGAAAAAAAAAAAGAGTAAAATATTTCTTTCAGTAAGTTTAAACTGGAAAATGCTATGAAGAAATGGACCCCAGCTCCATCTCCTTTTCCATAGGCAGCTGCTCCACAGCTCCACATTCAGAAGAAAAGAAATAGGAAAAAACAAGAGACACACGGTTGGCCTCCACCTCACCATGGGCACAACCACTTGCAGAATCATCTGGAAGCAGTGGGGGATCTGCTCAAAGTAGCATGCAAAAACCCAGGAACGTATTAACCATGTGAAGTTTTTGCTTAAGTGGTAATGAAAAAGCTGCCCCAGTGCCCCAGATGTTTTATTTCTGGGCTGTAATCAACACTTTACAACATCTAAATGTTTATTACTAGACACAAGGAAAAAAAAAAAAGGAAAAAAGAAAAAAAAAAAAGAGCGCAAATCTATATTATTCCCATCAATCGCTGAGAGCCCTAGGACATTTGTACGCTATAATATTAATGGATGGAGATGAAATGCTTGATGTTGCAATTAAATTGGGGACAGCGTTTCATTGATCTGTGAACAGCAAAACACTTAAGCACGGCAGCAAGCGGCACCTCCCGGGCACAAGATGCTGAGCTTGAGTTTGGGAGGTTCCTCCACCTCTTGGATGCTCAGTAAAGGGTAAGCCTAAACATCTGCTGCAAGATGGGCTTCAGAGAAATCTAATTAACACCATGTCCAGGAACCATGAGAGCAGATGTATCCAGGATAAAGTCACTGACAGGAGATCACTTTGTTATGCCAACAAAATTTTAGCTTGAAAAGAAAGGCTTTGGGCAAGTCTTGATTGAAAGTCATGAAGATTTCTATGACAAAACTAAGGCAAAAGGATGAAGAGAATAATCACATCTGAAATGAAACCAAACAGGAACAAAACAAAACAGAGAGATCAAAAGAGACCAAAAGGGAGCTGGAGAGGAGGATGCCACAGCAGACTTTGCAGCTGTGAGGAGCACCAATGGGATAAAAAATGCCCTAGCGAGCAGATGAGCATGCAGTAGCTGGTACCAAGACTTCAGAGCATGAAGATCAACAGCACTGGCCATGATTAGAGCTCAAACCACATCCTCAACTCAAGAGATGACTGCAGATAATCCCTATCATCTTCTCTACCTCCATTTAGATGCCAGCCAAGCTGAAAGCCACCTTGGGATATACCTGGCTTCATCCCTAACGCCTGGGACCAGATCACTGCAACTTACAGTAAACTTCTATTGTCACCTAAAGAAATGGGAATTTAAAACTTGCTTTAAACAGTGCCATTTCACAGTTTTGCATCTTCCATTAAACAACTCAGACCCATTTTTGCGTTCCATAGATTCAGCTTGTACTATTACATTTATAGCATACCCTTTCAATGCATTTTCTCTTTATTGATTGGCATTGCCCAAACCTATTTCATTGCCTCCCCTCAAGGATTGAAATGACAAAGTGAGATAAACAAAAAATACCAAGTTCATCATGTTTAAAACTGCTTTTACAGCTTCTTGGTATCTATGCTCCCTCTCTTTCTAGCCATCTTTTGCTGATAGGCTCTAATCACAAAACGATTTTGCAAAGACGCAACCGCAGCCAGGTTGGCTCTACCCTTTGTGATATGTCTCTGAAAGATTAATGTTTTGATTAAAAGAAGCTTGATGGAATTTTCTGATAGAAAATTTTTCATAAGCACATGTGCCCCCTATTCTTTGATCCTAGCTTGGCATTTGCGGTTAAGGAGAATGGAGACAGTAAATCCTGACAGTGCTCACACTCCGCACAGTTCATGGTAGGTGGCAGCACAAAACCGGCTGGCAGCTCAGGCTTCACGTTCACTTCAGTGCCAGCCTGGGCAGCAGCTCCCCTCCTCGATCAGGGTTCACAGGTTCCCATAAATACCAAGTGATTTCACGGTACTGTCCACTAAATATTTTACTTCTGACAAGTCATGTTTCAAAAATGAAAAGAGATATGACACAGATGGCAAGTGACAGGCTCATACATTTTGACTTACAATTAAAAAATTCTCAATTCATTGTTATTAAATGGAAGAAAGGAGATCGATTTTTTTCTTTTCTTTTTTCCCAGGCAGAAGCATGCGCTTGAACAATCTTTTGATCACATATTTATGGAGCACTAGTGTCTAGTCGGTAGGAAGGAATCTGGCAATGAGGCTTCCTGAATTTTACTTTTAAAGCTCAGCCATTGATCTCTTTGTTGCTTCTGGCAAATCACTTTTTTGTGTTAGGGTTATCTAAGAGTAAAATGCTGTAATATAATGCAAGCACAATGAAGTCTATTTAATCTCTGTAAATTATTTTGCGTAATTTAAACAAAACAGATGCCCAAACACCACTCTGAGGAGACACAAAGTCCCACTTAGACTGGAAGGGCCTGTATGTTGTTTATTGAGATTTCAAGGGTCAGCCTCAAAACAAGCAGTTTTCAATCATCATTCTCATACTACCTACAGTTTTCAATCATCATTCTCGTACTACCTACATCCTCCTTTTTTCATCAAAACACTTCCTTCCTTCACTGACAAAATGACAATTCCTGTTAATAGTCCTGTTAATAGTAAGAGTAGCTCTTTACAGAAAAAAAAAAAAAAAAAGTTACGAGCATGATTTTCCATCAACTTGAATCCTGAATAGTTCTTTTACATTATGATTTTGCATTCACTTTGAAGAGACATAAAGGGGAATATAAGGTTTAAGGTAAGTTTAAGGTAGTAAGGAAAAACTGCAACTGCTATTTAACTCCCATTTCACTATCCGAGAATGAATATCCAACATCCCATAATTGTGACAAATATGAAGGCAGAAGGCTATATTCAGTTGGTAATTTCTGGGCTGCTTATATGAAACAGCTCTAAAAAGTAAGAAATTAAGGTTTACAACAGCCTCAAGAGTATGTTCCACACATAGAATACACTAAGAAGGAAGCCTTCAAGATGCTTAATGAAACACAAATGTTAGCAGAAAAAGGAAGCAAAGTATCAGTAAAATACATAAGGAGAGACAATGAAAACCAGTATGCTCAAGAACTCTGAAATGAGAAGTGACTTAAGATTGGTGTCTAAAAAAGACGATGACTTATAGGGTCAAAAAGAGATTAAAGAAGGATATAGGATGACATAAAAGGTTGAAAATAGGGCAAAATTGCAGACAACATGTCTAAAATGAAGAAACATCGATTTCAAAAAGTAAAAAACTGCAGTTGCAAGAGATAAGCAAATGCTGAAAACAGAAAGCTGAAAACATTTCCTGCCTTAGAGGACAGAAGATAAAAGGAAAGAGAACTAAACCCACATACACGAAACATTGTTCTCCCTTACATCTTGGCTTTTGGGTTTTCACACTCACTTCTCATTTATTCTTCAGACCTGTCTAATTTTTTAATATCATGACCCATTCTGCAACATTTGGCAGGAGTGTCTCAGGATTCTCCTCTTCCTGTCTCATGTTCTTTCAAACATTTTATCTGCAAATACAATCCAGCCTCCACCACTCCGTCATTCTTCTCTATGACCAGATCTGCCTGGTCAAAATCAAAGTGAGATGCACCTGAAACCCTCCTCATGGACCTACATGGTCCTACTTGCTTGGAACTACCTATCTTTATAGTTTGAGACAGACTTTTAGACCTAACATCTTCCCTTACTTCTCAGAAAAACCAACAAATAAAGCATTTATGATCTTCTCAGCATTCCTATCCTGTCCACTCTTTAGGGTATAGAATATCCTGACCAACTCCAACCTCTCTCTAGGTCCTCACATCCACAGTATGTCAGATTTTTTTTTTTTGCATGACATGCAGAATGTTACCATGAAGCCTTTCATACTAATCTCTGAAAACACCATTTTCCTAAATGCTTCTCCTGCATACACTTTCTCCAGGCACTTCCTCCTCCTCTGTTGCCTCATACTTAAACTGCTAATCTTTGCGTTTAAATCCTTCTTGCCCATGTCTATCTTACTTGGCTGTCACTGAGTATTTGGAGGTCAATTCCTGCCTCAGGATATTTCCTGACCTCAACATTTTTCATCTGCTTGTTAGACTTGAAACAAGCATTTTCTCTCACAGTTCTGACATTGGTAAGAGGGGCCCATAAAGATCCCTTCAACTAAACCATGATCCCTAGTCCAACCCCTCCTTAAACCACATTGTGATGTCCCAGACATCTTAACAAAGCACAAGCCCCTTGTTGCATAAAACCAAACGCAGCTAATCCTCCTGCTCATACGCTCCTGTCTGCCTAAATCTGTTGTATCTTGTCACAGTTAGACACGATTCCTGGGGAGTCTCTCTGTGATCTGTGCTCACACACTGCCCAAAAAGACCTCCCAGATGCTACTGGAGGACTACAGTTCCCTTGTACTACCAAACCATGTTGACATAATGCCCTATAATAAGTAGAATGCAGATTTAAATCACTAACTTGAAAAAGTGGACTTTAATATGAGCTTTACTTTTTACTTCGTGTTATAAGAAAACATGAAGCATAACACAAACCAGCAGAAACAGATTTATAAATTGACATACAAAGTTTGCTGGAATTATCCATATTTTACTTGATTAACTTCCATTGTTACAAGAAAATTCTTTCGATTTCTATATATTGGGTGTTTAATTCTCTGTCTTCCTGTTATACAAATTGTAAGATGACCTGAATTCTAGCTTGGAGTGGAAAGTTTATTAGGAGAAAATATGCTCTGGTTTATCAAGGTTAAAATCAAAATTTAATATAAACAAATGAACAAAATATTATAGTTTCCAGTGCTTCAGAAACCTTTAGCAAAAGGGAGATTCACTTATTTACCAGACTTTGACATATGTCTGATTCCTCAAAGTCATATTTTAAAATAAGCCGCAAGTCTGAAGAACCTCAGCATTCTCCATGAAATCATTATTCTGCAGACTGAACCTAATGCTGAGGTAATGTAGAGTCTGACCTTTCCAAATAAATCTCTTAATATATGCTCCCCTCCCGTCTTAGGAGCAACAAAAGCCTCTAAGGCAGCAACAAGCGAGGAATGAGGATAAGACGCAAGAGCACAACAAGAGCCAGCGAGATTTAAAGGTGAAAGGCTTTGGACATGACCCTACTGGGCAAGAAGAGGCAGAAAGGCTACATTTTTCATGAGTGCCTAGGGCATCTTGTTTGCAGAGTCTGAACCTCTGGTGAACAGCTCACTGCAGTTCCTGCCTTCTATTCTTGAATTTTATCAACCTGTTTTTTATGTTGGAGGGGTGAAAGGTAGACCAGGTGCCGTACATCAAATTACACCAGGGAATTAGCAGCACACAGAGTGGTCACTTATCATACCACTGGAGGTGCTATTACTTTTACCAGTATCAGTAAGGCTTAATTCCCAGGTATAAAGAACATTTCTTCTGAAACCTTCTGAATAAATATAAAATGAAATACTCCCACAAAGACCCATCTTCAGCAGAATGATGCTTCTCCTATCCCAGGATATCAGGGATAGAACACTTTAATAGAGGTGAGAGAAAAATGATGCTAATAAATGAACTGAAATGATTATTTGAGAAGAAAATTTTTGAAGAGGATTAAAAAAAAAAAAAAAAAGAAAAAGAAAGAGGGCATAGGAGGGAGGCTATCCCAAGTCCACTGCTTGGGCAGTGCAGAAAATCCACTCAGGGCTCTCCTGTAGACTTCTCAGGGACTCTGCTCACTTCCTGGGTCTGGTTTGGTCATTTTCTACTCAGATTTCACTCAATGAGTTCCTTCTAAAAATATAAACAAGCAAACAATCAAGGAAAAAAAAAAACTGTTTTTCTCAAGTCAAAGAAAAGGAGAGTGACAAAGACTGTGATTGAAGTAAGAGAGAAAAGGTAATTCTGAATTTTTTTTTCCTCCCCTCAAACACTGAAAGGATTCTTCAGCCATGCAGAATCAAGTGCACAGCAATGTCCTCTAAAAATCCTTCTCAACAATACATATAAATAAAAATTCCTTGTACATTTGGTAACTTCACTCCAACAAAGGACACTAAGAGAGACTCACACTGAGGTAATGCTGCAGTTATGCATTCCTAAGTAATGAGCTTTATCTCTCAGAATCAATTTTCCATTAATAGCATTCAGTGCTCCATCCAACTTTCAAATTAATCTGACCTGTGAACCCAGGGTGTTCTGAGGCTACTGGAATGTAATGTCAACACAACATAGAAAAAAATATTGCAGGAAGACTTTAATGACCAAACTGATGCTTAGTGAAGAATTTTAAGACAGTTTAATGGCAAACAGATAGTGTAAATTTAAAAAACACTAAAAGAAAAACAGAGATATATTTTAAACACAATGGCCTCTGCTGTTACTGCCTAAGTTGTAGAGTCAGTGAGATAAGCAATCTAAAGCTGCATTTATCAGGATTGTCCCAATAAAAGAAAAGAAAGTGTGTGTGCTATTGATCCGCAAGAAGTTTATTTCTTGCATTCTGCAATGCTGAAGGAATCAATCTCTTAACTAAAGAAAAAATAATGGTAATGATAATCAAAACGATGGCTTAGCTTTTGTAGGACAATGACTGCCGCGTGCTGGTAGTGTAATAACGTAACTGCCAGGTCTGATTGCGTCTGTGGCGCGCTAGCTGGTAGGCTATAATTACTGAAATCCATCCCTAACAGCAAGAGAGACATCTCCAACACATTCAGTGGGACAAGCAAATTATTAGGAGACTAAGTGCATTCATCTTTCTCTGCTGGCCAGGCCATAAGTATGTTTCAGTACACATGGCCCAAAGGGCTGAGATGATATTCAAGTGAAAGCAGATGTAATAAGTGTAGTCAACAATAGGTTGAAATATATTTCTATCTGTATGTCTTCACGTTTATAAATAGACTTATATTCTTAAACCCTCTTTTTTTTGGTTTACAACATATTTTTAAACAGACATTATTTCAGTTCAAAAATGCTACATGAAAAGATAAAATAAAATCTTGAAAAAAGATGCTTGGAGTTTTGCCTGAATCCACTACCTTTTTAAAGTAAATGAACTTACAGATATAGGAATATATAGCAAGAATACAAGAAACTCACCATTGTTTTGTTTTTCATGAATTCCTAACAAGTATATAAATATCATCAAATATGAATAAAATTTTGGAATATAGAGGGTTTGGCTGTCGTACGTAAACTGGAATCCCTTCACGAGTCACACAGGAGTTAAAGATAAATGCCAAAGAAATTAATTTTTGGAGAAAGTAAGAATACACTGGTAAGTGATTCTGTTCCAACAAAAACATTATCTGTGGGAAATAGTTTATCTTGCCATTGAAAAGACAAGTTTGTGAGTGAAATTGAAAGTACAAGCATACCGAGAATAAGCACCGCAGGCACCTGGCTAGAAGGGAAAATACATAAATAAATAAAAAAATGAAATGGAGGTGGTAAAGAAGCTCAGCATCCACACCTCTGCCACCAATATGAGCCACCAAGGAGCTGGGGCCCTGCTGTAGCCAGTGGGACCACATGCACCAGTCTCTAAATTTTTCCCTCTACCTGGACCCACAGCAGCCAGCTTCCTGTAGCTACAGCTGCGAAAGAATCAGACTTTCTTTTCCCCCTGTTGCCTCCACTCATGTATTACAAGATGCAGAATGCTATTTAAACTATGCAGATGATCTATCTCTACACCCACAAAGAGGAAACAGAGGCACAGTCAAGCCTAACAAAACAGCATAATTGGGAGCTACAAAGAGCAACACAGGAACTGCCAAAATGCACCAACACACTGCGATTTCCACGGCTGTGGCACGAGCCACCAAACCCACGTCATGAGCTGTGGGGGAGTTCAGTTTGCAGCTTTTGGCAAGCTCACAGCGTTCCTGTCAAGCTGAGGGCATAACTACATGACAGGCGTTAGGCAGATTGCTGAGCGTCACCTGGGAGCCTGGTCCAACACTACAGGGACACTTGGCCTTCTATCACCCCAGTGGCAAAACATGCTGTACAGGACAGACTGTAGTTTTAACCTGTAAAAGGGGAAAAATATAAGACTTCTTTCCTCCCACAACTTGGAAAGTGGGCTCATTTTTGTGTCTTTCATATGCCAGGTGAATTTTTTCCTCTTTTCTAGTAAATCCTCCAGATTATCCTCTCTGTAGCGCCCTACACAATATTCTGAAAACTAGTAACCTATACCAAAGAACAGACACACTTTCTAAACTCTGCTTTTCTAACACTATTTTACATCTGGAGTATTTAACTAAGATCTCATGTAGTGAATCTAGAATTTCAGGTACCCCATTTTATTATGTACAGAATGGGCAAAAAGAGCATTGTATCTGAAGAGAAAATTATAAGGAAACCTTGCAGCAGAGGAATTAAAGATTTTGTTTCAGATTACTTGTAATTATTTAATAGGATGATTATTACAAATCTATCAGGAAAATGCAGCAAACAGGTAGTAAATCTTTAAATATGAACAACTCGGAAAATGTCTACAAAAGAGATCCACTGGAGCACTGAGTTCTAGTTTATTTCATGACAAGATTATTTCCCATTGCAAATGCTGAATGGACTACAGTAATTGAGAAGTTCTTTTTGTGCCTCCATGGCACAGCACACCTTCACAGACACAGGAGAGGATGTGGCTAACAGCACTTTGACCCTTTTCTGGATGGGGCACCTTAGCAAGCTTAGCTTTTGAGCCTCAGTTTGTACAAACACTTGGATGTCCAATCATGTTGTTTCATTGAGAGAAAGGAAAGGATAACAGTTTTTTCTCTTTTCGTGTAGATTTTATAACAGCCGCTGAATCATACTCTTCATTAATATGATTTTTTTCTTAGCTGATAATCTTGACGGGCTTCAATAGCCCTAAGGCAGTGAGGAACCTGGCACCATAAATACCTTCAGCTCCAACACTAAGTATGATTGAAGGGATATTCTCAATACAGAATAACATACACTCAGTTCATTGCAAGTTAATTTTTCCTTATAAGCATTGTCAATTGAATGAAGAAGCACAAAACTGGGAACATCAAAATTACTGTAATGAAACTCTGTCTTACATGGGTTTTATTTATTACAGTGCATGAAGATGATCTGTATTCAGGGATAGAGCTAGATGAACTAGAGCAGCTGATGGATTTGGATCATTACTTATCAGGACATAAAAAAGAAAAAAAAATTACCCACATAGACAAAGCCTATGCATTTACTTAGGCATAATTACCCTGTCTAATGCATAAAACGCTATTCCGCCCCACAGTTTTTAGAACTAACCACTACACTAATTCATTCATATTCTTCTGATGTATCTGTTCATTTATTGAATTACCTTCAGTCTGTTTAAAGAAGATGGCTCATTTTGCCATTCAAACAAAGGGAAGATCCTTTAATAAGTCTTTGCCATTCAGTGTTTCTCATTATGATTGTTGATGAAAAATTAAGTTTTTATAAGATTCATGTAGGCACTTGAAGATCAGCATTTTGGTTATAAAAAGTCCTTCTTGGTAATTTCCTTCAACAGAAGCAAAAACGGGCATCAAAAACTCTTAAATATGTGCTTAAACAAACATACCTGACTTAAAATTTGCTAAATGACTAATTAGTACTTGCTGAACCAAATAAGAACTACTGATAAATGTTGTAGCAAGCCAGACTTCCAATACTGACAATCCAATCTAAACTAATTATTAAACAAAACAGGACTGCAGAGCTCAGGTTCGCTCTGTCCTACACACTGCTCCCTCATCATGCAGTCTTTATTCTGAGTCTTGATTTGGTGAATTTAGTACTTCCCTTCTGTGCCAAAAAGTAAAATGTCACTATGAAGGCAAAACCAGAAGCAGCTCAGCAACCTTACAATTCTTCATGTGCCAAAAGTCACTGAAAAGGCTCAAGACAATCGCTCGTCCCCTGTCTTGCCCACAGATGTCAAATAGAGCTGAGGAAGCAGAAGGAATCTCACTCAAACTTTTCTCAAGTTGCTCTTTGACTCTTTTTCCTCTGGAAAACCAGCTAAAGCATATATTATCTATATATATTAATCTATCTCTACATTGCCTACTACAATGTGGCCAGAGCATCTGAGCACATTCATAATATAAATAAAAAGAGTAAATAACAATGACACGTACTTTTTTAACTGCAGAAACTCATCAACCATGCTCTAACGTACATCACATCCATTGCTACCATTGCTCCCTGTTCATTAAACAAGAATGAATCCTAGGGGAGGTATCATTGAGTACAGACACGTCTCCAATACACCAAATCATATCCTGAGCCTGCAGTAAAGCTAATAAAATCATATTAAATACATTCCAAAAGTTCCCTTGGCTTAGTCAAGGCCACTTGGGCAATTTATAATTTAAAGGAGAATATAAGATTAGAAAGAGCCAAAAACAGTGTGATCTAGAATTTGAAACAACAGTTTAACGTCCCTGTCACACTCAGAGGACATATTAGTTTACAATACAGACTACTGAAATACTCTCATAGAGAATTCAGTAGTTCTTTGTATTTTCACTTTACTTTCACAATTTATACATCCATCAGTGTTGGGCCCCCCAGAGAAGACATATATATACACACTATTTATGAAATCCGTACAGTTAAAACCACTACATATTGAAGATATCTACGAGCCACAGTAATCACAAACACATCTGTGCTATACCCACCCTCCCAGTCACCAGCAGCCTCCTCTCCGGGCCTGTGTGGTTTTTAAGTGGTGATGTCCGAGACACTCTTACAGCCCCTGTCTGAGCTCTGAACTTTAAATGGCGTAATATCATAATTCTATTATTTTTTTCCAAAAGCTGAGTATGTGATCAATCACAAGAGGCTTTTAGCATAAATATTGATTCTTTATTCATAACTATGCAGATCTTTTCAGAATGTCAGTACTTCCCTTCTTAAAAAAAATATACATACACACACACACTTTCTTCTGAGCTACAAGTAGGTAACGTCTGTAGAAGCTTGTTTACCTGACTAGTTTTTAGTATTAGAAAGGACAACTCAATCCTTAGCTTTTTCTCCCTCCCATGTTTTGTTCCAAACACAAATTTTAATTTCAAATGATTCTGTCTGAAGAACCACCACCTCATTAGAGTTAAGTCCAACCCTGAACAAGGAGCTGACTGATAAATGCTGAAGTTGGGTGCTTTAAAAGGAATACCTCCCTTTGCAGCTAACTAAGAAGGTTTATTTGGACTCAAAGCTTCTTACTATTTAGTTCACTTTTAGGAAAACTACTAAAGAAGAATAAACTAATCACACAAAAATCTGGATAATATTTTCATACAGGAATCATTCCAAGCGTGCTGTATTCTGAGCTACACTGGGGCAGCCATTCAGATTTACTGTTTCATATTAACACCTCACATCAGGAAAGGGTAGAGGAAACCAACTAGCATTTACTGTAACACCAAAATCTAAACACTGTCTTTCAGGATATCTGAACTGTTAAAAACTCTGGAAAATCTTGAAATAAGACTATTTTTATTAATATATTTGAATATAATAAGAAACTGATTTTGCAAAGCCATCTTAACTGAACATCAACTTAAATTCTTTCAAAACTAGGCCATTCTCCATTTATGTTTTTTCCAGAGCAGCTACTGGGTTTTTATTTGGAGGAAACTTGCCAACTGTGGACAAGCACTCTGCTGATATTCAGACACACACGTGGAACGGGTGCTGCTGTATTTTCCTAACTGAAGATTTCAAAAGCAAATCTTACTGTGATTTTACGAGCTACTCTTATCCCAGTCTTACAATAAGCTGCTTTTCACACTTACACAATATCACATACTGGAGTGGGGGATTCCCAAGTGCTTTTCATTTATTACAGGATAAGATGTAAAAACCATGTGCTGGAGCTAACTACCACATTAGCAGCTTCTGTCACCAAGCTGGTAGGGAAATCTGTCTTTGCATACTATGGAGCCTGCTCAGAAGGAACCGCTGAAAACAAGTTTCTGATTGCGCGTACACAAGATATACATTTCTACCATGTTGACATATACATCTGTCAGACATTCAGGACTCCTATCCTTTCAGTCCTTCTCTAAGAACTTCCACACAGGGAAACAAGAGCACTGAAGGGATGTTTAATTCCGCCCTGGCCCCACTGCTGTCCCAGCAATAGTGAGGGAGCACCACGTCCTTCTAACATTCCCCAGTGGTCCAGCCCAATCCACTCATGATCAAAACATGCACTCACAAAAACCTGTGCAGACACACCCATTCCCAAGTATTTATTTGACCAAATAATTGGCTTCTCTGCTACGCAGGGTCTAGTTGCACCACCACTTGCTCCTGAGCCACAGAGAAGGTCCAAAACCAGAGGGAAAAGACTTCCTAACCACATGATCAACTCTCACAGCTCCCTCCATCCACAGAACCTGCAACACTGGCAGTACACTGCAGCATGGAGCTACAGATTCCTCCTACAGCTGCCCACCATAGGCAGGCCCATCAGATGGCTGCACCATGTCCGGGCAGCATCTCCTCAGAATCAGTGCTGCGTTTCTAAGGCCTGCACTGCACTTTGGTACTGCATGGCCTTTCCTCTTTTAATTTTAGCCCGAGTGTTTCATAAATATCATGTATTTGGATACCTGTTCCAGCTTCACTCTTATTTTCTCATGGGTGAAATCTAGGCCTCACTATAGACTACATCAGCTTTGCCCCATAATGGAAGAGAGCAGAGCCAGTATTTGATTCTTGTTTTGATACCCTACCTAAAAATCTCTCACAGTTAGCTTTCATTGTTAGGAAACTAAAAAACTCACTTAATCTGACAAAGAAACTTCCATTTGAAATATTTATAATTATAAAAACACAAAAATGGCTTACCTAGTCTAACTGAGTTTGAACAGTAGCAGAGCAAAAACAAAAAGATGAAAGGCTCCTTTTCCTATGAATGCCTTAAACCTGCTCCTGAAAAATGGCAAGTGGTGTGACTGACATGAAATTAACCTGTCTTCCCCTTTTAAAGCATGTATGTCTATAATGCTAAATATCACCATGATCATTTAAATTAGTCTTTAGTTTGCACAAGAGATTTGTGGTGTTACATCTACCAGCACAGCTTCATTTCATGACACATTAATGCACTGTAATGTCAACAGTACTCAAGCATTCAAAATATAATAGGAGATGAACACTGGCCAAAGAAACACGTTTGGCTGAAGTCAGGTTCTTGTAGACTGAGGTCATTTTCTAGGAAGAAACTAAACCAAACTAAGAGTGACCATAAGAAACAGTTCTCTTGTTTAAATGAGTTGCTGAATGCTTACCAATCAAGCATCAAGTGCTTTCACTTGATTAAGTGAAAGTACAAGTGAACAAAATAATGGCAACCAGCTTTTTAGCTAGTTCTGTAATAGTTTTTAAGGGATTCAGTTGCATGTATAAGGCTCTTCTGAATGAAAAGACAGTAAGGTACCTGAGAAATTTAATATGAAATTCAGTGATATGAGTGTTTTCTTACCAAGTGTTAAGATCTCAAATCCCTTTCCTGATAGCACCACCTTGCAGCTCGCACCATAGCGCTTCCTTGGAAGATCCTAGCCGTCAGGATTGCAGGTAGCCTGGAAGTGTCTGAGACACTTGCTTCANATTCAGTGATATGAGTGTTTTCTTACCAAGTGTTAAGATCTCAAATCCCTTTCCTGATAGCACCACGTTGCAGGTCGCACCATAGCACGTCCTTGGACTTCCAGGCCTAGCACTTAGCACTTGGACTTCCAGGCCTAGCACGTCCTAGCACTGCAGGTAGCCTGGAAGTGAGAGAGACCCTTGCTTCACCTCAGGACTCTCACCTCATGCTCTTCAGCAGGACAGAAATTCACACACACAGAGCCATGTCACACACCCAAACCCCTTCCATCATTTGAGCAATTCACCACAGTTAATAAAAGCCTCAGGTCTGCTTGCTTAAGTAATGTTAGCTACCCAGCTAGGAGACCACACATCTACAGCAGGGAGACCAAATCCCCAGCAGCAGCCCCTCAGCAATAGTTTTAAGGCAACTCATCCCTGTGAAGTGATTGCTAACTTCTGGCTAATTACTGTTTCTCTCTGAGGTCTGTACAGTAATTACCAGATTTATTTAGGATGCAAAATATTAATCCCCTAAAATTACAGTGACAAGATGGTTTTCCTTCTGGGTTCCCCAGCTAGTTTCCAGGTTGTTGTGGGATATATGAGTAATTTACACTAGACCAATTCTTTCATCGTGGCAGTAGTTGTCTCAGAATCAAATAAATAACTTATAACCAACACACTGTTCCTTCTTAAATAAAACTTGGCTCCTCTGGTAAGCACAGTCCGTGTTCATGGAAAACAAGTTGACAGCAGAATCCATGAGCTGGATTTTCTCCCAGCAAGACACCTTGCCACTCTACACACCTTTGAATTAGTCATCAGTCTTTCAATGAGGGATTGTTCCTTTCATGTTGCCAATAAGCATTCACACTTTTACTTTTAACACAAAACAAAAATCAATAACCTGAAACAAGATACTGTATTACCAAATCTCACTCCTTTCCTCTGTATTGCTCACACGGACAGGACATATTTTGGAAAGGAGACTTGCCTTTGATCTCTTGCTCTTTGTGCAGCACCTACCACAACACTTCTTACCACCACCCCAGCATCACCAAGGTGAAGTGGAAGGAAGTTAAGACCATCAGGGTTACTCAGAGGACCCTTAGGAGGTCCTGTTGAGCAACCTGTGGAGGTTCCATCCTTGGATACTTACAAAATCTGACTGCACACAGTTCCAGACAACCTGCTCTAAGTGACCCTCTGCTTGAGGAGGGAGTTTGGACCAAATCATCTCCAGAGATGCCTTCCAATCCCAACTCTTCTATGGACACAACCTAGATTCAATTTATCTTACAAAGAAACATTTCAACTGCTTAGAACTGCCAATCCAATACCTCCAGAGCAGTGTGTTTTGCCAAATAAATAAATAATAATAATTTAATACATTACCCTACATTACTAACACATAAAAGATTAATTCTATCTAGACTGTCATAGCTCTAAACATGTTGACAGCCCACAATTCTACAATTATTTTCTTTTACAGCAGAAAAATCTCTTGATGACACAATCATCAACAAATAATTTATGAACCATTTTATTTTTTGCATCTCCTTTGGTATTTTCAATCTTCTGAATGAGGCCAGTGTCACACATTTTATTAGTACTGTAAGAAACATGCAAAAAATCACTGTTCACCATCCCCACATTTTACTTGCCTGCTGTTTATGATGTTTGTCTGTTCCTTAAATACTTGAAAATCCTTTAGACAAGCTGAACAGAATCACCCAATGACAATTTTCTCCTGTTTTCTTTTTTGTCTAAACTACTCATTTTCCTCATCTGCTGCATTCTTCATACTAAGTGCTGGTATGAGGATACCTGTTTTTAAACACAGGTTGTTAGGCTCCCTTCCCACTTTCTCTATGCACTTTGACTAACATGTTTGTATCTAACATTTATGTTCTGTTGAAATTAATAATTATACTCCACTGTTGCTTAAACACTTTCCAGATCTCCAGGCAATTGACGATTCTAACCAATGTTAACACGTTCTCTTTCTGTTGCATCTTTTCCTTCAATGGTATAAAATATTTTGTACCATTCTTCCCAGTGAGTACCTTTGGAATACCTCTCCTATTCTGATGCTGTTATGAAATCTGTGAGCTGCAAATGTACATTTACCTCAAATCATGTGCAATGTGTGTCTTAGTTCTGTGGAAATAATTCTGTCACTCCAAAGTCTTTCATGTAGTATTGAACTGTAAAGAAACATTTTTCCACTTACCTTGTGTTTACTGTATTTATTCATGCAAATTAAATATTCTAACTACTGATATTTAAAATTATATACTCAAATATTTAAAAAAAAACTATTCAAAAAGGTAGTATTGTTACAAAAAAGTAAAGTACTTGGCTCTGAGCTGCAGTGAAATGGGACCTATTCCTTTATGACACAAATATGTCAAAGACGCACATTTTTCAGGCTT
This sequence comes from Crypturellus undulatus, assembly GCA_013389825.1. NCBI lineage: Eukaryota > Metazoa > Chordata > Aves > Tinamiformes > Tinamidae > Crypturellus > Crypturellus undulatus. The sequence continues at coordinate 125,757 of VWPW01006745.1, read as the reverse complement.
ATTGGTATCAGGGGCAGAGTCTGGTTTCTGTATTTGTGATGGCAGCACTGCTGCACTTGAAGTGAAGACAGCTGGCAGGTTCTAACAACAGCTTGCTGCCCACACCGCAGTAAGTGCCACTCAACCAAACATCCCTCAGCCGCCAGTTCTTGCCTCCCCAAGCCTCCCTGAGCTCGCAGGCTGGGCTCAGGCCCAGCCACATGTCCATCCAGCCATCCGAGGCCTCTCTGCCCGGACAGATTGCAACGAGATCGCTACATAACTATGAACTACACACCTTGAATGCAGCCAGTTCTCTTTGGCAGACCCACCGCTCCCTGTCTGTGTCTTCCGGCTCTTCTGACCTCCCCCTCCCTGGACAGCACTTTAAATCATTCTTACTAGATATGTAACTTCTCATTTTCCTTGCATACTGCTCCAGACAGCCGCTCCAGTTCTTGCTGGCTTCACCCTGCCAGCTAAACCCTGCTGGGCCAACCTACGGATACGCTCCTGACATATGGCTAACTGGCAAGAGGACATGAACACGTTTTGGTGAACATCTATACCCCAAGCATCATGATTTTGGCTGGACAATGACAAGTGCTCAGTATTCAACCACTTGAAGCCAGCATGTTCAACTGGGCATTTTCAAGGCCAAGTCACAGTGCCCCGAGCAACACAAGCGCTGCAAAGAGCTGTCACTGGCAAGAACACGCTCTAGCTGCTGTCTACCAATGCCTGCCTTAATGCCTCTTCTTGAAAAAATGCGGCATTCATCAGCTCCCCAGCCATCAAAAACCTCCTCATCATACATTATTATAAATAACTTTTATAAGAAAGAAAAATGTGAGAGGCACATCTCGGTGAGATGTCACTGTCTGCTCTCCTCAAGCCATGGAATAACTAAGAAATTTGATGGCTATTTTGGGAGCACTTACTAGGAGTCTGTTCTGCAACAACCCCAGGGAAAACTGCAGCTGCTGAAGAAGATGAGCCAAAATTTCATCCCAAGAATCCTGTCACAATCACTAATATTTTGGGGAAAGACTTCCTACGAAGAAAATGGGTTTTCCCTACAGTGCTCCAGTTTCTTTGAAGTTGTGCCAAATCCTTCTCTTTTCTAAGATGTGATTAGTCCTCCCTAAAGGCCAGAAGGGAATGCAGCTGTTTGCCATTTCTCCTTGCTGAGTGGCCATCTCCATTCACCATATGCACCTCAAATTTGTTACTGGATGAATAACCACATGTTTTTTTAAAACAAACACAGGCATCAAGTGCTAAATCATGTGGAGTACTACATAGGCGATTGGGTGGGACAAGGCAGAGAGGAAAGGAAAGAGTGGTAATTCTGCTTTTTCCTTGAATGAGGCTTCTGCTCTTCTTGTTAGAAGGTGGCAGTGACATCTCTACTAATCCACCAGGCCTTACCTCGCTGTCTTCTAATCACTCGCCATAATCCTTTCCCACCCCTGAAGGGGATGCTGTGTCACGCAGCAGGGATTTCACTCCAGTAGGACAAGCTTTACTGTTCACATCAGCTACATTACCCAGATCGTCTGAGGGCCCTTCACATGGCACTGTCCTGTCGGAGACCTCCCCTCTGCTGTCCTCCCTTCTTGACTGAGGACATGGAAATCGTTTCAGCTCACAACCCAGAAAACTGGCCTAGAGAAACAGCAGCCCACTAGTGGAAGGGGCAATTTGGTAGCACAACAACACAAAGCTAAAGGTCTAATTTCCAGCACTGGACTTTAACAGCACTTACTTTAACTAAGATACAGTTTTCCCATGGTAAATAAACATATACAAGAGTGAGACAGGAACAGAGAGGGAAACGCCTCCAGATAGTAATGTTCAGAAAAAGGTCTCCTTAAAGGGCACCAGCTGAGCTTCTATTATGGATACCAAGTGTAGAGAGATGCTAAAGAAACCCACCTCCTAATTTAGACAGTCACAGAAGTTAGTAAAGCTAAAACTAAAATGACAAAAATAAGATATCATAATCATTATGCGGCTCAATAGTTGTGCTGCTGAAGTGTAGGAGGCCAGAAGTTTTACATTTTTTGTTGTAGTGCACACCTTTTGTTTGCGATTGTTGGATAGTTGGATAGTTCACACAGCACACTGACTCCTAATTCAAGTCAGTGGACTGCTAGCCAGTAAGTCCTGAGCTCTCTTTTTGGGTAGTCCACTTAATGTAACACAATCAAGAGGCACCGCTATTGCCAAGGGCTTTGCTGCAGTACAGAAGATGAGCTGCCATCTGCACAAGTCAATGAAATGGCACCCTCTATTCCCCAATTAACAAGGGTAGAGCAGTACATTCAGAATACTTTAAACAAGCAAAAAGAAATAAAGGAAAAAACATTATTCAGGAAAAAACAACTACCAACTAACAGACAAATAAACAAAACAAAAAACAAAAAAAAACAAAACAACAACAAAAAAAAACACCAAAAGCCCTTAGATTAGATGAGCAGTCCTATGACCCTACCAATTTCAGAAAAGGAAGGCCATAATCACCATAGTGCCTGTTTAACACATCTCATATAATCCTACAATATATGAAGCAACCCAGGTACGAGCAGTTGACTGCAATAAAATAGCTACACGCGTGGTCAAGATATGACATTATAGGGAATCATGTTTCTTTGCCTCTGGGATTGTTTACCACTGTCAGCAATGGGGTTATCTTTCTAGTGGTTTCAAGGTTCACACATGGGGAACGTCCGTGCCACAGGACGGTGCTGCGTTTTGCAGCGCAGTTCAGGGAGACGGTAACAGGCAGGGGCAGGCAGGGCAGCCCAGGCGCTCCAGCACAGCGGGACCAACGCTGCCTTGCAGGATCCGTCCTGGCTACAGGCTCTGTTACTGCTCAGAGCATCGCTAATTTCTTGCTTTGTCCCCCTGCTCCGTCCGTGCATCCTCACAAACCACATGAGAATTTTAATTCTCAGGCTGACTAGAACTGTCAGTGCTCCTGACATTATTACTCTAGGGGCTGATGAACCATGCATACAAACGGGCAATAGCAGGCCCCTGAAACCAGCATATTTTCTGCCTCCTTTCAGGAAACGTATGGGAACATATATACCAGACATAAGCACACAGAACTGAGTTAACTCATTGCATTTCTAGCACATTTCTGATAAAACAAGAAGTAGCAGGATTCCAGCATACCTGTGCTTGGAGAAAAGCTGACCTCCACCCGAGAGCTGTGAAGCAGGCAGCATTTTGTGCCACTGATGCGGGAAATAGTTACATCATAAATCTAGTAAGCGAAGCTTGACAACAGCTAGAGACTAGCAAATGTTGCACCTATAGATAACAACAGAATCTTCAGAAGACCTGCTGGAATGGGCACACGTCTTGAAAGCAAAGCAAGTGAGGAAAAAAAAAATGCATAGCCATACAGATCGCAAAGNCTGCTGGAATGGGCACACGTCTTGAAAGAAAAGCAAGTGAGAAAAAAAACGCATAGCCATACAGATCGCAAAATATGAGATAGAAAAAATGCTAGCAATACTCAACATGGTCTGCACAGTGGCTGCAATCCCATTTCTACAGTGACTTTTAAGAAGCTATGTTAGTGGTCCCACCTGAACTTCATTACAACATCTGAATACAAGACTGATAATGAAGATGAACAGAGAACTGTAAATAAAGCAACTGGTCTACCTCTTTCAAATGGATAGATCCCCAAGTAAAGTAGTCACACTGGAATCCCACAAAATCTACCATCTTATTTAACATTTTCATCAATTGCATTGACCAAGTAGATGCAGTACGTATAAAATAATATGAGAAGATAACATCAGAAAAGAACATGACTGAAATATATACACTATTCAATAGTGAAAAAAGGAAATAAGACATTCCAAAACACAAGGTCAAACATGTAAGGAATAAAAAGAGGAAATTCCAACCTACACTGAGATATAGCTCACTTGTTAACAACTCAGAGACAATGGACACACAGGCATGAGCTGGTAATTTTAATCTGAGAAGGAGTCATAAAAAAGACACTGCTATGGATGTCACATTTGAGATATTTTCAGCAGAGGTAGGGAGATACCAGGGGGCAGTATCCAAAGTAAGGATATTCAATAATACATATTGTACTATGGTCAGCCACACACACAAAATAATAATAATAATAATAATTATATATATATATAATAGAAGCTGGAATTTGGACTGTGCACTGAAAACAGGACTTGTGCCCACACCATTACTTGGGTGAGAGCCTCTTATCTTTTTGCAGACCAAGAAACTCTCTGCTCAGACTACCCAAGTGAGTCCTGGGAAGGGATGGGGTATTTTTTGATAAAAGCCTCACAGGGCTCAAAGAAAGGAGAAAACAATTGTTTAACCTGGAGGTGAGTGTCACAGAAACACAGTGGCAAAAAGGCACAGGAATAAAACTGACGAGGGAAGATCCCTAACCACACAGAACCTTTCACTTACTGCTGTTGAGAAAATTCCCTCTGCTTATTCTAGTAGCATTTGCAATGCCTGATGCTGTACATCCTGGGTTCACCCAAGCGATGTGTGTGGGCACTGCCAATCCCTGGATCCCGTTAAACACGCGGCTCCGGTTGCCGGGGCTGCTGCGCTGCCGGCCCCGACGTCCGTGCGCAGGGGCAGCTCTGCTGGCTCTCCACGAGGGGCAGGGGTTTGACATCAGCCAAGGAGCAAAGGTACCCAACCAGAGCAGTCAGGTTACTCAACCAGAGCACTCAGGTTTCCAAATCCAATCAGAGTGTCAGGAGTAAAAGCAACAACCACATGCAAGAATTTGCAACTAGACTGCTCCTGGAAGAAATTGGGTGGGTGGTTTTTGAGCAAAGGTCACAACTCAGCGAGCCGCACTGCTCAGTACCCCTCAGTAGCTGTTCTCCTGACAGTTCCTTCACAGTTAACAGGTCTTCTCCAAAGCAAAAGGACCTCTGGCCCCTTGGCCAAGGCCCCCAGAGCCCTCAGGATCATGCAAATTTTATTACCAAGTCAGACACAAAGGCCTCACACTTCTCAAGTTCCATCATCCCATAGTGCTTATTTTAGCTTTCTTTTCACAATACTAAAAGCTCAGGTAAAACTCTTAACAGAGATTTCCCTTAACTCCCACCATAAAATACTGTCTATTAAAGGGGAGGATTTGGCATTGCTTGAAATAGAGAAGAAACAAGAGCAGCAGTAAAACTGAAGATGTTTCCCATCTAACTGCAAGTAAAATGTTCATTGATTCAACCAATCACTAGAAAAGGGTCAGGCAAGAATTTGGCCTATTCATAGAAAAAGCAAGAACTACAAGTGAGGATTATAAGTAAAATACAGTTAAACTACAAGTGAGGATTATAAGTAAAAGACAGTTAAGAGAGTTACTTTTTTTTTTTTTTTTTAAATATTACTCAGTCTGAAAAACTAGATTTATTTAACAGTGTGTAACTGAGCGAGAAAACAAGACAGTTATAAAGCTGCATTATAGAGATCTGAAGAATATTGCACTCCATGGAGAGATGAAACTTCTGAAAGATCTATGTTCCATATGAGAAATCCAAATAGAGCAAAACTTGTAAAGCATAAAAGTTCTGAGACTTTTCAATCAGCCATATAGTTTTGGAAAGCTACAAGAATCCATAATTCAAGACCTGTGTGTAATGGAAATCAGAGATCTAAAGCTGGGAAAAAAATATAGTTGTTGTTGACCAAAATGTACAGAAGGGCAATGAGGAGAGGAATTGTCACGCAGAAAATGTACTGAAATCAAGAAAGTTTTGCTAGAGAAAGTTAGACTTAGCCACCGTGATAACGAAATAAATAATCCGCGCAATACAAAAACACAGGAGGTAGCGCAGCGTTCCTGGGAGTGCGGGCAATGGAAGCATCGGCAAAGAACTCGCAAAGAGGAAATGCAAAGCCCTGCAGTGCCCTGTCTTAACAAAGAGCTATTAGATTTGTGACCATAATATCACAGAAGGCCAGGAAAAGTGTTACTCCTGCAAAGACAGGGAGGATCCAATCTGCAGTAATTCAGGATTGGAATACAGGCCTGAACAGAATAACTAGATTACTGAGGAGCCAGTAGGGCTCCTTCAAATGGAAAACATAGAAGATACGGACTTCCTGTGGAGCATACAAACCACGACGTGCTACCCGCCTTGCTGTGGGTCCTTGAACAACACGAGCAGCCAGTTAGCCAGATCTCGGACCCACTGGATCCCACCTTGAGACTGCACCCATCTGGGGAGAGAAGAAAAGGCAAGAAGTTTCCTCCCTAGTAGAAAATAACACACAGAGGTTTTAAACAGCCTCGATGCCACAGATACTTTACCCTGCAAAAGAACTCTGGAACCCTACATGAATTCTGCACAACATTTTTGCATGGAATATACTTTCCATGCAAAAATGGAATATACTTTCTTATAAGCTTATGGTTTCCATTCCATGAGAATCGTGGATGAAGTAGTAGGAACACAATCACTGGAAATGCTAGATTGCTTGGACACTGAACTCAAAGACTCTTATTCTCTAGCTATTAACATCTGAAAGCCCTGCCAGACTTGGAGAAATGCCCTATTTTAAAAAAATCCTCCGTTTGATTAATGGAAAAATACACCCCTATGCCCCCAATTCATTTAGCTGTGTGAAACCATAGACATTTCATCCCAATAAAGCTTCAGAACACAACACTAAATTTTGCACACTCTTAGCATGATTACTTGCAATTATGGCATATGTATTATAGCAAATCCCAAGTAAATTATGAACTCTGCACATTACAAAGGAGCTGTGAAACGCTGATTGATTTGGACAGTTTGTAGTTCATTAAGTTCATTTCCAATTCTATCTCTTCACACAATTTCAAAGCATTCCGTAGTGCAAGCCCATTTTCAATTAGTAAGGAGAATGAAACAAAAAAGAATTAATTATAAAAGTGGCAATCCCCATTTAAATCTTCATAGTGCAGCAATTATTTATGTTAAGTGTTGAGAAATTGGGGAGTTGTACTTGTCTAATACAGTTTTTTTTTCCTTGATATACATCTCATATATATTAAAGCTGTACAAAGTAGGGGTAGCAATTTTTAAAACAAGAACTAAATTATCACTCAGACCCATATAGAGCTCCAAGAGATAGAAAAATGTCTATACTTGGCTAAAACCAAACTAAGTGCCTTGACTTGATCCTTCTTACTGCTATCCCACTTTCACCCCAAAGTAATTCCATGCTTTGGACTCAAGTTGACATCTCTGCTGAAAAAGTGGTAAAGGAGCATTAGTGTCAGCAGAACCTCATGCTGAGCAATGACCACCTGGAAGTAGCAACCCTGGTTTCTCCCAGGGTTTGCCACTGCCCAGAGTGGCAATAACTACTACACAAACCACTATCACAAGTTATCATGGGGAAGAGGGGAAAGGAAGCCTTTTTGATACGCTTTTCAAGTCCTCAAGTGAATATATACTCAACCCCCCGGTCGGGTGGTCTGTGATAGTTCTCAGTGTTTGCTAAGGGAAGAATGTGGCACTGCCTCCTTACAGACCTCTCCCCAGTGCCCCCTCCCAGGCTGCTTTCAGACACAAGTGCAAATAACTACATAACATTCAACTGACAACAACAAGAAAGAAAAATTAGGGGTTCACCCCTTGAACTGCAAGTGCAATTTATTATTCTACAGCCCTGACCTCCTTTTAACACGTGAGCACTCCTCTTTCAGAGGGACCAAATACCTCCAGTGACCATCAGAAAGAGAAGGAAGAAAAGACCAAGCGCATTCAGGGCTGTCAGTTAAAAATGACATAACTTAATTTGCTAATTGTACTGCCGTCATCTCCATCGGAGACTGTCATGTTTATGATGGGATGTTAGCTGTGGCTGCAGATGCACAGTGCTGTAAAACAACTTTGGTAACTGCACTGACTGGATGACTGTCATCTATTGCCATTTGTCACTGGCACCGACTTCCTGCCCCATGGCCAAGATTTCTGCTTTAGCCACCGGCACCTGCTTCACTGCCCTCTTCATCATGGGCTCTTTTTTTTCCTCCCACTTGTCATTTTTGTAGCTGGTTCCTAACAGCAGAGCAACTGGGAGGGAGGAGGAAAATGAGGGATACTGGAAAACAGAATCAATAACTAGCTGAAAAGCTGCAGAGGAAAAAACAACACTGAAGCGAGGCCCAGATCTTTTCTGTTCCTGAACTATCTGCACTGTTCTGAGGTTCTCATCTATCTCATCAAGTCCGCAGCACTGAGGGGATTGTTCCTTGCAGGGCTCAAGATGTTTCTGTTTTGTTTTTAAGTCCTGTTTTTAACATATCAGAAGATCATCTAGATGACATCAAACGTGCTGGGGTATCAATGTGGCTTGAGTTGGACCTGGAAACAGCAGGGAAACGGGTATGAGGAACCCCTCAAGGGTGCTACGAGCCACACTGCTCAAGGTTGCCTGGCTTTGCCCCCACACCTCTTCAGCTTGTATTTTTGTTTAACGTTCCACCGTCAGTTCATAAAAAGACAGCAACTGAGGTGAAATTTTAAACATATAAAGACCCTTAAGAGGTGAATTTGATTTTCAATTTTATTTTAGACCTAATACCGTACTAAAAGAAAGAGTCAATCATGTCATTTGAGGAGGAAATATCTCAGCACAATATATTTCTTCTAAGCTTGTCTGTACAATCAATGGAACTAAGAATATTTTAGAGGATATCATTATTGCTTTTTATTCTATTGAAGGATAAATTAGGAGCAATGTGTGGATTCCTTTTCAACACGCACACTGAGAGCTGCTCTTGCACTGGGGGCATTGGCCGAGTCCCGCAGTCACTCAGTTGACTTGTGCCATCAACCAGCGAGACCTTTTCTTGTCAGCCCCACCACACCGTTGAGTCAAGCTGCAGTTGTTCATGCTGACAGAATTCCCCAGATGGGGGAGGGTTTTGCCTCCCATTTCCAATTCTCAGAGCCTTCACACACTGCCATGCTCTCCCTCATTTCCTTAATTTCCTCAGCTGATTCTGTCCCTACTTAGGGACATCAATTCCTTTAAATCCATCCCACCAATTGATGCAAAACCCCATCCACAGGGGAGTTACAGTCATTGCAACCATCTGAATTTATGGTCTACTTTAACAGCCTCTAACTACCGGTCATAAATGACATATGTACTCCAGCTCCACTTCACTACAAAAAAAAAAAAAAAAGAAATCCCACAGTACTGCCCTTGCCTATTTAGATTAAGGTAGGAAAAGCTTCATAACTCTCACTTGGAGACTGTTGTGTTTATTAAGCCAAATACCGTTTTCTTCTTTATCGTCCCGAGCAAGGTTAGGCTGGCAGTAGGACAGGCAGAGCAATAGCCATGGCAAGGCCAGACAGGTTCTCCTCCCCCAGAATTACCTTCCTTAGCCTCCATTCAGAACCACAACTCACTACAGGATGCAGCAACATGCCTGTGAAGGAGCATCCTTTGGTCATCTGATGGATAAAAAACAGTGCTTTAGGATATATACAGACTGCACAAACACTTCTTAGGGAAAATTCAAACAGTTTTGTTTTAATACAGAGTCCCGGATGGCCTGAAACTGCTGTCATGGTGCATAATGTTGCCTCAAATTACAATCACAGGCATTGGAATAATATCACCCTTGAGAGAAAAATAAGCTACTGACTTTGGGCTTTTAGCCATTTTCATCCTTGATTTGAATTAGCTTAAGTCTGGTGTGTTATTTGTGAAGACATAATAAATAAATAAGGTTTTGAGAGAGAAATCCTTCTGTTTAGGTTAACTAATAAATGCTACAAAATGAAAATACACTGCTGAAAGCTGAGAAATTTGCCCTTCAAGGCCAAGCTGGTTACAACACTGCAATTATCTGAAGACTGAATTAATCACTTACCAGCTTATAAATTTGCATATTTATTATTTTCAGAAAAACATTCAAACATTATTTCAATAGTGAGATCCCCAAAATACACACACACGGAGCCAGTGAGTTCCTTTGCAGCCCACTAGCCTGAACGATACTAATAAGCAAAAAACCTCCCTCGTTAGTTCTTTTCAACGCGTCCATCTCTAACCTTGGACCCACATGTACAACAAACAGACGCTCAAGGATATTATGTGGCAAGACTTGAAAATACAAAGTAATATTAAGTTAGGAAGGTTAAACTAGGGAGGATGTCATTTCTGAGAATTTATATCTGCTCTACTGGACAAAAGCATCTTAGCTAACATATGTTAGAGGGGAACCCAAAGTAAATATACTATTATTAATACCACTATACCGCTTACAAAGAGAAAACTTATTCAGGAAATCCAAAAGTATCAAGTGGATTTGAATCATTCTTTTATTTTAGAAGATAACACATGCATACCTATTTACTAAAGAATATGTGGCATTTTGTGAAAGACTGGAAATGTAAATGTATACACTTCTTGATTGAAATATTACATAAAAAGTTATTTATTGCTGACTAGGTTGGAAGTGTACAGTCATTTATGAGACTACTTATTCTTGGTAGCATTTCTTCTTAAAATAATCAGCTAACTAAGGACAAAGGAGAAAAATAGTATCTGAAAGCATTCCAGAAGTGTAATAAATTGTAAAAAGCTTACCTGGCTAAATAGCACTTCAATCTTTAAACAAATATAGTCAATGTTATTAAAACTAATAGAAATTTTTCTTTCTCTACATGGTATATGGATTTAAGCTCTCGCAGCTAATTCAGCAATCTAATGTAAATTCTTGTTTTTTCTCCTCTTTTTTTTTTTTCTATTTTCATGAGGATTCTCAGTAGTGCTTAAGTTTGCAAGAAAACAAAAACTTCATACCAATATTTTTTTCCTCTTTGGTATTTCTCCCTGTGCTGTTTCAGGTCCATTTCTTCTCTAACTTAAGTAGTGCAGATTGGGGTAGTTATTAGTGTAGAAGCGTCTGTTACCAAAGAGGTGGATCAACTTGCAACAGAGCAATAAGCACAAAAGGCTCAGACTAAGCTAGAAAAATAAAGTTTCAATATGATTTTATTGCTAGAGCTTTCTAGAGTTTGAGGAGACTCTTTACACATCTATTTTCCCCCCAGCCAGGCAAGAATACATAAATATTTCAACTCATTCTTTCTTTGTCCATGCACACTTGGCTTCTTCAGTCAAGAAGCATAGGATTAAGCCTGTGTCCCTAATCACTGTGTTGGCAGCAGAGCTGGAGAAAGCAGCAGACACTGAAAAACCTGGGCCACTCAGGAGCTTGAAAGCAGCAGACTCATTTCTAGCCATTATATACTGTTTAAGTCGCAGCAAATTTCTGCCAGGTAAGTTAAGCTTTGGGCTTTATGGAATATCCTTGAGGAGGCCACAGCAGCTTCTCCCAAAACATGCAGCAATAACAGAACCATTGCACAAGCACCACCACTCTTGTGGCTGTGCATCAGGTAGTGCAAATCCTCTGTTACCTGTGTGATCTGCCCTGATTGCATTTGACAGAACTGAAGCAGCACAGAACGCCTGCAACAATACCAGCCAACTGGAACCACTGATGCCACTTAAATCAAGAGCTGAGCTCCCATTCGTGTCGGCAGACACAAAACGAGGGTTCCCGTCTCTTACCAACCTCTTCAAATAATGGCAGGAACAAGCGTGAGATTGGGTTGACAGTCATTTACATGCAAGTGTGACCTTTTTACTCAGTAGTGACATTTGTATCCTATTAGCAAAATACTGTATTGTATTTAAGCAATAATTGCATTTTCTATGGAGACAAACGACATGTAAATCAATAAATGACGAGGCTGCAGGCCAAGCACATCATTGATTTTCAGTCATGTTCATCTCTGAGCTTAATGCTGAAAAAATGCAGTATATGCTATGATTTTTTTTTTTTTTTTTTTTTTTTTTAAGTTGCATCTTTTGGGCCAGACCAAAGTTCTTGTAAAGAAAATCTTTCTACAGATGAGAGAAAGGAGATTATAAAAGGAGAAGAAGACGAAGAAAGGAATTTGATAGTTGTAATTGAAGTTGACACAGAGTATCTTAAAAGCAAACGCTGAATAAATCAATAGAGGCTTGCACGACACCCTTGTCATCTATATAGTGGCCCTGGTTGAACAGTACACATCACCTATAATAAGCCACTGGTTAAATTAAAATCATGCACTCAAATAAATAAGCAGAAAGTTTACAGAAATCTCATCAGGAGTCAGTCAGTGTTTTGCTCTTCAGGGAGATTACAATACAAACTAGCAATATAATGCAAAACTAATAGTAAATTAGTTTCACGTCTCTACTTGGTTGTTGTTATTGTTGTTACTTTATTTCATTTTAATAAATCAAATTCTAAGGTCAGAGTTTCAAGAGGGTTTCAGAAGAAAAGAACTTAAGCGCAAGAACCAGAGGGTCAGTTATGAAGAATACTCTGCTTTATATAAATGAGATTTGTGTTTTCCAACAAACTTGTTATCAGATAATGGAAGTATTCCGTGATTCCTTAATTTGTCAACTGCTTAGACAAAAGCAAGAAAAGTCCAGTGTGGAGCAATAAATCTATCACTAGTTGGTCTATAGGATATGCACATAAGCCTTCTGTGTCCCTCGAAAACAGAGCAGTAAGTGCAGATGGAAATTGCACCGCACACACACAGAGCCCCAAGGGGCGCCAAGGGTACGAGTGATGGGAGCCACTGGAGGTGCCCAGCTCTTGCGGGTCAATATGAGACAAGAGGTTTAGCTGTCTCTCAGGGTCACAAGAAATTGTAAATTAATTACACTCTCCCTGGCATATTATTGCAGTAAAAGCACTGACATTTTCTAGATTCCCCCTAAATCATTAATAAGGTCACTCTCTGAGAATATTTCAGGGTATTTAGTCAGCCTGATTTGGCATATTTTTCCCATAAATTTATGTGCAACAGTCATGATTTAATATTATGTTGTTTTTAGGTTCTTAACTAAATCATCATGTGAAAGAAAAACTCTTGCCATTGTAGTCACAACATCAACAAGAGGAGTTCCTCTGTGCGAGGCATAATTCTGCAAAACTCTTTAGTGCAAACCAAACTTTCTATAGATTATAAAAGCAGCAAACATAAATGTTGATCTCTCTCTCCACAGCCAAATTTCCTTCCACTAGAAGTTATTCTGAATATGGATTATACAATCTAAATGCAGTTGTTCAGTATGTAAGACTCCATAATACCCTACAATCGAACCAACAGGTTAAGACACTTTTCATCTGGTCGCACTAAATTATTGATCTACTGGTCTCTTTTTCAGCTTTTAAATCACCAAAAGAGAAGGAAAAACAAATGCATTAAGACTCCCCTAGTCTCAGTGAGAAAATATATGTAGGTAGTTTGATTCCCAACAATAAAAATAATCACATAGAATATTTTATAGCAATCCATCTGATTTCGAATTAAGCAGTCAAATGGAAGTCTATTTTTAAAATATATTTTAGTTTGCTTGGGAGTTGACTATACAAGTTCCATCTATCAATTTCTGCAGTTTGGGCATTACAGCATGAATAATAGATGCCTTTGTCCGGGGAATAAGATAACAGCCTTCACTCTTCAGTTCTCTGGAACTGTTGTTCCAAATGTGACATAAAATTTTCCTTGAGTAGCTGAAAGGAGATTCAGAAAAAAATCAAATGAGCATACCATTTGTAACAGATTCTAATTTTAGTGAAAAAAAGAAAAAAAAAACCAAGTTAAATAAAGTTTCAGGAATTATTTATTAAATTCAGTGAGATCTTCAGAAGTACCTAAAAATTTAGCAGGAGAGCAGCATGTTTTTTAAAACATGCTTGAATACCTGCACTTAAAATCATTTCAAACCAGTTTCAAAATTTTCTTAGGCCCCTAAAAGCTTTATCAGTGATAAGCAATGAAGAGACCCATAGACAACTAGCAAGGGGGAATTCACACATCCTCACCAGCCACCTCTTGTGCTGCGAAGTGTTTGCTCTACTCTGCTTACCAGAGCCGTTCTGCGAGCCTGGCCCAGAGCACTGGGAAAGAGCAGCTGTTAAGGATTGGTTCCAAGGTTTGACCCAAACCTGCTTGCACATAACACACCAGTTCCCGGGGTCCTGCCCCGCTGCAGTTACGACAGGTATTTCTGAAACACCACAAATAACAGGGGTCAATACCTGGTTCACTTCTCATCACGGGTGCACAGGGTCTGCCAGGACCCTAAGCACAGCATCAGGTACCTCGGCTGCACCAACCATTGTGAAAAAGCACCAGCTGACAGAATCACCATGAGGTGATTACTTGGCCAAAAATAAGNTTGCCCAAATCACTGGGAAAGAGCAGCTGTTAAGGATTGGTTCCAAGGTTTGACCCAAACCTGCTTGCACATAACACACCAGTTCCCGGGGTCCTGCCCCGCTGCAGTTACGACAGGTATTTCTGAAACACCACAAATAGCAGGGGTCAATACCTGGTTCACTCCTCATCACGGGTGCGAGGGTCTGCCGGGACCCTAAGCACAGCATCACACCATTGTGAAAAAGCACCAGCCGACAGAATCACCATGAGGTGATTACTTGGCCAAAAATAAGAGTGAAGCCTCCCTGTACTGCTCATGTCCTCCACCCCATTTTCCTTACGTTTCAAAGGGCAGACATAGTTTGAGCTTTCACAGACCACAATAAGCAGCCGCCGAGTGCTCCAACAGCAACAAGCTCCGGCTTATGAGCCGGGGCAGGGAAACACGGTCGTGTTTCCAAAGGGCCTCGGCTCAACCTTGGGGGCACCGGGATGCACGAGAGCTGTCGCAGACAGTGACGACAGTGCAGACAGCGGCGCGCCGGCCTCCTCCAGCACCATTATCCCTATCCATGCCCCGGAACGGACTGCCACACGCGCCAAGCAGCTGAAAAAATTTGTTTTCAAGGAAATGTTAATTGAAATTGGCATGCTGCTGCTTCCAGCTAGCAACAGGACCCAGGAGAATGGCANNGTGAGGGTTTTGCCAGATGAGCCCTGACTCCCAGCCAGCAGCGGGGAGGGCTCCATGTCTGGTAATCCATTTTTAACTACAGCAAGATTAACTTTGACCTGAATAAAAAGCCATTTCTAATGTGCAAAAAGCCTATTATCCCTGCTTCTAAGTATAGGAGCAGGCAGCAAGGAGAGCCATTCATATGCAACCTATGTTCCCTTCTTTCTTTTTTTTTTTTTTTTTAAATAGACATTGGACCTAAAAATCTCAAAATAAAAAAATACTCATTTTAATGCATGACATGAAATGTTTATCCTTTAATCATTTCAAAGTGCTGATTGGTTTAATTACAGCTTTCAGAGACCCCTCATGATGAAAAGTCATCAACCGAAACACCCAAATCCCAACCCTGAAAGCTAGCTAGCACCATTCCCCTCGCGCAGAGCGGATCCCTTGGAAAAACAAGCCTATTTTCACACGCGCTTTCAAGTGGAACTCTCAACTAAAAGCAATAAAGCACCTAGTTAAAAACTGATTTTACAGATGGTGCTGAAGTTTCCTTACAAGCAAGCAGAAATCTCCACCGTCCTCGTTCTGGCATGAAGTATTGCATGGTGAAGAGGGACCTTCATGGGGCAGAAGGGGCCTTATGGAGACAAAGTATTGCACATACAGCCAAAACTTCACGTCAGTCACAGTGCTAACTGAATGACACTGAGCAAAGAAAGAAAAACCTCAGCCTAGAGAGCTCAATACAGCAGAGTGCCAACCCTCAACGCTGACTCAACTATGACCAAGGAGTGAGGCTTCTTCTGAAGGATAAACGTCCCTGTGGAAACCCTCGCATCCTTTCTGCTATGCTCCATCTCTCAGCTAGCCTGTAGATATGCACAAAAACTAAGCCTTAAGCTGTTATGTTTTCCCCCAGAGCTTCATCAACACCTAGACGTCAAAGATACCTAAGTGCCTAACACACTTGCAAATTTATGAACATCATATATCTGAACGTTTTAAGGAATTGTGCTTAAGAATCAAATCAATAAAATCTTTTCATAGGGCTTAAAAAAAAAAAAATCTCCCTCTGGTCTTTTGAGGAACACAGTAATTTTTTTTTTTTTCTTGTTACAGCTTGGAAAAGGTTTGCTTACCTTTGGGAAATGACCTGCTGGGCAGGAGTTACAGAGCACTGGTCTGCGTGTTCAGTTTTCTCTGACTAAATAGATTTATTCATGCCTCCTACTATGATAAAAATCAATACAACTACAAACAGAAGACAGTGTTAGAGTCATAGCCCACAGCAGCCACTCGTCACTGGGTTACATCCCTTGGTGATGTACATGGCCTTGGTGGCTGGACAAACCACTTGCTCAGTATATCCGGCCTATACCCCCATCACAGTTTTGTTCTGATACTTGCAGATGCCAAAACAGCAGCAAAAAGCCTGATCCAAAACCCGCATTTTTTTTATAGAAGGCCTTCATTTATTTTAAACTGGCTCCTAGTGTGATTTTCCTGTCTTTTGGCCTCTCATTTGCTCCTCTTCATCATTTTAAGGGGAACACAAAAGTGCAGCTTCTCTGCTTACTTGGTCTTGTCTTATGCCTGTGTTGGGCTCATTCTCGTTTCCAGATTATGACATGTTCCAACAGCTCTGTGTGTATAATTTAAGCCCTACTTCCCTCACTGTAAGAAAAGTGAAATGTCACCTCACCTCCTAATCCATTTCATCTTATCAATGACCTCCAGCAATCACTAATGAGCATGAAAAAGTCTGTTCTTGCCTTTCAGCGCATCTCAAAATGAATACTAGTTGCCACCTCCATCGTTTACAGAAGATAGGGCACACTCTGTTGCAGATCTTTTCTGACCCGTCCTATTTCATATATGAATACTGCCACTTTCCATACTTTTTAATTAAGCCGCAAACTGATGCTTTTAAGGAAAAGGAAAGCTTAAGAGACACACAAATGAGATGGATGTTACAGCTGTGCAAATAATTTATTCATACCTTAGTGTGCAAGAGGCACTCTCAGATAGGTAACAGGGCTATGAAGAATACGTTCAGAAAATCAGCTCTCAAACAGAATGTATTTAGAAAGGTAAAGCTGATAACATCTACCTGAAGTACCCAGGACAAGCTTTTTCCTTTATGCATTCATAATTGAGCACCCAACTCTCTGCTTTTTAATGCATTAGACACACTGAGGACATAGGACACAACATAATATAGAAAGAAAAAAAAAGCAAAGATACCTCAAGGTGGGCGACTGGCTTGTATTGCACGTGTGCTCAATAAGATTTTTTCCAGAACAAGAGGGAGAAATATTAGTAATATTTTAGTATTTAAATTTAATTTAAATTACTAATAAAAGGTAAGATCATCTTTTTCAAATATGATCTGTGTTGACTATTACTTTCAAATAACACTTTTGACAATATATTATTTCCACTATTATTAGATATAGCTATGCACAGAGATTCAATTAGCTCAGCGGAAATAACCTAGTCTATATTTTTCAAAACTGATTTTCTATAAACAGGAACCTAAAATTTGATACAGCTACATAAGTTGAAGCTCATCCCAGAGCAAGAATTAAGAAGCTCCTGAAGATAAATAATTAGATCCTGTTTTCTTTTTTATTTTGTTTATTTGTGAGCTTTTTCAGAATTCTAAATAGCTGCAGCTCACACAGTTCCCAAACAGATGCAACAGTAAGGGTTTGCTATTAATCTGTCTTCGAGGATGGTGGAAACTGCACCCAGCTGTAACTGCCTGTGATGCTTTTTATCACTGCCTTATCATCAACATTCATTTCCCCTTTTTTATACTGCTCTGAGGGCAAATAGCAGTTATTCAAATTGCATATAGTGTAAAAACAATTCATACACAGAATACAACACATGCTTCCCTTTTCATGTTGAAAGACTTCAACTAAAATAGCACTGGTTGACTTTAAATTTTTGGGGGGGAGAGAAAAAAAAAAAAAAATCTTGCCCGAGGTCAGAACAAATACCTTCAGTATATTTCAAGTAGTCCATTTTAAACCTAGGTCCTGGAGTAAGGGGTTAGCAAAACAGTATTTCCATTCAGTTTCTAACACTTCCATTATGCTAACAATTACTCTGATGACAACTTCTAATAGGATTTTCATGACACATTCATGTGCTGTCTGCACAGGGCAAGTTGGCCACAAGCTCGTGTGAGGTGAATCAAGACAATGTTGGACATGTTAAAAAATAAATATATGTATATACGCTGCAATGTATGGAGCATAAAGAGACAAGATCTACTTTCGTAAGGGCATGGTGCAAAAAGCAAGAGGAGTTAATTCTCATCCAGGCCAGTCTACATCACATATCGCAACCCTATTCACATTTCCTGTCCACATCAGCTATTATATGTTGGATTTTCTTGGGGATAGTTTGAATTCAAGTAATTTGAAAGAATTCCCTCAAAATGTATTTCAGAAAAAAATTTAATGAACTCTCCTGGCTTGTCATGACCGGGGGAATCTTTTACACTCACAGTCCGGTCGCTGTATCTTAAGCTCCTGTTTCCCCATGCTCTAGCTCACTGCAAACTGTCCCCTCAACTACTGCATCTCGCTAATGCCATTCTGCCAGAGCAGGCAATGAAACTCTCCACAGCCACGGTCAGTTTGCACTTGTCTCCTTTTAAAACACCTCAGAAATAAACACTTGGGTGCCAGTATGCCCATCTGTGCTCATCCACAGCATTTCCTCAGTGAATATCTCAACAAACTAATTGAAGTGTTTCTGTTGGGGGATTTTTCCCTCCCTTGTGCTCTACCGCTGCCTGCCTGAGTGCATCCACACAGCTCCTCCCTGCTGTTGCCTCCTCCAAGCAGTGCTCCGTAACATTAGAGCAGAGGATTTGTGACCAGTTCACACAAATCAACACAAAAGCCCAACCCGGCCTTCACTCTGGATAGCTTACAAGTGATATAAAGAATTTCAGCAGGTTGCCCAGGGGAGGCAGAAAACTTATTTCAACAATGTACCAATATCTGAATAGTCTCAGCTAAGCTTGTTGTCAACACAATAAGATTACAGTGCTGGTTCACTGCTATCCTAGCAGATGGGGAGGACTTGTTAAAGTCAACTGCACTGCCACTTTGCTGTTCTAACAAATTGAAACTCAGGTCTTAAAAAGTGAATTCAATCAACAGCAATAACAACAGAAATGTGAAGTTTAGACCTTTGATAAATATTACATATATTTATATGTATGTATTTATTTTTGTAGTCACTTATGCTATCTTACAAGAGATGCAGAGCTGTAAGACACAGTTTTCTACATGAGGAAGATTTTGTTTTTATACATAATTTAGATTTCCAGTCATAGTTCATTTACTGTTCCAATATTAAATCATTACAGCTGAAAACACGTCTTCAAGTTCTGGCATGACACGCAAAGCTCCACAAAAGACTTGCAGCAAAAACGTTAAACGGATTGTAAACACCTAATTAAGTATAATAGCCAGCCTTGCATATAAAAGAATTGTGTTTAGATGAGTTACATTATTACAGTGCTCCATGGAATAATTTTCTTCGGAATGAGAGAAGATTTCAGTCTCTATTACCAATCTCTGAAGCTAAATCAAAAGTCAGCACAAGTGTCATACTCCAGACCTCCTCTCTTACCACCCTCATCCGAAAAACCCATGTCAGGGATCTCTTTTCCACAAAATGCTGTCGTACGCTGGACCATAACAAAATATTGACTGAATACTTGGTTGGCATTTGCATAGCAGCTCCAAAACACCTCACTAACCTACTTTTTTTTTTTTTTTTTTTTTTTGGTTCTATGGAAATATCAATAGCAGCATAATGATTGAAGATAATCAAGTTTAGTAAGGTAATAATAACACCTATAAAAATTGCATCATGTTGTCCAGACCCTTTGAACTCAATGTAATAAGTGATTTAGGTTATGCATCTTCATTGGATTACTTAATGAGGAAGGAAATCAAAATTTTTCTCTCTGATGCACATCACAACACTCTGTTAAACATCCATGTTCTAACTCTACTGAGGCAGAAAATGGGGATAAGAAAGTAGCCTTAAGATTGCCCATGGAGCAAGGGAGGTCTATCAAGATTTAGAGATAAATTGCCTGGAAATCGGTTGAGGTAAGCTATGAAGCCATACAAACGCCCAATTAGTATGTTGAAAACTGTTGATTTTGATTGATACTACTATTTGGCACTGCTTGAAGGATCTCTCTGCAGATTTAGCAATCTTTTCCAATTCTAACCTATGTATCCTCGTCAGACTCATTACGCCACTGACACCTGTCCTTTAGCTGTCCTGTTCCTGCTCTGTTCTGCATTTCCTCCCTGTTTCAGTTGTTAAGCGTCTCTCCCTCCCCGGCAGGATGATTCCAAGCGAAGGGATGAAGCTGTAGCTCCGCACTACTTTTCGCCTTCCTCTGAGCTGCTGCTGAGCTGCTCCCACACGCTTCAGCTCCATCCGCCCACAGCAGCAGTGCTCACGGAATGGGAATTCCATCGTCTAGCACCAGGGGAGGCAAAACCAGGAGCCAGGCAGGCAGCTCACGGGATGCGTTCCGGGACTTGTCTCATAGCTTTGGTTGAGACATCTCAGACTCATCCAAAGGTCCTGGTCCATACAGGAGAGATATGGACAACAGTGGACCAGTTCCCTGGCTAATGACAGTGGCAACAATGCTCCTACACAAACTTTCACCCTAAACATATTCACTGGTTGCATTTTTTTTTTTTTTTAAACAAGAATGAAAAACAGTTGAGTGCGTGCTGTGCAACCATGTAATACTACACAATAGCCTAGAAAGTGATAACAAATATCGCTTTCAAATGAAACTTCAAGAGGATTGATATTAAAGAGTAGGGATAATTACCTGAGCTGGAATTTGTCCAGAATATAGGAGATATTAGAAAATACCACAAGACAGTTAATGAGCACAAGCTTGTCTATAAAATGATGATTTTGCCCTCTAGACCCTACGGGTAATTCAATATACACATATAGCCAGACAGATAGGTATGCACATGCACATGTGTTCACTTGCTTCTGATAGCATAACTTCTCTCCAGGTGTCAGAAATACAGATTTACCTCAATCCTTATCTTTTAAAGAAATTATAACATGAAATAGGATTTTAAATGGAAACTATATCTCTATTTAACGTGAGGGAGCCAAAACATCTACTTTAAACCTCCTTATTTCTCTTATTCACATAAGTTATTCTATATTAAAACAGATATATAACCTACTCTTAGTAAATGTATATTTATATAAAGCTAAAAGCAATTGGTAAATATTTAAAATGTTCCATCTCCAAAGAGAAACAAGCTTTGAAAAATATCAGAAGACAAAAACCAAGAACTGACCACATCCAGTAACTCCACCCATAACTACATCAATCCATGAATGTGCATAGGGATACACAGCTCACCATCTCGACAAAAGCAACATGCCTAACTAAATAAATATCTTGTAATTGTTCCAAAACAAGCAGATTGGGGCTATATTTGGATTTTCAGCCTCATACCCAGTGGAACTGTTCACAATATGTATTTAGAAGGGAAATTATCCCTGAATAAATATATGGACAGGTGTGCTCCTCACTGAAAATACAGTAAAGCTATTTCATTAACTTATTTTTTTCACAGGCTGAAAAATCTACTGAATGTGTGTGGACCTGCCACTGGAGTACCTGTCACACGCGCGTATAGTGACACAACCCCCCAAAGAGATGGCTATTCAGTTCTTATTCCTGTTGGCAAAAATTCAGCACTCGGACCCCACAGCAGAGCTCCAAGAACCAGAGCCCTTGGAAACACGAATGAGTGAATGACTCTACCAGGTTACCTGCTGGGCTTGGGCCTCTCTAGCCGCAAGGACAGCAGAGAAGTCCACAACCGCCCCCCATCATTGTCAGCAATCTCTGGCCTTCACCAGGTCATGCCCAAAGACCTGCCCCCGGCATATTTTACATTTGACATATGCAATATCTCAGAAGCTCCAGGAACTGACCATAACCCACTTTCAGAAAAGTACAAATTCTCCACATGGATAACAAGATCTTTCCTAAAATGATGGAAAAGTTGTCATTAAAAATGCATCTTGTTCAAAGAAATTAAGTGTGCATCTAGAGCAGGCGCATACACGGACCATGATTCAGGTCTGTGTGTGGAACCTGCTTCTTACAGCTGTATTTGCTGGAGGAAATGGGGTAATTTCACCATCTGTCTATTCCACAAACACTCTCAAACAGTATTTTGCATGTAAATATTAATAAGGTGCAAATTAGTGGTTTCACAGCTCTATTCCCTTTCTTTTCCTCCTACAAGCTGCTACAACAAAATCTCACTTAGCAGAATCCTAGTTAAATGTAAACTAGGTCTGTCCCTTGATCTGAGCTCATGCATATCACCTCTCCAGATTATTTAAAATCCTGATTATTCAAATGTTTCTGGTGTCTCTAAAGTATGACAGATGCACATGTTTGTACTGATTTTCAGCTAGAGAAAATAACTGGAAATTCCAGAATTTGTTGAAAAACAGAGTGAGAGATTAACTCTTCAAAATTTGAATCAGACAGGTAAAAAAGGCATCAGGCAGATACTTCTCGAGAAAGGGTAAAAGAGTACTAGGAACTTCAGCCAACACTCTCATAGCAAATCATGTTTTTTTAAACAAAGAGAGGCTGTCCCAAAATCATCAGGTTGGTGTGCAAGTAAAGAAAAACAGCACCACGTCCTGCAGAGAGGTCCTTTCAAAAAGCAGAAGGTCTAAGAGAAACATCTAGGATACTAAAATAAAAATAGAGGTTCAGTCCAGATTCCCAATTCCCAAACAGGATCTATATTTCAAAACATTAAGTCCTAGCCCTACGCCTTTGCTCCCTTAAACTGTATTTGCCCAAAAGCTCATTAACTCAGTACTGATGACCCTCCTGCCCCACCATTCAAGTAAATATATGCGCAATATCCAATCTGTTCAAGCCATGGTTGCTTTTTCTTAAGATGGTAACAGAAACTCCTGGAGCCAAATCCCCTCTGTGGTCCAGCTCTCCGCGCTCACACTTGCTGCCGACCCCTCCAGACAGCCCGGGGGCCACCAGGTTCTGGAGGGGCCAGAAGGCCCTCAACAGAGGCTGAGGCACCTCAGGCCCCAAGGGCTTGGGGGGCATTTATTTCATTTTGCTTTACAAGCACCAGGAGAAAAAGCAGTCATGACAGAACATTTGTCCGTTTTTGTTTGCTTCTGTTGCTGCTCTTCCCTTACACTTCTTGTCTCCATCATGTAATGTCATTACCAAAGATAACAAAAGTTAACAGAGTGACTGCAGCTCCAGGCGAACAGCAAGGATCCCTCTGACAATTCCTCTGAAACCTCCATCTGTCCGATTCACTTAGCAAGGAATCACAAGACTGACATGTTCTTTCCTACAAATAAAGATCATTCTGTAGTTCCCAGTTCAAACTATTTTTTCCCCACTTTCAGACCCGCTGTCTGCATACACAAATTCAGTTCATGGTATGGTTTTATTTCACTAGCTTTACCAGTGGAGCTAAGTACAAATGCTATCAACATTTGTATGATTGTTGGATATTATTTATTTATTATAAAATAAGCACCAAATGAACTGGCAAATTAATCATCAAATGATGCTGTTACTAGGCTAAACTTAAGCAACTTGACATGAAGGAATAGCTTACTGTCAGACAATAGCTTTGATCACCTTAACTCAAACAAGGCGGGTGCTGCAGACGATGCTGACATTTCATGTCAGATTCAGCAATGGCTGTTAAATTGATCTGAATCATACCATAAAATAGGTAGAAGTGATCATCAATATATTTCAGTTATTAGGGTAGTCTATTATTGATCTTTTATACAACTGGAAATCACGACACGGTGGCATGTCAAAGCAGGTCTGCCCGTGAACATAGCAGGCCCAACCAGTGTGTGAGGCACATCCTCCTTCAGGTTTAAAAGCATCTAGGACAGCTCCCTCTTCCCCAAGGGCTGGGGGAAAGAGAGGAAGGCACCTGGACAGCGCACAAGGAGACAGGGCTCTTGGGACCGCTGCGCTCAGCCGCCACTGAGACCAACAGCCCAGGGCCCTGTGCGGCTCCGTGGCCGCAGGGCCCAGGAGAAGCTCGGGAAGAGCCTCCTCGCACCAGGCTGCCCAACCTGCCTGCGCTCTCCAAACTGTCCGCTCCAAGCAGCAGACAGCCCCTGTCAATAATTAAAATAATCACCCTGTGTTGCATGCAAAGCAGAGCCATTCTTTTGTGTTTGACCTTAACTTCTCTACTATTTTATTGATTTCGAGATGTGCAGACGTATAAAGGACAGTGATTGCATCTTGACTTGGTAGCCACAGTAGTAGAAAGGCTGCATAATTGTTCATTTATTCAATAAATTTCATGTCCATTTCTATCAGTAGGCTGTCTAGCAATACATTGCCATTTACACAAAAGAATTCATTATTCAAAATGATTTTCTGAATGTTTTCCAGCCTCTATGATTTGCTTAGTTGTCAACAGCTATTTTCAGCATTTCATATTGGAAACATTTCCAGTGTCCAAATGCTTTATTTCATCTTTCCTTATCTATATCCCAGCAGATATCTCACTATCTATTCCAGCATAACTCACAACAAGTCACTAAATTGCAGATCTTTGAAGCAAACACATATGATTTATGATTTAGCAAAAATAAGTAAATAAAGTCAATACATTTAACATTCAAAGTACTGTCAAAAATTCTCACAAGTCAACTCATTTCTCTCTGAATAAGCAAAGACAAAAAGGCTACAGATATTTCAAAATATCTTTGAGACAAACAGAAATCACTTCTTTGCAGTTTCTGGATACTTGTTGCAATTAAGGAACCAAGAGTTTGGTCAAATGCAGTGACAGATATGGAAAGCTACCGCCCTTGGGGTGCACATTTATCTTTTCCTACCAAGACAATACAGCAAGCAAAAGAAAATCATCTCCCCAGACAATCCCCAGATTGCGCCTCTCAAATGAGGAAACGAATTTGATAAGGATTGCTCGAACGAAGAAGGACGACTTATATGAGCACAGATTAAGTCTTGGGCTAAAATGACTTTCAGACGACTAAATCTCCGTGCCTCCGGCTTTAGCAGAGAGATCTTTTAAACTTAGATAATTCACCACAACTATTACACTAAGTTGTACACAATTCTTTGAAGCAAACACAAAGACAACACGTGGCCAAGAAGACAACACACTTGCACTTAGGCTAGCTAACCTAACTGTTGTTTTTGTACTTTTGGCAGCCTCCTCCGATATAGGTAAGTGAATGAAACACAGGGGCAGCAGAGGTCTAATTCAGGGAGCTGCTCCACCAGCCAGCACAGGTGCTGCCAGAAGCAGGATGAGCCCAAGGCATCTCCAGAGCCTCAGAGCAAGAAGGCAGCACAGGCAGCCGAGGCCAAACCACCACCGGCATCAGGATGGCTCTGCGTCATGCCTGACCTATGTTTCAGTGTGCTAAGTCCGTAAAAGATGGTATAAGGATCTCCAAAAAGGTCCAAATCCAGTCTAATTCTAGCTTTTTCTTGCTGTCATGGGAAAGGGACCATCTTTTAGAGTCCAGCTGAGAGAGAAACTACTTACAAAAGAGGTTTCCTCCCTTAAACTGGAAAAGGGGCTGCAGAAAATCAGCTATAGAGACAGGCGGCTTTTGTGGCAAAGCTGAAATCTTATGAAAAATAAATTACGGAAGAAACATTTTTAATAGACTTGCTTAATGTTTTTATTGGTGAGAATGCCAAAGTGGCTGGCAATTCAAGTTTACATCCAAATTGCCAAACATAATTGCTTGTATATGTAAAAATAAAAATCTTTGCTGTAAAAGTATCAAGTCTCTCCATAATATAACACTGTTTTTCACAGCATTAAAAACAAATAATAGACTTGTGTCAAGTTATTACATTTAGAGGAATGCAGCAAACACATTAGATTTCATTAAAGACAGACAAATTGTTAAATGGTTTTGCTGCTTTGATCTGTGCAAAAGATACAAATCATTTCTTGGGGACATTCTCAATTCAGAGTTGACTTCTTAAAATATGCTTTTCAAAGTGCATTAAAGTAAAAGCTATATTCAAATGCAAACACTCGACTCATAATTTCTGCATGTTGATAATTGTATTAATCGGGTAGCAATCTGTGCATCTGTGATATTGTTGTGACCTCTTCAGCTGAAAGCAACTTCTAATAGGCACTTTGAAAATTCAAGAGTCATTGACATGAGTGCAAGAATGCTCTATTTACAAAGAAACGTGTTCAGCTGGTAAACAGGAAAAAAAGAATCCAAGATAATCTGAAAGATGAAGCAAACAAACCGGCATCAAATGAGGCATAATAAGGAAATGGAGTAGCAAAAACAAGTTAAATGGCTCTCCTGCTGCCACACAACCAGTCCAATGTGAAAGCTTCTTAAGTAGTACGCCTTCTCTTCAAATGCTTTTATTCCAGCCCTAGCCCTTGCAAACCCTAAAACCTCCCACAAGGATACTTAGAAAGAAAAACAACAACAAAAAATACTTTGAAAGGCAACATCAATGTTTCGGGACAATTACCAAGTGAAAAACAATCCAGGAAGCAGGAAGGTTAGAGTGAATATTCAAGATAAAGATTTCCTTTGACATCCTCAGAAAGAAGGCAGCCTAAGTAGCTTTTCATAGTACCAGCTGGAAGATATTTTGCAACTCCCCAAATCTATCAGCACACAAGGGAAATCACCGTAAGTGACAGCAATGACTCCTTTCCCCTGCTATGCTAAAAACATTTAAAAAAATGGTAAATTAATATGTTACCAAATAACACGCTCTTTAAGAAAGTATAGTCTCTCTGTCTAGACAGGAAGAAAATCAGGAAAAAAAAAAAAAAAATCAGTCCAAAACCAGTCTCTGCCACCAAGAAGCAGAGCTTCTTGGTACCTCATTTAAATCCTCATCTGGTATGAAAGACGGCATGAACCAGTGAAGTTGGAGACGTAACTTAAGGCACAACATGACCACAGACCTAACTGCATGAAGGAGCAGCAGCGGAAAGCACGGTAACGTCTATGCTAACACAGGCAAACTACAGAGGGCTCCAAGTTGGCTATTTTTTGAATGATAAAAGATACAAACAGAACATAAAGGAAACACAGATGAGTCGTGCCTGCTGGCCAGTACTTAACTATTATCAGGGAGTAATTTACTTTAGGTTCCACAATAGTAACTCAGAGTGGAAGAGCTGATACTGGAGTTTGAAGATTATACCAAGTTGCAACTAGTAATGCAGTCTTTAATTTTCTGAAACTAAATCTTCAGTCAGAAATTGCTGATATTGCTATAAACTCGCATAACATGAGGACACAGCAAATGAGACACTACTGCTCCAGTGTCAAGCCTGAGATTAACGTAGGTAAGATGTGTTAGTAGTCATTAAAAGCAGGAACCTTAAGGATGATAAGTCGAGTCACCCTAGGCCTCTTTCTTTTAGACGGTGCACTCCCCTCCAGACTTTCCTAGAGCAAGAGTGAACCAGAGCAGGTCTTTTAACAACACACTCGAAGAAAAACCCTGAGAGAGTCTGTGCCATTATCAGTTTATGACTTGCTTATTCGTATTACCATTATTCTTAGAAAAAAGCTTATCTTCATTCCCCTCGGTGCCAGATATTATCATCAAATTTCAACAGCTCAGCTCATCTCCTGGGCCTGAATTTGATTTCCTACTTCCTCAAACCGCTACTAGTTTCCCTCAAAACAAAGGAAAGAGAAAAAAAAAAAAATTGTAAAACGCAAGTTTCAATGAGCACTTGGAATTAACTCAGCTGTCAGCTTGGTCAGAGTTTGGGGGTAGCTGGAATGTTGCCCGATTCACTGATATCATTGGTACCTGTGTCTGGAAATCCATGGCCAAGGGCAGGGATGTCTCTACCACCCGGCAGAGGCACAGAGCAGGAGACCTCTGGGGTATCTGCACCCCACACCTGCCATCCTACACCTGGAACAATTACACTTCTAAAACATCTTAAATTCTCCACACACTCGTGCTCATCACAGTCCCTGGTGCACAGACAGGGCAAGTCCAGCAGCCCCCACCTGCCTCTCAGCCACTGCTCCGGCCAGGCCACTTGGTCAAGGCCAAGAGAACATCTACAGCCTCAAGGCAGCCTGCGCCCAGGGACACCTCCAAGGCAGGAGGTGCTCAGTGCCCGTCCTTGGCCTAACAGTGTCCCGGCTGGCCTCTTTTACCCCCAGCAAAATAAGCCCTCCTCTTGTTTAAGTTATGCAATTCAAATATTTGCACAAAGCTATTGTGTTCTCTTAACATTAATAACCACGATCAAGCTGCATTTATCACACTTCCCTCATTAATGAGCTTGATGATTTCCATGTCCTAGTTTTGAATGTGACATTAAAAGTTTCTACAAACGCCTCCCCCCTCCAAAGCTTCAGAGTAGAGCTCAAATCAGTCAATAAGCATTGCCCAGGAGCAGCAATATCCTCAAACTGACCATGGTAACAAACCTCATCTTTGATGACTTTTGATAATACTGCTTAGTCTGGGAACAGACTGTGCTAAAAAATATTTTTCCAGTTAATTACTTCAGTTTCAGCTCTTTGCTCATGTTCTTCTTAGGAAAACAATCCTAGAGGAAATATCCCAACCATGATTTTACTGCCAAGTTGCACAGCAGAATCAATTGACCCAACACACCCTGGGATAGAAAGTGACATACAAAAGGTTCCAGGAAACATCACACTATTTCTTGGAAGGACTCAGCTAAAGAAGTGGTGAAGTAGCTGCTTCCATGAGCTGTCAATGAGCACTCAGCAAGAGTGGGATTAGGCCCTTGGCCCATGCACCTGAACCTGCAAATTCCTTAAGGAACCGCTTTGGAAGGCCATTTTTTTGATCCCAAGATGTCCGTGCACTTACTTTAAGCCTGACTTTTCACAGCTCATGGCAGTCTACAGTGCCATCTCTACTATAATTTAAAACAGTATGCAGCTATAGGTGGCACAACACCTATTTATTTTAACAAATCTGAGCTTCCACATTCTTCCAGTCTTCAGATAAACAAAGGTACCCTGCAAGGAAAGAAATATTCTCCACTCTCCTCAGAGTATTACAAACTTCAAATTTTGCATTAGGACGATAAGACAGCAGTATCACCAGTTAAGTATGTAGCCAATGCAGTTTAAATAAGCCCCTGGGAAGTTGAAAGAAAATGGATGGGGTTTGCCTTAATTAAAACCAAAGAAATATGCAAGGAAATAGAATGAATGCACAGGAGAGCTGGAGCACATTCTGCTAAAAGGTTTAGGTCATTAGGAGAAAGTAGGAAAAACCAATCCGCTCTAAAGCGGCCGGCCACAGACTTGGCAAAGAGTCTCATCCTTTTTTTCTTAAATAATGCTCTGAAGGACTGTGGATATAGGACGTACAGAAAAGTCAAGCTTTTAACCGCAATAGACAAGGACATAATGAAATGAGCTCAGAAAAGAAAACTGAAGAGACAGAAAATGGAAATACAAGAAGCAAATTCAGAACTATCAGGCACTGTACCTTTGGCCACTAGAGCAGTGATAAATACATGCTTTAGCGCTATGCTGATCAACAGAAACCGAACTGCTCTTTCCTCACAACTTACTGGGGAGAAGCAAAACTGGAGGAAATCCACTGTACTCCTGCTATCCAAGGACACCATAATAAACAGACATGGCTTTAACTACACAAACAGGGTAAATCCTAGAAGCAAGGAAATTGCTTTAAGCAAGCCTACTCATATATCCCTCTCCTCTCCTTTTACACCTTGCAGACATTCCAGCTTTACTACCATGTTATTTTCCTTCCCATGATACGATTCACAGGATAGGTCATCAAATGGAGCATTGTGGTAGCAGCAGATGCAGCAGCTGATATTTTGAAACCAGCTCATCTCCTGTAATTCAAGCACCATTTCAAATTTACAAAAGCAAACAGTTGTCACTTCTCTCCAAAAAATCAAGGACTCGCTCTCAGCAGAAAAAGGACAAAAATTTAAGTAATAAGGATACAAACAACACTTATTTTGGGGAAACTTTTGCTTCTTCCATTTCAGCAAAGTCAGTTTTCTTACGCTCCAGCTGGACTTGAACAGTAGGAAACCACATGTCCCCTAGGCAAAAGGAAGGTGAGGAGGGAAAGGAAGGATGTCAGAAACGGATCCTTTCATGGTTTTGGAGGCACTGGGAAACACCACACAGAAGACTTCTTCTCATTTTTACTGCACTAAGAGAATTCTTTCCTTGTGAGAAGCCTTCCAAGCTTCAAACGGCCTCTTTGATTTATTAAATGGCCTTTTGGCTTCTAGAGAATCCCTCACAAAGTAAATTTGTTTTCCATGTCCTATAAAATGAGGACACTATGGAAAGACAACTTTCTATCAAGAGCCTGTTTCCACTCCCTCATTTGACAGCCATCATACATGAAACCCATTTCTGCCCTTTCCACCCTCTGGCAATAGTTTTTAGAGGGAATTGTCTGATTTCCTCTCTTAAAAATAACAAAGGTAAAAAAAAAAAAAAAAATCCTTTTTGTTTTTCCAAATCTAGCTTCACATCTCAGAAGATGAACTCCTCTAGGTGAAAACCTAGTTTTTCCGTGTTGGCCCTTCATGAATTCTAAAAGCTCATCTTATTTTTTTCCAACTATAACAGTAATTTCAATCACATATCCTACAGAAATTATATGCATTATCAAAATGCCCCCCAAAAATAAATTCTATAGAGCAAAAGGATCTGAGTTTCTTTTCAGATTGGGTGGAAAGAAGTTAAAGACCAAGTTCTTTTTCAGAAAAATATGAGACACACAACTACAGAAGAATCTGTTCGGATAAAAATATATATCTATATATACTTTCAAACTGATGTTCTGCTTAATAACCATGGCCCACATAGAGATGAGAGGGAGAGCTGCAGGCAAGCTGCCGTGCGGCTTTGTTACCACATCAAGGTCTTAACGGCTGCAGTGGGAAGGGGGATACCTACAAATATCATGTCCCAGCATCTGCGCCGCAAGGGAAAACACACTGAGATACACTTCTAATACACAGAACAGGCCTCTGAACAAAATAAAAGTTTTTTTCCCCCTCAGAGTGCAGGCTTTTATTTTCTTAAAAATCTGCCCTGCATGCAGCATACCTTGTGTTAGGAGAAAAATAACTAACTAGAACGTGTTTTTTATGGATTTAACACCAGGCACAACAATTTGTTTAATTGTATAAGTAATAAATTGTGTAATAGTAGAGGGAGTTCCCAATTTCTATGGCAACAGTGCTTCCATTCAGCGAGTACAGCAGCAGCTAGAGTCGCATCAACCACAAGCCCAAAAACTCTTGGGCCGGCGACTTCAGCAAACAGGGCTGCAGCACCCGCCACCACTACAGGTTCTGCCAGGTTAAACTAACAGGCACTAAGTCCCTCCAGTTATGCAAACAAATTACACTATGTTGTCTGACAGACTGTATTAGATAGGATTACTTCAAGAAGCACAAAATATGTGAGGAACCTTTTCCCATAGCATAATCCTGCACACGTCAGAGTCACCCACTTGAAGACTGCAAAAAAGCTCCTTTCCGAGCTGGACCCAGCTGTTTCCCCACAGACAGGGCAGCGCATTCGAGTGCTCCAAAGGGCCACACACTCGATCCAGGGCAACTCAGAGACATAAGGCAGCAGCTGGCAAAGAGAAGTGGCCTTGCACAAACACATGCTGCCTACAAAGAGGTAAACTCACTACCACACCTGCAAGAAGGACCAAGCCAAAGACATGGAATATAATTTAATGTAACATAAATTATTTATACAAAACTCCAGACTTTTTTTTAAATCATGGTATCTAACACAGCAAAGAAGAATACCCCAGGGAAGGAACAGCAGAGGAACTCACCTACATAACTATCCTTGATACTTCTATTTTTCTGTAACATCAGAAGATGCTTTCTCACCCAAGATACCCATAAAAGGAAACTACCATTCATCCCAAGCCACACTTATGGGTTCACACAATATGTTACAAGTTTGTAATTCATTAAATTAAGACTGACTTTCTCCATCTATATTTTCAGTAGTGATTCTGGCAAGCTAAACTGCTCTGCTCTTGAAAGAAATAAATAGGTTTAATCTTACTTCTTAATCTTCATTTCAACTTTCATCTTAAAACTCCAGCTTTCAAGTATCAAGGGAAATGGATTTGATGCTTAATGCTCAACAAATAAATAATGAGCCTCTGAATTAGCCCACATGTGATATGGCAATGATCCCATTATTTCTAACATTTTTATAATCAGGCAATGATTAAATTATTTCTAACGTCCTTAACATGAATTTGAAAATACACTAAAAAGATCCTTAACAAAGCTCCCCACCATGTTCTTTTATTAAATGCCCTTAATTTGAGTATTTTATCACATGATTACCCTAGCTGGGCCATGAGAGCTTATTTTAATGAGAATAGGAAGAGCTCAAACAGCGGGTGCTCCGGGTATCTCTTTGACATCTTTACAGCCATTTGCCATTTTAAGTGTGATTAGCTGAACAGCAACCATTGGGAGTTGATTAATACTTTTTAAATATTCTGAATCTTTGCACAGCACTTGGGTTATTTTCTCAAGGAATAGACTGAAACAGGGACTTGCACAGCTCTCCACCCAAGGACACAGCACAGTGCTGGGTGTGCAACCAAAAAAAAACCTTGAGCTCAGCTTACTGCCAGTATCACTAACATTTCTATTTACAGAAATCTGGACTCATATACGATACCCAAGGACTTATCTTAATTAAATATCATGTGCACATTAGACACGTGAGCAGAGTTTCAGCTAAAGCAATGTAGTCAGTGTGACTTCAGTGTATGCCTCCAGGACATTGTTATTGATAGACACCTATTAAAATGCCAAGAATCAACATGAAAAGCCATTTAACACCTTATTAAATAACCAACATAGACACTCTTCCACTTATTGAGCTTACAGAACAACACCAAAAAAGCATTAAAAGCACTGATAAGGGTATTAAAAAGTAATATTTGATATAGGCCTCTCTAGTACATTAATATTGAATCTGGCTGCAATACAAGCTGAACTAGTTAAAATTACATATTTCTCTTTTTCCTTGAATCAGAGTAGACAGTTACAGGAAAAAAATCAATAACCTAAAGCTTACAGAGCCAAAAATCTTCTTTCAGCACTAAGATACCATAGTGATAAAGGCCATGAGAGAAAGGTCAGAAATATATAAAATAGACATTAGATGCCCAAAGAGACATTTGTAGCACATACTGGAATTCATAATGTCTTGTTCCTCCCAAGCAATGTGTGCTGCTTCCAGGATGCAGAGCCTCCATCCCGCAGGACCCCCGGGCATACCCACATCCCCACTACCCTCTGCAAAACACCTTGGCGCATGGCAGTGGGGAGGAGGCAATGCAAAGCGCAAAGAACTCAGAGCTCATAGTAACTCCCTCCACTGCTGAGGGTACTGCACACATGCTGGCCACAAACCAAACTAAAATTATCACCCAAGATTATCAGCATTGAGCCAGCATAGCAAATAACTGTGCAGTCACAAAATGTGCTGCTGCTGACCGTCTACCGCAGCCAAAGGTGCACGGAGCAGCCTTCTCCAGACCACAGAGAGCCTACAGGCTGCCGACACTGTCTCCGAATGGGCAAGGTGCACGTCACGCTCAGATACCTGCTCAGAGGGCATCAAAACAGCATGGTCTGTGTTAGAATCATCCCTTTTCAGCACTGCCCTGCTCACTGTAGACTGTTCACGGAAGGACTGAGTCACATTTCTGTCACAAACCTGATGTCACAAACGTGCCGCACACACGTCCTGCGGCTCTTCAGCTGGGAGCCGGTCCAGGAGTTTGCCCTGCTCGGAGAGAAGGGGCAGAATGGAAGACTGGACACCAGGACAGACGGGTAGATGCTATGAGAAATAGCTTAAGAGAGTGTTGAAATGGGACTAACATCAGTGTGAAACAGCAGAGCGGGGAGTACAGGATAAAGAGCCCAAGGACAACAAAACTTCAGAGAATCAAAGTCCACAGAGAGCTCTCACCAATTTCTGATGAGATCTTTCCAAAATTTAGAGAAAGGAAGAGAGCTCACCTGGAAGGAAATGATAAATAAATACAAATTTTGGGAAAAACAGAAGGGCGTAAGAGGTACAGCACGGGCACAGCTCGCCCTAGGGCGAGTTGCACTTTTAAAAACCCAAAAATCTTGTCCCTTCCTCCCCGTCTCTCCTCTCCCAACCCTCTAAAGCAGCTCTATTTAGCATGGCTACACAACAATTTTGCAGGAACAAAATTTACATTTTGTGCCCCAAGCACTGAACATTGCAAAACATACTGATCCAAAAAAAAGGGATTGTTTTGAAACACAAAAGAAAAATGACAACAGAAAGCCAATGTAGGGCAATGGATAAGAGGTTGCAGTTATTTTTGAAAGATGAACCCCTGTAAATCCCCTAGGTTTGTGCATGGGCTCGGGGGAAGCTCACGCACAGCTTGCTTGGCTATGCTCACGCAAGAGCCCGAGTCAGGCCCAAAGGAAAACTGCACTGGCTGCACAGAAGGGGTTTCCTCTGCCCAAGCCCAGTGTCCCAGCAGCAGGACACCCGAGCACCCCTCCTGAACCCAGTCCTGACTGATGCATATCCTCCCTATGCAGCTTTTAGTCTGGGATCCCAGAGACCTTGCCCAAACAACTGCCAAGCACAATACTGAGCAAGAGCTGAGGTTCACAGAGCTGGTGCCCTCAGGAGACACGACATTCATTCTGGACACGCAGACCTCATACTCTGCACTCCACCACCTTTTCAGCCCCACTACGGGGCAAAACCCATCAGGACTAACACACGCCTTCCCGCAAACAGCACGAGCGCGTTTGACATTTTGTAGCTGGCACTGAACCGGCCGCAAAATGGCTGCCAGTCTGTGTGGTGCCCAAGCCGGGCGCAGGCCGAGCGGCTGCACTAACTACTCGGCCGCTGGGCTGCTCACAAGGCCACCATGCCACAAGCTTAAATGAGTGGAGCAGGAAAGGGCAGCCATCACGCTACACCATCATGTCCATTTTCCCATAGGGAAGCACAGATGGTGCTGCCCCCAGCAAAGCTAAGCTGATGCACACCCCCAGAGCACAGGTGGTGCTCAGAGGCGACAGGAAACCTTTAGCGCATCAGCCTGCACGCAGTGCTCAGGACAGTCACACGGATACCTCAGGAGGTCTCTGGAGCTAAGGACACTGACAGGTTGTTGCCATTAGAGAAGCACACATCAGGGGATCTCCAAGCACTCTCATTTTAACACTGAACCATTGACATTTGATAAGGTTTTGGGTCAAAAAAGCATATGCAAGAGTCTGACAGCCATACTGCTGCCCCTAGCACTCAGCTAGTAACTATGAGAAGCAGAAAAGTAGTTGTAATAGTCTCAGTCCCTCCAGAAACTAATTCTTCTATAGTGCCCATTTCCTCTGTCCTGCATCTGAACAGCTCTGCAGAGAAATGGAGAGGACAAGCAGCTTTACCCTCAGGACAAGATAAATCCGGTATCACACTCATTTAATGAGGACCACAAATCCTCCTAAGTACTTTTTCATTTATAAGCCTGAGATAAAGGGGCAAGAGAAAGTATAGTTCACCTCCAGGAGGCTCCAGACAAAGACGACGCCAGTTTTGGCCTCCTGACAATATGTTAATACAGGAATATCTACGGTAAAGCCTTTGCGAAGAACACCATATAGTATGTGTCTTAGTTATTAAACCCAGAGTCTGGTGTCCTTTAGAGCTGAGTTAACTCCTGACCATTATGCTGGTGCTCTAGGGAGACANGGAATATCTACGGTAAAGCCTTTGCGAAGAACACCATATAGTATGTGTCTTAGTTATTAAACCCAGGGTCTGGTGTCCTTTAGAGCTAACTCCTGACCATTATGGTGGCACTCCAGGGAGACACTCGCATTCCCACTCCCACGTCAGCATCCTCGTGTCACTGCTTCCTTTCTTCTCCGCTATGCAATGAATTGAGTTTCAGATACTTGATTTGATGGATGCTGGGGCAGCACGAAACCAACTGCTCCTTACCACCTAAATCCAGTTGTTTTGCTCCGTAAAGCTTTTCTATATGCTGCTTCCCCTCAATAGATCACTCGGTGGGACACGTCCAAGTCAATTTTGGTATTATTTGGATCACAATAAAATATGGTTAACATAGAGGAAACAAAGGGCATTAGCACAAACTAAAACTAATTTCCATCTGGGATTATCTCTAGACTTCAAGACCCTGAAAAAAGCCAACTAGTCAGATTTCGTATTACGGGAAACTAGAAAATCTTCCTCTGCTCAAATACAAACATCTTCTCCCTAGACTCTCTCATAAGGAGCACAGTTGCAGTATGGTTACCCCATTGCGGGTGTCAAAGTATCCTCAAATATAAGTATATAGCTGGAAAAACAGAGAAACGTCTAGCAAGAATAATCCATTAAAGGCCCCTAAACAGCCCAGTGTGCTGGTGACTGAAGCCAGCCTATTTCACCTGCTTGATGGTGCAGGGAAAGGTAGGCAAAAACATTCACCTGTGGTTATCCAGCACCCCCGTTGCTGAGAGGAGTTGGCTTCTAGGCATACAGTCTACATTTAGATGAAGGACAGCATTTCTCTTCTTGTAACTGTAACCAGGGTGTGCTTAGCCTATATTTGCACCTCCTCCTCACAGCACAGTGCTCCAGCTCAGAAAAGAATAACTTGCTAGTTGCCTTCCCTTACAGAGAGCTAACCACACATTAGCTTGTGTTATCAGCACAGGCATGTTGAACTAGCGAACCATAGACACTTACCCTCTTAACCCGCTTACAAACACTGTAACAGCTGATAAGAGACTTGCTATCCAAACTGATAGACAGCAAATGTTTATTTTCCCTCTTCCAGATGCAATAGGCTAGATTACATTGCCTTCTGCTGTGTAGTGTCAGTTCTGCTGCGTACGGGAGTGTCACATCACAACAGGACATGATGAGTGGTAGCATAACGGCATTTGCAATGGGCAGCTGGATTTGCTAGTAATTCCTATTCCACTGAGCCTAAATTCACGCCTATTTAATGTCTCTAGTCTCTCAATTTTACCCTGACAAAGCTATACCTACATGTTAATCGATGCAACTATACCTGCATGGGAGCTAGCAGCTATCTGCTTTAGCAATTAAGTCTCTTTTGTACAGTTCTCCATTACATACAAACATCTACATCTTTACACTGTGCCTTATCTCATCAGGACTATGAAAATCCCTTTATGACGACTAAATTGGCCTTGGTAGTAGAATAGTTCATCTGTGGGAGAGGGAGGGATTCAGGAGCAAGACACCAATTGTTCGGGTGAGAATTACGAGACAGGAAAAGACTTTGCACCTTTTAAAAAGGTTCTCAATCAAAGATGTAAGTCATCCTCACCACTTGAGAATCTGAGAAAAAGCTTATTACATGAAAAGTGCTTGACAAATCTAGTACCAGGTTTCTCCTTGAATGCTCAAAGAGGGCTAAAATTACTAGAGTGTACATCATAGAGCTGCACAACAGCAGATCTTCAGACAACACACTACCTAATTATGAGGCCAGAGAAAAGAGAAAATCTAACTCCATCCTTCAAGAACACAAAAGAAGATTACAAAAAATGTCAAGATAGAATGAATACCAAGTTGCCATCATTGCTGTGTCACTACCTGATCTGAACTATTTAACAGAAGCAGAGATTTATGCTTGCAAGTTGAGGCGATATCCAAGACTTTAGTTCATATTCAGTGTTCATAAAACAATTACATTTAATTTTGCAGTATCTCCAATCTACGAATTATTTCAGAAAAAGATGTTTCACAGCCTCGGAACCAGTTAGCCATTAGGAATGCCACAAATGTGGCTCAGCTTCATGAACCCCAAGTCAAGCAACAGACAGCATCTTCCACTTGTGGAAGGCAAGTGGAGAAGATTGCTTCAAAACTTCCTTACAGGCAAATTCTCACCTGATGATGACTATTAAACCAACATGCATTCTATATAAAATCTTTCTACTTAAAAAACAAGTAATTTTTTCCTATGTGCTCAACTAATAACCCATTAAGCACAGATAATGCATAGGCTCTTACCGTTCACATGAGGTTTACAGTTTAAACAAAACAAAAGGATCAAAAACACGATGATATAAGTGAAAGTTAAACCTTTCCAAAATTCCTGCCTTTGGAGGAAAAAAGAAGTCTGTCAACCTTTCTTTGCTCCTGAAAGAGCAACAATATGGCTTACAGGGTGTTGCAATACTTAGATTTCTATATATTGCTCATGACAACAGCAGAGCTAACCAAGTTAAGAGCACGGGGACATTTGTTTTTAAATGGGAATGAAAGACAAACAACTGAATCACTTTAAACTGCCAAAAGGGAAAAAAAAAATTAAAAAAAAATAAAAATAAATTGGTGGTGAAGCCTCAAAAGCAAACAAACAAAACACAAACAAATAAAACAACAACAACAAAAATCTTATTTCTCTGGTATGTCATCGACTTGCTGCAAAAAAAGCTTACAAAATCATGTCCAGAAGGTCTGTCCAACATGAAATAAAAAGCTCTGATTCACAGTGAAAATAGGTCTTTGCTAGCAATCAAGGTGCTTTGTTTTTCATCCTCTCTGCATTTTGTGGACAACAGCCCAGATTTTGGCAGATTAGTTCATTAAGGAAGCTTACAATTTAACAAAACACGACTTTCTAAACAGAAAACTGATATCAACCATTTTGCCCTTTTTAAACATATTGAATGATTCATCTCCAGGAAATCTGTAGGATAATCTAGAGTTAGAGCTAATAAGACAATACTAAAATGAGCAAATAGCTTGAGTTTTGCCACTTAGACCAGTGTATCTTTGCACACAGGAAAAAAGAATATAAACCTCAGCAGAAGCCTAAGTTTCATCACATAGAATTCCACTTTGTTAAGTTTAATTTGCAATACATAGAATATGTTCTATTGAACCACATGAAAGTGGATTAAAGCCAAGCTACAGCCAACTAGTAGGATGTAGCTACTACTTGATCCAACTCCCCAATATTTCTATTCATGGTGCCTTGTGTAAAAACTTTTTGTGGCTTTGTCTTGGATGGATTTTACTCCCTTTCACTTAGCTTCAGTTTGCTGCAGGGTTAGCTTCAGGATTTGAATACAACAGCCTGTTTTTAGCAAGTTTGGAGGGCAAAAGAAGATAACTAATAAAATTATGAAGATTTTCTAAAATACCCAGCTAAGCTTACCAATGCTTAGTATTTTGTTATTGGTGTCATCTGAGCCCTCAAAACTCTGGAAATAAAATTCTGGTTCCACTCAAACTGAATTGAAACCAATAGCACAAAGGATGCAAATTCACTTTGGAATATTTCAGCATTGGCCACTCTTCCCATACCAGTAGAGACCAACAACAAAACCTATTAACTTAAACATTCTACTAAATAACCACATTTACCCTTAGACCATTACTATAATATAAAAATTAAGCAAATAAAGAACGATACCTGAATACTCTCTTTCTAGAGAGACACTCCAGTCTTTCAAATAGGTGGTAGAACTACTCAGGCTTGGCACGTATCACAGAGAAGCTTCCAGAAACAGGCCAGCTGGTTCTAATCAACCCCAGGTGCCCTTTGTTGCCCACACCTGATCACAGTGATTTCATTTACTCACGAAATAGGATAATGAAGTTACACCATTTGAAAAACGAGGTTTAATCTATTGTCTGAAAGAGAATTTTCCCTCCTACCTTAAAGGAACAAAAGGGGCTCTCCCCATCTTGGTATCTGCAATTTTCTTCCCAGACATTGTTTGACTTAGCCCAGGCATTGCTGGGTCAGGCAGTCACTTTAAAACTAGAAGAAACCAGGTGCTTTTTATATAAGCATAATTAAGCAATGTAATGAAAATCTGTTGAGTCCATTCCTCTGTGAGAGTATGTGGGGCTCAGTTCAGTGTATTCCTCTTTGTTTTTGAATGCATGCTGCACTTATATGCAACTTTGCTGTCACCAACAGGTTGCCATGAGAATTAAATGTTTTTTCATTTCATTATTTATTTTATAACTCAAGCTAAAAATAAGAATGTGACTCACCCATTCCTACTGCTGCTGAGAACTATTTTAATTGCAAGTAGTCCCATTACCTTTGATATAACTAATGATGAAGTAGTTAGTAATCTCTGACTAAGAGGGATAAATCTAGTATGGAAAAGCAGATTGAAGTTGCCATTATTCAAAACATTACAGATGAAAAGGAGAGAACTTAATTAAATAATCCCTCTGATTTTCAAACCATAACACAGGGATGCATCACACAGGATGGCACTTTTGTTTTCTCAAAAAGCTGCTTTTTCTTCTTCTATTTCGAATAGAATCATCTATAGCCACTGAATGAGAGAACTGATTGCCTTCAATATAACTGAATGTTTTGCCAGCCTTCACTATGCTCCTATTCAGTGTGTCATGTAAAATAAGGTGCTGAAAACTGGCTGACCTGCCTGTCTGCTTGGTGTTTATAAGGAGTTTGTCTCCATGGTATTTCAATTCTTTATCTGAAAACAAAGCAGGAGGGATAAGAAGCCAAGGAAATCTTGAAAGAAAAGCCGTAAGAGTGATACCCTCAGATAAGAGCTGACGGCCTAGGCACAATTCCGCGAGGCTCATGACATGTCAGCTCCCAGGAGCCTTGGGAACACCACAACTGCCTCCCTGCTTCCTTTGGGACATTTGGACTGCCTCCTTCTTCCAATTCTGTCCCTTGCAAACAAGCTCTGCTGCAAAGCCTGTGGTGCTGCAGGGGCCTGCGGAGCCACTGCGTCACCCAACCTGCACCCATTTCAGTAGACCCCACCACATGGCTTCCCCCAGAGCTGATGAATATTGCAGGATTAAGATGGGAGAGATACGTCTTAAAGCACTTGCAGAAAATTGCAGCGTAGCAGCTGCGCGCACAAGACGAGCCCGTGTACTGGCGAGCTGAGGAAAGAGGCGAGGAAGGCAGGCAGCCAGAGCAGGGGAAGCGTCAAACCTGGGCTCTGTTTGCTGCTGTTGGGGCCAAGCTAAATCACCTCTGGGAATTGAATCATGCCTTTGCAGCTAGGACAGCTCAATTTATCATGAGCTCACCTGGTGTTTTGTCCCTGGCCTAAGTGCCTTTTGTACAGAGCCCTCACTTCATCATGCACGTAAGGCTCAAGGACCACGAGAGCACCACGGAAAAAAACAAAAAGGATACGAAAGGTCTCACTTTATTTACTCTATTTGCATCTAATCCAAGTTCAAGTAGACAGTGAGACAGACAAATGTCCTTCATGTACCTTTATTTCAGCAGTACCTAAAGATGCCAAAGGGACCATCCAGACCTCAGCATCAGCCACTGCTCTCCTTGGCCCTCTCATTGCTAAGTCAGGAATTTTAAAACTAGAAGAAACCAGGTGCTTTTTATATAAGCATAATTAAGCAATGTGATGAAAACCTGTTGAGCCCATTCTCCTGTGAGAATATGTGGGACTCAGTTTGGGGTATTTCTCTTCATTTTTGAATACACACCACACTTAAATGTAACCTTGGAGTCACCAATGGGTTTTGCCTGGGGGAGAAGCAAACCCCAAAGACAAGGAGGTGGCTCTCGAAGGGCTCCACAGGCCTGTCTCCATGTATGGCATTTACAGCAGGACAGTTCATACAAGATTTTTACAGTGTGCAAAGCCAAAAAATAAAAATAATACTTTTAAAAATGCTGCCATCCCTTAGATTTTACCCGTCTGCTTACGTACTTTGAAACATCCTGGGTCTTATGTTTTCCCTCCTTTACCTTAAACAGATGTCTACTATTCGTATACACGCATAGAGTATCACCACATATAACTAAGTTAGGTGTAATTCCTAGCAGGACATATGGTGCAGCTCCAAATGGACCTGTAAAAACTGATTTATCCCATAGAGCTTTTTCCTTTTGTCATACAGGAAAGGGTTATCAATAGACGAGTGCTCATACCAACATAACTACTCCTGCAGCAAGGCCTGAGAGGACAGTACTCATTAAACTACACTAATAGTGCAAAAGGATACAGCACTTATGTTTAGCCAAGGCCTTTGAATCTTCCAGCATCTGCTGCTTAATCAGGGATGGGGACAAGGCCTGGGAGCAGAAGAGGAGTGGAGAGCTCAGCGAGCCAGTTAAAATGGCCTCGCTCCTGCAGCAGCTCTGCTGCAAGCGGACGGAGCTCAACGCGCACGGGAAACGGTTAAAGAAAAAGCAGAAAAGAAAGCAACTTGCTCAGCACCAGGTAGGTTTTCCCTAGTGTCTCCCGCTCAAATGTTAACCTGGCTGTCTTTCAGGCTAAATATCTCCGGAGTTATTTGTACACACCGCTGCAATGTTTACCTTTTGATTACAGATCTTTACACGCTGTCCGTTATTGCTGACTGCCAGAATGAGAGGCAGCCTCGGGCCACAGCGCAATCTTCTGTCACAGAGAAAATACAGCACAAGGAATGGCAGGCGCTGAGCGGGGAGATG
The DNA here is from genome assembly GCA_013389825.1 of Crypturellus undulatus. Lineage (NCBI taxonomy): Eukaryota > Metazoa > Chordata > Aves > Tinamiformes > Tinamidae > Crypturellus > Crypturellus undulatus. The sequence goes on along the minus strand of VWPW01006745.1, from coordinate 83,159 downwards.
CACAGGGCTGCTACGAAATAGCAGTGCAGCACTGGGGTGTCTTTTGCAGAACACTAGGCTTCTGCTTTAAAAAGAAAGGGGCTTCATGAAGTTTTCCCTGGGTAGTGGCATGTAATTCCCCAATTTAGATAAAAATGTAGAACCCAGGTGAGGAATCCTCTTGCCTCAATTTGTGACTGTTGCATTTGTGTCTGCAAGAGCCAGGCATTCTTTCCACTTTACGGCTTCTAACTCTCAGAAAGCTCCCTTCCAGGCTCCGGTCCTGCAGCCGGGCTTGGGGAGTTTACAAAAAGCCATCAGTAAAGCCTAAGCCTCTTGCAAAGGTTACTGAAATGAGATCCTCCCAACTGAAACCACTCAGTAGTGCATATATCTTCATCTTATGATAGCACCTTGAGAGGAAGAATTTAAGTTATAGCTTTGTATTTCAGTAATATAACATGAGTAGAGGCATGCAGTCAGTATTTTATAAAGATACTGTAGATTCAATATATTAAAATTTAGTAATAAAGTTTGATTTTGATATAGTGAAGTCATCTGAATATATAAAAATCTGAAATCTTAAAAGTGCCAACTGTTACATATAGATACAAATGCCAAGAAAGTGCTTCTACAATACATTGAGTAATGTGTGTGTTTCAGCTTTAAAGGAGGTGACAGACTTTTTGCTACTATTGTATCTCTGTTTCTCCCTGGAAGCATGAAGAACACAATACTTTTATTTAAGCTTTTAAGAAGACCAATTCTTAAACATTTCAATAAATTTTTCATTTTTAGCTCAACTGACATTTCAAGTTCTTTCTACAAATTTTATTCCTCTTCCCTGCTACCCTGGCTCATGGTTGTCTCGTTATTCTATTGCTAGAATTATACAACTTGTCGCAACCTCTTCCCTTACTTTCTATAAGTCTAGATTTGCATTTTGAAAGGCCAAAGCCCGGGGCTGCTTCCTTGCAGCTCTCTGGTGTGTCACCTGATACAGAAAGTTCACAGTTTGAATAAAATCATTTGGGAAGTGTTTACAGTATCAGAGGTGTCCAGATCTGTTCTTATAGTTGTGTCCTGACTTACCCCACTCATCATCATCTCCACAAGATCACCATTGAAGCAGCCCTCCTCATGGATTTATTAGTGCATCTGACTGGTCACAGTTCTAGCAAATGATCTTCCGAAGTCTCTTTGACCTCCAACTGCTTTGTGATCCCGATGAATCCTGAGATTGACTTCAGTTTTTTTTCATGTTCCCTTTTATAGTATCTTATGTATAGACAGGACTTCTAGGAATCCAAAAGCCACCTCCTACTTTTCAAGGGCTGCCTGCTGACAAGACCTACCTGAAAATATTGAAGCCTTAAATCCATTAGGGTATGAGGATATAAAATACCACAGCGCCACCTGACTACACAGAAGGAAAACAATGAATTCAAGTAAATAAGACTGCCTTACATTTAAGGGTAGGAGAGCAGGCAGTCATATTTTTCCTACAGTCTTGCTTTAGATTTAATTCTTATTAATAAGAAATGAGAGTCATTAACACTATTAAAAATCTAATTACATTAGCAATTTTCCATCATGTCATATGTGAGCAGTTAAGTATTTGTATTTGTTTTTTCCTAATGGGATTCAAAAGTCTAATTAAAAGTCTCTCTTTTGTAGTTAAATAGAATGAATCTTTATGAAAAACAGGGCACATTTAATAGCCACGGACAGCTTATTTCCTTAAATACCATACTTCACAGCCATCTTCATCTCCTGCATTGGAAACAACCAGCTAAGACCCACACGAAGGCGGCAGGGAAGCCCAGTGGCCTCCCTACCTGCTCCAGCAGCGCTCCTGGGAGTTAAAGACCCTCCTGCTCTCCTTGCCCTGTTGTTTCACAAGTTCTAAGAACTGAACCAGGGTTAATCAAAACATGTTTAAACAAAACACTTTGCCCCTTAAAAACAATATTGGCTAAGAGTTCTATTTTAAAAAATATATTGGTTACAATTGCAAAAGCATTAGTTTGAATAAATTTAAAATAAAGAAACTTGTTTCTTCCAAGGAGTTCATCTAAAAGATGACAAAAAAAAAAAAAAGGAAAAAAAGAAAAAAGAAAACTTCCATATATCCGCCCTATATTTCACACAGTTTGCCAATATGCAGCAACATTTAGCTGGGTTGGGCTGAGGTCCCAAATTTGTTTTGGTCAGCATAGCTGGTAACCAGCTGGCAGGGGAAGACGAGCCCTGCCAGGGCTGATGCTGTTGCTTTGTTTTGAAGGGCAGCGTGCTGGGCAGCCAGCTCTGCCAGCGCCCAATTCCCGCCTCACGGTTGGCCAAGGCTCTCCAGAAAAGCCACCACCTCAACACTGAAGCCCTGCTAGCGTTCCCGAGAGACCTCCTCCCCAGACTCCGTTGAACCCTGAATCAACTGTTTGCATGGCAGAAACACGTGGCAAGACAGAGAGCGGTGACAGAGACCAGATGGGGGAGGGACAAAGGGGAGCTCAGAACCATGGGTCACTTCACCATCACACTCGTGAACCTGTGGCCTGGAAGTACAGATACCATTTAGCAACCCAGGGCTGTGCCTAGGCCTGGGGTGCACACTAGCAATCATCCTGCCCCTGAGAGCACCCTGTCCTTCGTAATGCCCCTTTATTTGCCACTTAGGATCTGCGAGGTTTTATTTTACGCATCGCTGCTGCTTTATTTGGTAAAACTCAGAACATATTACCAGAAAACGCGGCTCTGAAATGCTGCACAGCACAGGCTTTGCTCTTCCTTAACATGAACAGATCAATGACAGGTTAATGCTTAGTTAACATTTATTAAGAGCAACATGATTTTAGAAACTTCAGACTAAAGGTGTCAATTAGATGACAGATTCTCCATGAAAGATGAAAGAACGTCTGTGTTGGGCAGATACTCTTATGTTTTGCTGTCAATGATTTATTAGTTGCGAGGTCCCAAGTGCCTCAGCTTATCAGTAATGAGATAAGTGAGTAGAAGCTAAAGGCTACACTGTTGATTACTTATTTTGCAGGACCTCATAACCAGGCTGCTATTGACATAGTCCAGCTACTACAGATTCATTTGGTCACAGGACAACTACCACGAGGTACCACCTTGGACAGGAGCGTTAGGTGCTCAGCCTACTCGAGCCTGTTGAAATACTGGGTAAGGGTAACCAGTTTATACTCAAGGTTATGCTACCAATCAGGCACATCAATCTGATTACAAATGAAACTCTCTACTGTCCTTTAAGTTGGTGCCAACACTGAGACCACTTGAAGTGTCTGACACCCTGCACATAATTACTACAAAATCCGAATGGGAGAAATTCACACCCACTTGAGCAGTGTATGAACACAGGCTTCACGACAAGATAGCAGTGAGTCAGGCAGTCTCAACTAGGCAGCATCTTACACCCATCAGGTTTTCACACCTTCTGAATTTGTGAACCCTCAACAGTTTCCTAGCAAAGGTGTAAATTCAGTGCAACTGCCTGATCTGACGGTGGCCCTGCTTTGCCCGTGCACGCCCTGGAGATGCAAACCCCCTACACGGGACTGTCGTCCTGTGCAGGTGTGAACGGCTGCACAAAGCACAGAGCAGCCAGTATGAACCCAGGCACACAGCGCTAAACCTCCTGCATCCCAAGAGTGCAGAACACAAAGGACAGCACGTGAGGAATACAAGTCGATACTCAGAGCACAAAAACCTCAAGCGCACGGGTGTTTGGGCAAATGCACAGCGCTCACTCACAGGAAGCCCAAACCGTGACAGCACTCGCTGGCCAGCACCGCAATGTGAAGCGACGCTGGATGCAACGTGCTGCCCGGGAGGACCCTCGCCCCCGGGCTGCCTCAGGCTCCAGGCATGCTCTAAGCTCTCGGGCAGGTCTCGGGGATGCCCCGAGCTGCGTGGGCCATGGCCCAGCTGCTGCTGCACCGACACGAGACCACCCTGCTACAGGCGTCACACGACCAGGCTCGCTGTTGAGCAGCATTCTCACCCGCAAGGCCTCAGCGCTGCTCTGGCCTTCATGCCAAACCTCTCCAAATTTATTTCAGTCAAAAAACTCAAAATTATTTCTCAAAAAGATTTTCAGTACTTCCAAAGCCATTTTGTAAACAGCCATCGGAAAACCTGTGCTGTTTGAAAAACAAACTAGCAAAACCCTCTTTCTCCTACATGCTTTGGGCATGACCTAGACCCATTTTCTTTTCCAGCAGAAAAAGTTATGACAGCCATCCCAAACTTCCAGAATATTGCCAGCACAAATATTTAGCTATCAGTGTGTACAGAACAAAACTGGACCTCCCTTTATCTTTCACATAATCATTAGGAACATTTTTTGGTGCAGATTTTTCTTGTCATCATTTGTCAGCTGAAGAAATTCCACTGAGCAATGAAATAACTCACTGGACTGCCATAATTTTTAAGAGCAGAAAATAAAATAGATGTCCTTTTACAAAAAAGTGACAGTAAAATCTTTTAAGAAAAGGCATGTCTGGAATCTCTTTTGCATCTCAATCAAAAACCTTCAAGCTTTACCCCTGCACTTCAATCGCAGATGGATAAGGCGTCATACTATTAATACAGCTCGATTTGTATACCTTAAACAAAGCAAGACCAAACAGGAAAACACAAGGTAACACATCTTGTATCTCGAGTTTCACCCAATGGGACACGGAGAGCGACCGCCAGCGCCGCAGGACGCAGGGCACGTCGCCGTCCCCGCCTGCAGCGTCCTCTGCTCTCACACTCCCTCAGTCAGGGGCAACCCATCTCCGAGGTGCTCATGGAAACTGCCACCAACAATATGTTTTTCTCCTTTCCAAGTGCACCAGATGATGTATCCAGAGTCTGTTTTTTCTTCCAAGTTTCCCCAAGGGTGGATCATAAAAATCTACCAAGATCTCAATCTTTGTTACATGTCACTCTTCTCATTTCAGATTTGACTCTACCCCTTTCCTAACTCCCCCCTCATCCTCTGTGTAAAAGGCACCTCCTGGAAGAACAGTGTTTTGCTGCTGATCATGCTCTGACATCTCCCCTCGCTTTCTGTCTGTGCATCTCCCCCAGACACAGGAAACTTCAGTGCCTCCCCACTCCCCGCGTGCGCCTGTCTAACATCTCAGCGCACAACGCTGTGATCCTGCTCTGCTAACTCCGTGTTTCGCTGCAGCGGCGCTGCTTTTCCATCCACCTGCATTGCTTCAAGCTATGGAGAGCACGGGGGAATGTTCTGCCGGGAACCACAGGGCTCAGCTATAAAGAGGAGCAGCATTACAATGATGAATAAGGCTTTTCTGTAGCCTATAAGGTACATGTGTCTGAATAACTCCCTTACGCAGGAAGTTTGTTCCTGATGTAACCTAGACCTGCTATTAGCTACTTAATCCTGGTATTCTGATACATAACAACATAGTGAGACAAAAAAACAGCAACCACACAAGTGTGCAGGGTTGGAAAGGCAGGTTTCTGAACCCAAGGGAAAAGGAGCACTCATCTATACAAGCTGATTGTGCATATATCTTATTTGTGTTTTACACTGGGAATTCCCTTGAGGCAGGGACAAAACCAAAAAAAGGCAGATCTGAAAATGATGTGAAAGCAGCAGTTTGCAGTCTTCTCATTGCAGCACCATATTCACAGAAACCATGTGCTTATTAACCTAAAACCTGCCTATATTTTTCTTCTTAACTCTTTTATTAGTGTTATATGTGTCCCTACAAACATTGGCAAAGCAACACATAGTGCAATTACACCTGGAAAGAGAATAAGGTTTGCTGAACCAACTGCTGCAAATAAGAGCATGTTGTGCTTGAGCAGAGGAGCTCCCCATAAACAAGTCATGCCCTGCTCAGAGCCCGTCCTTCACCTCCAGGACCTTCCGATCAGGCACAAAGCGCACTCGATGCTTGGTGCCTATCCACCCCGGTCATTAGCAGCCACACACCCGGTGTTACAGCTCCTCAGTGAGCGCCCACCAGAGCCAGTCGCGGCCACGAGGGCACGAGTGGGGCCGAGCGCCGCGCTCAGCCCAGCGCTGCTCACGGAGTGCGTGGGTGCCACATGGTACCAGTCAGTACCGGGCCAAGATCCAGGCCCAGCCTCCCGCCGGCACCGCCGCTCTAATCCCAACTGTGCCAGTCTCTTCAGACCCCACAACAACACACAGGGAATTCACCAGCCACTGAATTCCCCAGCATTAAACCTTTCGGACACCTTGACACAACATACTCCCTCATTTGTGTATCACAGCTCAGATGTTGGTCCCTTCCTAGTGAATTTATCCAAAATTAATTTTAGACCTAACCTCTGGGATGAAAGCCAAGAAGGGCATGGTGCTGGGGGACGAAGGACCCATTCCACAGGAGAGCAGTCGCTACAGGAGCAGACTACATATGGATAGTGTGACATACATGTGGTGTGTTAAATGAAACATGAATGAATAATTCTCCTTCTACACTTAATTAATTAACCAATTTTCAAGCATATAAGTAAATGTTAATAGCAAAGGTTTAAAGCCAGTGCATAATAAATAAACCTAAATATCACTGGCATATATTTTGAAACATCAAAGGAAGGAGAAGGAAAACGGAATTGTGAAAGTGAACAGTTGAAAGAAAATGAAGTTTAGGTGACCTAATTAAAGGCTTTTCCTCAGCTACAGAAAGACATCAAAGTGCTGCTTCTGAAGTTCTTTTGCCAAACCAACAGCCTCAAATTAAAAGCCTGCATTAATTTCAAGGAATGAGTCAGAGAAGTACAACGGTAAGAGCCTTCAGCCCCTCGTGTTGCCACAGAAACAGAACACCATGGCTAGTTTATAATCCAAGCGCTCCATTTATATACCAGAATTTATTTTCCATTTTCACCTTTTCATTTACTCATCCCGATATAAAAAAGAGCCCCTCAGAAGTTAATGATGCTTTTTCCGTGATTGGCAGCCGGAGTTTGGAGGCTGGACAGTGCCGGCTCACACTGCTCTTCCTTAATGTCTTTCTGGCACGAGGCAGTGCCCGGCCCCGGGGTATCTGCGCTGCGCAGAGCCCTGACGGGTGCTCCTACCGCGGCACCGAGCTGGGCTCGGCCCTGCCGGGCGCGGACGCACAGGTCAGCAGAGCCAGACCCACCCCAGGCCGGGCCGGGTGCAGGTAGCGCCCCGCGCACCAGATGCCCTTCCTTGCCCAGCTGCCACCAGCAGTGCCCACAGGGCACCCTGTGCACCCCGCATGGTGCAAGAAGCAGGGCTGGGTGCTGAGCTGGTCTCACAGGCCTCGCTGATATTAAGGGCTTTTAGGTCCATTCCAGCTCCTAACATGAACAGATGAAAAGCGGGAGATGGGAGCAGGACTAAGCTCCATCCGGATAATGGTAGAACCAGCCTAAGCCGCGGTCTCACTGAGCGCGATCTGCTGCAACAAACTGTAGATGCGTGGTACAAAATGTGATATACGTACTGTACTCAAAGTACAAATTAATCAGGTTGAGCGCTACCTTCTTGGAAACAGCTAGCAACATGCCCTGTTTCTAGGGCTTTTAATGAATATTCTAAATTGAAAAAAATGCATAAACATAAGGGTAATTTACATTGCTAAAGTTAATCAGTTTTCTTATACATTTTATGCATCTGCATGATTTTTCATCTGTATTGCATAAATGTCTTCTCCTCAGTATTTAATATGCATATGTATATCCAAACACTCCACGCAGACTGCAGTTGTATTTCTATAACTTTCTAGAACCAGGCCTGTCTCAAGGTTCTCAGACTTGCAAGAGAAATGGTCAGCAAAGCCATCTAAAACGCTTACAGATTCAAGCTAGTATTGAAATTACATGTGGATTTGCCCCCTTGTAACTGAGTTTTCTATCACTAAAATGATAATAAAAGAATCTCCTTCAAAAGCTGGTGTATCAGCAAATATCCACGGCAAAGGACACTGCCTTTAAAAGAGAATGATTTCGTACATAAAAATATCCAGTTGGAAAGTGGACAAGGGTATTGCAAAGTTCCCCGAGACACACGGCGTTAAAGGTCTTCCCTATAAAGCACATGGTATATTTGTTGTTAACATCCTTTTACATTTAAAAGATGAGCATATTTTTCTCAGTTCACCCTAAGTAGATACCTTCAAACCTTGAAGGTTGAATATTGAACCTTCAAATATTTCTTGTGTGTATCCCAGCCAAAAACCAAGGACTCTCAAGAAAATTAGGCATCTAAGAAAATACATTACAGTTGTTTTCTTGACAGAGTTGTAAGGTAAGAGACCTGGACTTTTGGTTTTGCTTAAACCACTATATATCCAAGTTAATTCCAGGCAAGTTACCATCTAATTTTCATGGGTATAGCTGAGAACAAAATTAACTTCACCTTTTAACATGAGACACTTCATTATTTACAAACCAACAAACAAAAGAGGTTTAATAATATAATTTGGGACCAGTTAGTTGAAGGGACTTTTAGATCAGTGTAGCTGCTATTAAAGTGCCATCAAAGCATTTTGACTCCATAGAATTAATCATGAAATCTGTTCCTGCCAGCTCACTTATCATATCCGAAATATTAATTTTGAGCAAAATTAAATTGGACACCTACCGACAGCAACATTTTGCCCTTCAGAACTCCCCTTCACATTGATTTATTAACGGCTGCCAGAACAGTGTACCAGAGCAATTTATTACTACTTTCTGGATGTTTCCCTCTGCTTACAAATAGTCCTCCAGAGTGAGAGGTGCTACCTGACAGCATTCTGACAAAGGTGCATTTTTCAATTTGCATAATGTCCTTTGGATTTATTGCGATGTATGAGGAGACATTTCATTTTATGATCAATGGGAACGGGTGAGTCACGTAAAAGAAATCAGAGTGGAGATTCTGTGCTGAGCTTTCAAATAAAGCAACCCCAGGATTTTCATTAGTTCTTGGTGTGAGTTCAGACACAAGAGCCAGCAAATTCTTTTGTTTTATTCATCGGCACCGTGTTCTTTGCATGCAAGACAGCCAAAAGGATCCGTACAGAGCAGCGAGTAGAAATGGGTATGAAGACGCGGGGCCAGCCCAAAGCGAGCTGATAGCCCATGCGTACACATGTCCTGCTGCTCTCTGGAAACCACTACCCCGGAGAGGCGCATTTCACTGAAAAAAATACAGAGTTTACCCTTAGCTTCCTTAGCTCACCAAACTGAGGGCTGTTCTCTGGCAGTTGGAAGCACAGGGATGGATGCACGTAAAACATACACGTCTGGCACTGAGAGGTTTAAATTCATATCATGAACTTATAGCTAAGGGCTAATAGCTAACCAGAGCACAGAGGCTGCTTCAATTACCACATCAAATGATCAGCCTGATCCAAAACCCCAGCCCCCTCAAAATCGCTTCTCCTGCCTTTGAAACGTCTGGCATCTAGAATCAGAATCTAATTTGAGGCCTTGAATTGCTCTTTGTGGATCTCTTCCATCCTTCCTCTTTCTTCCATTTCTACGGCTGCATAAAGAAAACCCAACCCCTCCAGCGGCTGCTGCAGATACTATTTCCCTAACTTGCTGCCGAGACAAACAGGATTCATAAATAAATACAATGGCTCATGCCTGCTAATATTCCTGGCTCCCATCCAATTATTCAATCTATGTGCTTATTTTTAAGCCTGAATAGTCCCATTAACTTCAGTTGGACTGCTTGTGTTCTTAAGTAAAACAGGTGTTTAAGCACTTTGCTGGATCAGAGCCTATGAATGCACATCTGCAATCTTCTTTGGCTCAGTTAAAGGTTCCTTCCTGATCATTATACATTTATCTGAGGAATTCCTCTTGTTTATACTTGCATACACATACAGCCTTTGCAACGGGCTACTTGACACATTTAATAGCAATTGTGTTTGCAATCAGAGACAAAACTATCTGTGCAGCCATATAAATCGCATATATATATGCTGGGGGAACATGCATAGCTCAGAGTGGAATAGGAGAGAAGAACACATGCTGGAATAGTAACGGGAGGGGGTATTTCACTGGAAATCAAAACAAATCAAATTGAGATAGAGACTATTAAAACATTCCAGAGGTAGTAAAAAAAATCAGAAAACCTTCCTCTGAAACATGAAGAGTAAAATAATAATTAAAAAAAGTTATTGCTGCCCAGAGGTTGTCAAGTCAAAAAATTCATTAACTGCAAATGCACCCAGGCTTCCCTTTTCCGGAGCCACCTCTGGCAATTTGCTGTCAGCAAATGGCATTAGCAGCACAGGCAAGGCCAGCACCTCCAGCCTGTGTTAAACGTGCGTAGCCACGATGCCGAACAGCAGGGAAGGTCTCACGTCCCCCGTGCCCACGCTGCTGCGGCTCCCTGCAGCCGCCCACGGCACTTGATACTCGAGGCCGACACGTGTCGGGGTGGGCAGCGCTCCCTTCCCAGTGACACAAGGCTCCCTCGCCCAGGAGCACCACGTGCTGCCAGGTCCCTCTCTTCCAGCCTTCTGGGTTGTCTTTCCGAAAGGCTGTTCCCTACGGACGTTTCGCCAGTGCAGCTCGGAGCAATACTGCTGCTGCACTGCTGCTATGTTGTACCGCTGACAAGCAGCCGATTTTTCTAGTCTACAACAAAGTCTGTTATCTTCAGTCTTGCTCCTCTCGTAGGAAAACAATGCTTTCCAATAAAAGCTGAATGAAAATTAGTATTGAAAGCACAAAGCCTTGAGAACATTGGAATCCTAAAAATCAGGGATGGGAAGAACTCTACTTGATCTCCCTATTAATGCCAGATTTTGTACCTCGAGATCTTCCATGCTGTTTTAAGATCTATTAAACCAACTACCTCCCTTAGAATATTTTCTTTCTACAATCTCAAATAATTTTAGTCACTGCTTTGGTAAATATCCTTTTTATTCTTTTTTATTTTTTAGTTCTTTAACAGCATCCTGGTATTCCTATTTATAGTTTAAGCAAGTCACTCTGCTTTCACATGTGAGTTCTCCTTCAGTGTTCTTAGATGTTTATTACATGTAAGCATTTTAGCAGGTTCTTTTTATTTATCCAGTTTTTCCTTCGTCAGCCTTTACAAATCCTTAATCAATCCTTTTTGGTGACCTTTTCTGACCAGCCTTCACTTTTGTCAACCGCTGTCAACTCTTCCCAAGCAAAATAAAGAAATCACTACAGCCAAGTAACATTTATGATGTACCACTCAAATATAGCAAGATAAGACTATACAAAAAAAATAACAGAATTTTTCAAAAATAATTGAATTTCCTTCTATTAGTCTTCATGGCCACTTTATTTTCTTTTTTAAGCATTAGAAGACAGAAATGCTAGAAATTTAAAAATACAAATGCAGCTTTAATGATAATATAACTTCAGGAACAAAATCTTCTAGGACAGAAAAATCACTCTAATGATTGTGCATTTTGTGCACAAATGTGTGCCAATTCCAAGGACATCTAGGAATCTAGTAGGAATCTAGTCTTTACTATTATTTTTATGCCTCCTTTGTTATGTAATGACTCTATAATTATTCCTTTCACAATTACTTCCCCAATATTTCACACACTGGGCATTGCAAAATCCTACTTGCTTCACCATCTCACTTCATCTCATTTCCATCAAAGAAGCAAACTCTTCTTTCATTAAACACCCATTTCTCTCTCAGTTTGCAGGCTTTCTACATGACTATACTTCTATTTATTTATTATTTTTCTGTCATATTTCTAACTACAAGTTATTATCTGACCTCACAGGTATTCACAGCTCTTCTAGAATTTAATATAACCTGTGAATTTTCCATGCTGCCTACCTTTTCTTCTAGATTAAAGTGTTAAATAAAACCAGGTCTAACAATAATCTCAGAGACATCTTCCTATAACTCATCTAATCTATTTACCAGTTTTTGTGACAGATAAGGCTCATATCTAAGATAACTGGAACTATTCTTTTACATGTAAACTATGGCAACCTAACAGATTGTAATTTGCCTCCTGGATGCAACTGCACCAACATAAAGCATAAAAATAATGTAACCTATAAAGAAACAGTCTTGATATAGGACTCTAGATTAATCATTGTTATTGATCCTCCTGATATTGCTAGGACCTATGTATACTTTATAAATACACACATAATAAACCAGGAAAAGGTGATGCTTCCATAATAAGTCCACAACATTTATTTCTCATAAGTATGTTTACATATTGCTTTGATCAAAGTTCTCAGCCAAATATTACAATATGCACATGCTCAGAAGAGCTGACCCCAAATGCTCAAATGTCAAAAAATTACTCAAATAAAAGAAGAGATACAAACTAGAAGAAAATAATGGGTACAACAAGAGACGGAAACATGAGGAAATGCTCCAGTTTTGACCAAAAGNAAATGTCAAAAAATTACTCAAATAAAAGAAGAGATACAAACTAGAAGAAAATAATGGGTACAACAACCACATGGAGACTACCATGAACCTAAAAAGATGAATTTTCAATGGTTTGAAAGAGACAGAAACATGAGGAAATGCTCCAGTTTGGACCAAAAGCTCTCTCATCCCAACCTAGGAAGAACAGAAGTATTCTTCTACATTGCCATACCCTGATTCCTCTCTTGCTTAAGCCTTTCTGCACTTTCATTTCTCACATACCCATTAAAATCAAAAGAATCAAGCCAGGATGTGTCGCTGCGAGGTGAGACAGTGCAGGGCAAAAGCAGGAATGGGGAGCAGCACCCAGCTCCCGCCTGCACGTGAAGTCTGGAGGCTGGGACTGCGCGGCTCTGCAGCCCCTTCACTACTGGTGCAAAAAAAAGAAAAAAAGAAAAAAAGAAAAAAGAAGAAGAAAAAGCACTCCCTAGCTTGTTTCAATCATTTCAATCTTCTCTGTGTTATGGCTTCCAATTGCATCAGGGGATCAATCTGGCCCACTCCCAGGCAGGGTCACCTCAGAAACCTCCCTGCTGCTTCCCTCTTTGTTTTGCCTTCCTTAAGAAAGAGCTTTTTTCCTGCAGAAATGGTCTTTCAGCAGGGGTTGAGTGGAACAACAGTGACATCCAACGGCTGGCAACATTAGTCTCCAAAGAGCACTCCTGACTTGCCAGTGGCCTCCTCCACCTTGCTAAATTAAAGACAAGTGATGCTAATATAATACTAGCAGCTCTCAGTGCATTTTATTCATTTCACCTCTACATAAAAACCACCCAGACAGTTTGCTCCATGTTTCCAGAGCACTGGGAATTGTCTTCAAATGAGCTTATACACGGACTGACTGAGATTTCATCCTGCTGCCTGCTAACAAGAGAGTGTTGGGAATAGACAGCTAAGCGGGAATTCTTTGCACTCCTCATTTATAGCTGGAAGGGAGGTGCACGAGAAGCATTTGTTGTGATGATCACAGCTCGCAGGAGTTTGCTGCATTTCCTGATATATCAAAATGGTAACTATGTCCTAGCAGAAAGATTTGCAAATATGCATGCAGCAGTATCCAGTGTGTGAGAGAAGTGGGAAGGTTATGACAAGTGCTAAATATAGAATCCATGTTTACTTTAAAGGGAATTATGATTTGCATTCCCCAAATCAGAGGCCACTCAAGCTTCACGGCTCATAAAGCAAAATAAATCAGAGGTTTTTGGAGTTGAAACCTGAACCCTGATTTCCTATTTAAACCTAAAGAATAGGCTTATCTTTATGGCATGCTTAGTAATCTTTATGGCATGCTTAGTTTAAGGCTGTTTTGCACTATGGTGTTACCAGGAGTGACTGACATATACTGACACTCCTGTTGAGTGTATATCACATCACTCTGATCATTCTGATGCTCTGTGAGATGGACATGGTCCTCCTTGCTTGTGAATGACCATTCTGATGCCTTCCCCCTAAAGATATAAATTACTTAGTCTTGACAGAACCATTTCATAAATTAAATGGTAAAACCTTCATTACCACACGACAAATCTGACACAACAGCTAAATAGGAGCAGCCCAAACAAACCACACTGTGTATGATCAGCGCAACTTCCACAGCCTAAACTCCTTCAGCATCGTCAGGCATAAGGACCAGCACGGGACCAGGGGAGGCATGACCACCCAGCCAATGCCTTGCATTTGCAGACAACCTGGCAACACATTTTCCGTTCAAAATATTCCCTTCATCTGCCTCCAGCCACCACAAGCCATAAAGCATTTCTCAAACCTTACAGCTATCTTCAGCCCCTAAGTCCAAGAGCTGCAAGGATAACGTATCACGGGAAGAGCGAAGACACAGCCAAGTTTTTGTTGCAGAAGTGCAGAGCTACCATCCACTGCGGCACCTCCCGCCACTGCCCCTCCTGCTTCGCCCAGGGAATTCACCGGTGGCCAAGAGCTGTATCATTAGCTAGCAGAGAAGGCAGCAGAGACTTGCTAAAGCCACTAGGTCTGGAGGAAAACTCATAAAAACATTTTTTCATCACACACATTCTTAAGAGGACACTGAGCCATGGGTAACTTTCTACAGGCTCCCTCTTGAATGCAAAATGCTCCCCAGGTAACACACACACACGCGTGCCAGCACATGCACCCTTTGCAAACTGGGGGAGACACTGACGCAAAAGGGAGTTTGCCACTTATTTTTTCCTCCCTCTTATTTTTCTACTTCACTGTGTTATTTCTCCTAATGAATCTTACTTTACCCAAGTCTTACTGTCATTTTGTTGAGACTGTTCAAAGTGCCTCAAGCTGCTAAACAGCTGGCAAAATACACAAACATTTAAGGAGTTAGTCTGAATGCTAAATCATGATTTTCAGGAGAGAACAATGTGGTCCTTTCTGATTTAATGCCTCCTTTTGAACTGTATGTCATTTTTCCTTTCAAATTAATCTGAGTGTGGAAAACAGGTTGAGTGTATTTTTATTAGAAGACACTCCAAATATTTAGACAGTTATTTGAATCATGTTTTGGCAAAATGATTATGCTTGTCAGTCTGAAAACATACAATTTCCATATTTCCCTTACATTAACTCCCTTTAACAAAGAATTATTAAAATCTTAAATGCTATTTACTCCCCTCTCCCCTCCCTCTCTGGCATGCATACTTAAAAAAACAAAAAAAAGCACTAATAAATTATTTGTGATAAATTAAGAAACATCTGAATTGCAGCAGCAATTCTAGCATAGTCACAAACTTGTCATTAAAATGCATAGCATAGTGCTAGTGCAGCTGTATACAGCTTTTATTATTCAAACTGCTAAATGGATAAAACATATTTTAATTTAATGTAAACTATGCAGCTAGGAATACGAGAGCATGAGGTTTTTTACTTCCTCAGGAGAAGCCCAGATCCTTGAGCTCAATGATAACTTCTCTTGGCCAAGAACCAATCTAGATTTACGGAGAGAGTCCCTGTGCTGCCTCTCCAGACACATATTTTGTAATGCTTGAAGAGGCAGGTTGGCAAGAAGCACGTTCAGCCCTTACCACCTCTGTTTATTAGTGTGTATCTGTTAATATTTTCAGACCCTAATTCTCTGTTGTTTAGGACACATACAGGCATCAGCATTCAGAGGCTGGGGGATGGCCTCTGCCATCACTAGAATAAGGTCAGTCAGGTGCCAGCTAGAGCCCACGGCCACGTCGTACTGACCCATCTACAGAACAGGAACGGCCCCAGCGCTGCAGCCTTGTGCACACGCGGTGCCTCTTCTTCATGTTGAGGCAATTTACGACAGCTCAAGCTCTCTTTAGCAACGGGTGTTGTTGACTGACTGACTTCTAGTTCACCAGCTCTGACACAGTCTCAGTTCCAGTGTCAGGTCCCAAGTGTTGGCCTCTGTTACCAGCTATTCGGCATCAACTCCTTCTAATCACAGCTTTGTAATGATCAGAAAATTAATGCATCTCTAATTTTGATTTGGGATTTCAGATGAACAATAAAGCAGAAGAAATGCTTCAAAGCTCACATACAAATCATTTGGAGTTAGGGGCTGGCATAGTGTGCAGATCCACAGAAGTTGAAAGACCCTGCAGAAATGTACCAAGATACCCTCAGAGAGTCGGGGCATCAATCCTCGTTAAGGCAACCATGAAGCAGAAATGAAGCGGGGTCAGCGGGTAATAATGCTGGCATAATGAAGGGCAGTACAGCACATGGAACCAGAAGAACCACCAGGGAATTGAAGGAGCTAGCCTTGAAAAGAAGAAACAAGTCTTTTGCCACATTTCAGCCCACTCTGAGCTAAGCAACAAGGTATTTTCTGGCCCATTGTGTGCCCTTCTATTGAGGTGTCAGTGGAGCCTCATTATCTCCATGGGCCATAAAAGTGCCTCTAATTAGCTAGTCACCAATGCTCTACCAGAGGGTATTTTGGAGTAGATATATTCTAATTGTCTCTGTTGGGCGTCTACAGTGATTCCATAGAAATCAGCCTTCACACAGGGTATGCTCAGCTTGGAGGCATTCCTGTCTGCTCTTTCACTCGTTCACAGCATTTTCAGCCTGGATGCCACATAAAGCCGAGATGGACGTGCTACGATTAAAGACAGAATAAAAATGAAATGAACCAATAGACCGAGGTTAAAAATTGGAAGTAGCAATAGCTAATTAGTTCCATAGTTGAAAAGAGAAGTCATAGTGCTTCTGTTCGAGAAGCTACTGCTTCTATTGGAATATGCTGGAATCAAGCAATGTGTTTCTAGATCTTTCACTAGATCCTTTAAAACTAAAATGTCCATTTTTGCTCCTGACTTTCAACTTCTAAAGCCTTGGTGCTTCTCAGTCCTTCTATAGCAATCTGTGGCTGCTATCACGGACATCTAGATTCCTGAATCACCACCTACTTGTCCCACACCACAAGTAATGAACCGCCTCTCTCAAAACAGGCTTCTGTAAGAGCAAGTGGAGGAGCGTGGATGTAAGCTGGTTACACAAAGCGAGGTGACTCTCAGGCTCCCTGCTTCTTCCCCTAGTTGCAGTCAAGAGAGCTGCAAACATTCTGCTGTCTGAGCCCTTCCTTATGAGAGTGGCGGTGCAGCTGCCCGCGTGCATGCATGAACGCGCAAGCACACGCTCACTCATCCCCTCAGTTAGATCCAGGGGTTCTGCAAAGGGCCAAACTCTGCATCTCCTTTAGGAAATGCGTACGTGCATGCAATATATTTACAGAGGAGGATGGAGAATGATTATGTACCAACACACTTAGGTTGGCCTATTTTTGGAAAGTAATACATGCAAGGATCTTGCTCTTTCACTCTTGAGTTCACAGGGTCTTGCCTTCACACGTACTTCTCAGATGGTTCACGCATTTGAAAAAAAGAAACTAAACAAAAATTCTTATGTACGACACAATGTGTAACTAACTTAAACTCAACACATTACGTCTAAAATATGGTACGATATTTCTGCTGACAAAAGAGGTATCAGTCCTTGTCCTTTCTTGATTTTCTCCCTATCAGAGAGTTTCTCTGTTTCTGGACATCACCAGCCATCACTGAGGCTCTAGTCCAGATGGGTATGAGCTACAGCAGTGACATACTTGTGGTTCTGCCACAAGTTCCCTTGCAAAACAGTCAGTGTCAGCCAGCTGGACCACAGCCACGAGGCATTTGGAGCAGCACTGAGCTCCCATCCAGGTGGAGGGAAGAATCACAATTTCTGTGAGTTCTCTAGAGAACCAAAGCTCTACAGAAAGCAAACCTGCTTAGATACACCCTGGCCAATCTCACAACTATTTGTAGTAGAAAAAGAGACATGAGGAATGCTGTCATACTAGAGGCTCAACATGTTCCAGCAATCTCAGTCCAGTTGTATCATTCTCAGCCACTAACATCTCCCACATCTAAGATTATAATTACCTACCCAGAGCAGGGCACTTCTCAAAAATTCCTCAGTTCCCATACACAATTCAGAAACCCTCTTGACTCTTTATGAGTTTTCATCCACTTCACTTCTTTATTAACTTTCAAGGTTACTGGAAACGCTCTTCACTCACATTTCACAGACTCATGCAAGACCTCAACTTGGATAGCAAATGCCAGCAGCATATTTTCATAAATTTATTGCACTTAATCCAAAATGAGGCTTTCATGTGTGAAGATTGATCTAGATACTTTATCACTTAAGCACGGACACATATTAATGAAAAAGAAAACTCCACAAAGCTGACAGTATTGGTAAAGAGTTGCTATTTTCTATGGACAAAATATTTTTCAATTTCTCCTCTCACTCTGATGTCTACAACTTGAACACTAAGGATATTTTTCAAATATAGTACCTGAAGCAACAAACAACTCGCATTACCCTGTGAGAAGCACGTTTCAGCTGACTGCACCAATTAGCTCCTCAGAATCACCTCAAGGATACAGGGAACTACATTTCTGTCTTTCATTCCTTCTAAGCTTGCTGATATGTTATTTACATTCTGTCCAATAAATAAAATCAAGATTAAAAAGTTGACTTGCCTGAGGGCCATCTTTGCTAACAGAGAAAGTTTCTCCAATGCACAATTTGTTTTGGAATTTAAAAACATGCCAACAGATCCTTTCTTTTGTAAATGACCACGTGACATACAATTGATGGAGCATCCAATAAATTACTGTATATATACTTGCCATCTATTTTCTTGTGAACTGTATGGAACTATTTGCTAACGTTGAACGTGCTCCTGTAACCACAATCTACAAAACAGCTTGTTGCAATAGGATCCAAGAGGGTGCAAATTCACAATGTGCACACCGAGAGAAACCTGCCAGCTCAGAAAGGGCAAGTATTGCTCAAGAATTACAGCTCTGGTATCTCTCAGCAGGGAAGACAAGGACTGGTCTCCGGGTGGCACACGGTGTTTGTTGGAGAGACTGTATTGTAGAAGGTCTCAGGCTGAGCGGCATTTGCTGCCTGACCAACAGTTGCCACTTTTTGTTAGAGCCATTTTGTCCTCAGCCAGTGAACTGAAAATGACAAGAAAATAATCAACAGTAGTCTGAGAATATAAGCCACCAACCAGCAGGCTTCCTTTAAACAACTTCTTTTTCAAAAAGCCATTAAGCTTGCTTAACACAGCTGGAACTGGAACTGGTTCTGTATCTAAATTGCTACTGAAAGCAAAGGAAAGGCCCAACTGAGAAAGAAGTAACTGTGCTAGCCAAATTGCAAATGGTTTGGAAAGAGGCCTTTGCAGCTCACACATCCTTCAGCGCTTTTTAAGAGCGGTCAGCGACCTCTGAAAATGGATTTTACAAACTGTGTACTTCCTCCCCAAATTAGGGTTAAGCACGCAGGGCGGACCCTGCAGAGGCTGATGGTCAGTAATCCTGATGAGTCTCCCGCTTGCTCCTGGATTCTGCCTCTCTCAAGTGCCCAGCTCACAGGCCTGCGTCACCTTGCCTTCCATCAGTCCTGCCATCCGCCAGTCCTGCTAGTGCCATCTTTAGTGCATCTTGGCCGTAGGTTATCACCTCCTCCTGCTCCTCACATCTGCAGAAAGGGACGTGGCCCATGAAGAGCCTGTTTCAGCCATGTTTGTCAGGGTCGTTGCTGATTGCCCCCCAAAAGATAGGTCAAAACAACCATGAGACAGCTGTTTGCTTTTTAAAGCCAAAAGAGCTCAATTGACAATTATCTGACTATTAAATATACACAAAATATCCCTTGTATTCATCTGAGTAGGGTCTCTAATCAACACCAAGAAACCCAAGAGTACACTGCTGAAAATGCTTAGCCCTCTTCCCTTCCTGGGAAGTGGGGTTTCTTCATGGGATTTGTCTGTCTTCTGTCTTCCCTTCTCCCTCTGTCGTATCAACACAACCATAGTGAGAAGGCTGTCCCAACAGCAACCCCGCAGCTGCACAGAACAGGCAGGGCAGAGCATCATTCATATCTTATCTCGAGGCGTCCAAGCCTTGGAGAATGCAATGCTACAGAGTAACGTTCCAAGTTATTCTACTCTGGCTCTTAGCGTGATACGACATCCTGGCATTTATGCAGGTGCACTGTTCAGTGTACTGCCATTCCAAACTATTGTTAAAAATTAAAAGAGGAAAATAATTTAAGAATTCATCAGCTCACACAAAGGTGCTTAATAAAACCCCATTCTAGTAGAGTTACTCCACAGGCAAACCAGAGACCCAGAACGGCAGAGAACTCAGTTCCTTGGCTAAATGGAATGTTGTTGTGATAAACCCTCAGCTGGACCCAAACTGAGAACAGACTAACCGACTGAGACATACGCAACCCGCAACCACAGAATCCTCACTGAGAAACAAATTGATAACATCTTATTGGACATGTGCAGCAGAGGAAAGATAGATTTAAAAATATCAATTATACTAGTCAAGCAAGCTGGGATGCAAAACTTCATTTTCAACTATGCCTTTCAACTTCACCTTTTGATTAGATCAGAAACTGATACTACCAAGTATTTTTTGAAAAAATACATTTGTAAAGATGTCCTACTACTATTAATCACTTAGGATATCTCAAAGATATCTCAAAAAGCTAAAAAAACTCTAAATTCTTGGCTGCACTTTTCAATATAGACATAGCTCATAATCAAAACCCTGCATTCAAAACACAGTGTGTTTTGACAGTCTTCTCCTTCAACGCACCATCACCTATCTCCTGACAACCAAGCAGAATTTCTTAACATGGATTAAAAACTGAATGTCGCATTTGAACCCATAACATCCTATAATTGGCTTATTCAAATGTTTGATAATAGTGAAGAGCAAGGAAGCATCTCTAAAAGAAAGAAGGTAACAAGCCACAGCAAACCAAAGCAGCCAGGCAGCAGGGTTTCTAGGTACTCATTATTTCCCTATATTTCTAGTCCTGTAAACAGACACCTGCAGTTAGGCCAACTTAGGAGAACATGGTTTTACAAAGCAGAATTCATTATTTCACATCTCCTTGACCATTATGTCTGGGAACTCTTGCAATCTTCCTTTGCTCCCCACAAGTCAGTCACGTCTCAGCAAAGCCTGCCCATTTTCTCCCATGACTTCCAGCAGACGCTAACCGCGCTCGGTAAGGAGTAGCCATCAGGAGCAGGGTGGCCACTGGCAGCTGGGGGTAACACCAGCCCACATGTTTCTTTGGGCTTGGTTTTGGGGCAGCATTTTCACCTCCTCACTATTCCCGCTGCCCTGTCCCTGACTACAGGGCCTAGTCTTTCAGGTGCTCCCCAGGACCCAGCTCAGGGTGCCTCAGCGCAGTCTGCTTACAAGCATGGCAACCCAACTTGTTCTTCTGCTTTCAGAGAGTCTTCTCTCATTCATCACAACTGAGCAACCTCCTATTTCTACTATGGCCCAAACTGTCCCTCCCCTTTGGCTCCCACATTCCCAGGCCAACCTCTCTAGTAGGGGGAGGGGCACTCGCCTGCAAGCTCTTGGTGAGCTTCCTCAGCACTTGGCCACCTTGTCCTCCATCTGTTTCCTTGTCATCCATTTCTTTGTCCTTAAGTAAGGTGCCATTTCACTAGCTGCCACCTGCTACAAACAGGATTTCTTATTATTCCTCCAGTAAGCAGAAACCATCACACCTCACACTGATTTCTAACTATTCCCTTCAGCTAATAGCTGAGTGGTCTTTGAAACTGTTCCTATCGCACTCCCTACCCGCCTTTGCCACCTGCAGGCATCAGCCGGGTCCATCTGCAGTCATCACCGTTGTTCATCTTTGTCAAATTTACAGCAAATTCACAGTCTTGGAAGGAACAAGGTACAAAGCAGAATTATAGAGAAACAAAATAGAGGGAAGGGACTTTATAACAAGAGACAGGTGTAGAAGTTATTAATTAACTGCAGAGATATGGCACCAGTGATTCCAAGCACCATTTAAATAATTGGCACAATACATTTGCTTGATGCATCTGAGAATTATATGCCTCCACCTTTTCACTAAAGCACTAAGTGACATAAAATTATTTAGGAAAGCATGTTCATTAAATTCTACCATACCGTGAGAAACAGGCCTCAACCAGAGTATTTACAATAAAATATTCATGTTTCAGACTGTACAGGCAGTAAATTTTGACAGCATTCAACCTCTGGGACTGCAGTATCCGTGCTCAAGGCCCCTAAGTAGTAATGCTATTTGTTTCTTTTTAAGGCAGTGCTTAAAAAATAAAAAAAAAATAAAATAATAATAATTAGATCAAATGAAAGTTAACGAAGGTGATTTAGTCCACAGAGTTAATGACCACTTTGGTGTCACTCTTGGGAAGGTTTGGGAAACTTGCCCTTCTGAGGTAGGGATCTCTTCACAGCAAAGGCACAGCAGCATTGCTCCTGCTATCTGTTCCACAGATAAAAGCAGCGATGTAGCACCCGATTCACAGGCACATTGCTTTTCCCTACTGCTTTACGATAAATATAATCTTCCTTTTCTTAGACTTACTTTTAGATAAGCCTCTCTTGTACAAACTTATCTGTGTATTCACCAAGCAACCCAGTGTGTATTTCTGAGCATTTTAAGGAAGAAAGGTCTATTAAAGTCCTCATCTGCTGGGCTTTCCCCTTCTCTTTTAGGGTAGGATCCAAAGCCTTTTTCATTTTTTCCAGGAAATATGGACTGTGCTAGGTCCCTGATAATTCAGCTTACATATGACACAATCATTGGAGAGGCAGAGAGCAGGTTTCCTGGTGCAGCATCCTGTACTCAGAAGACACAAGCAACACCTGTGAAGTGCCCAAATCCTCAATTTTTACCTTTAGATGGAAAAATTGGTACTGGATCAGTCTTTCTCACTATTCTTTTCCTCTGGCTTCCCTTGTTCTTCTTCTCCCCCAATGAAATGAAGCCAAGCAACAATCCAGAGAGGTATTTCCTCCCACCAGCTGTGACTCCAAGTCATCTGATCTGAACTCGCCATTTTTGTGCTTTCCCTCATTTACATTCTATCCATTGCCAGCAACTATTACAAAGAAGGTTTTTGTACTTCAGAAGGCTTTTATTTGTAGAAAATATAACATTCTGATAAATACCACCATTAAAAATGTTTTAAAGCCTGCTTTATTCTTTTACTGAAGTTGCACATTAAAGAAATAGTAATTACAGCTACAAAGATTTTCTTTAAAGCTACTGTGTTCGGAAAATAAAATGTCTGCCTCAAATTTGCCAGTTAAAAATCAAAATTGCAATATACTACATATAAGCCTTTAGTACAAATAGAATTCCTGACAGATTTATGTTCAAGATAAAAAATGTTACCTGTCAAAAACAGCTATAAAAAATTAAATACCTGTCTAATGTCGAGTATTGCAAATGCAGCATTCATTATCATAAATACAGTAGTATGACCTAATTATGCACTCTGTACTAAGTTTGTCAGATAACACAATTTGAAAATTGCACAACTAAGTCAAATATGTTCTACTTACCGATTGAGTGATAGTGAAATTGCACATAAAAAGTCATCTTTACAGTCAGTTTTGAGATGCTACAATTTTTCAACGTCTTTTATTTTATTTTGCAGATTTTATCATTCAGTTTGCCAACCTATTTCTGAGATTATCCAGTAGGAGTATATCTTCATAACCAAACACAAAGAGATGACTTGTTATATGAATGACCAATCTTATCACTGTGCAAGTTCTCCTCACACACATTGTCTAAGCGCTCATCTTTTTCTCTCTTGATTCGTAATTTAGGAAAAGGCAAAATAAGTCTTTGCTATTCACATGACTGAAATCAAAAAGCGAGGCAAGAATCTGAAGGCTGGTTTCAAAATAAAGATATCTTGTGCACTGAAGGACAGAATAACTTGGTTCGTATCACAGATTTTAGACTAAATAAAAAATAGCCAGCCTAGTTAAACTGTAATCAGAGATAAGAAATTACAGAGATATCAACGTTAAATCAGTCAGTAGTGATGTAACTTGACTAACAGTTTAAATTGAAAAAAAAGGTTTCTGTGCAAAAATTTTGGGGAAAAAAAAGCTTCTGTTTTTCAACAAATTTATGTTCTGCCCCATATGAAGGTGGCACATTAGGCAACTTGTGTCACTCCTCTTGTCTAGAAAATAATTCATCCTCTGACAGAAGTATTGCCACATCCGCTATCATTCTCCCATACACAGGAGAGGTACAGCTGGGTAAAATTCAAGTAATGAATCTTTCAAACAAAGATTTTCTTATTGGATTTCACTTCCATCAATCTACTCTCTCAACACGGATCATAGTGATCTAAAACAGGTCTCACTTCTGGTTTCCTTTCTAATGACAGAGCAGTAAGTACTGAAGACAGACCACGCCGGCTTCCGCGCCGCTGACCGTCCCTTACAGGCGAGGCAAGACCACAGCCGCTGCTGAGCCGCGGGCAGACAGACTCAGTTACCCTCCAACAAGCCCTCCCTGCCCTTCTCCGACACGGGCTTGCCCAAAGACCTATCCTGTTTGCTCAACATGGGCATTTCGGTAGCTCTTCAGATAGGTGCCACGATTGGTATCTTGGGTGGTTGTCTGAATTCCCTGCTCCAGTTGTTGCTCCCTGCTTCACAAGTGAGATTTTGTTCAGTTTTGCCGTTCAAGTTGCTCACCCTTTTCTTGCCCTCAGGTTTCTAGCTACTTTTAAAGCCAGTCTGAATGTAGTCTCACCCGGCCTGTTTTTACATATTCTGATGTCTGACCACAGCCTCTCAGTGGCATTTGCAGAACCACGTTAACATAAGAAAACAGCCTAGTTATCATCATTATCTCCACTACTGTTACTGAAAACTCTGATCAACAGTTCTACATGTGTCTACTTGACACATACACAAGAAATCCAGCCAAAAGGACAATCACCCAGTTTCAAAGAGCTCACTATATATACACAATGTAAGACAGGAAAAAAGTATAGAAAAAAAAAAATCACCATATATTCTTCCTGATTCCTAGAGCTTTCAGTATGATATAGATATAGTTAAGAGACTCATCTATTTAGACACCTGCATTCACTTTTTTTTATTGTTGTTCCTTTTGTTTTTTTCCCTGCCTTAATTCTCTCTGAACTTTTTCAACTTGAAAAAAGCCAACATATATCCATCAAGGGAAGAACAACGGCCAAAAAAACTCTCTTATGCATAAAGGAAGGTAACATAAGGCTGCAAAAGGATACAGAACAGAAGATGATTGATAGACACACATTTAGAGGTTATTCACACAAAACTGACATAAACTTCCAAATCTCAACACCAGCTGGCTATACACAGACACATACCAGATACACAGTCAGAGGAGTCACACATGCCACACCAAGCACATAACTTCAGAAATGGCACCTATGGAGAACCCACTGATCAACAGGAACTTCCACTAAATAATTCTGTAAACTAGTGAGCACTTTTCTTGTTGAGACCTCAGTCATTATTATCACTCAAGATGGTCTATGATTTCCTAGCCAGCCAGTAAGCTCACTTGGCCCCGCGTGGATTTTCAGAGAAAATATTACACTTAGTCCTGCCTGTAATATCTCACTCAGCCTTAGGAGAAAGGCACAAGATAAGCACGTTAGATCACTCAGTGAATTTCAGATTTTTAAGAGCTTTTGTGACTCTTTCCTTGGCATGTCCCCATTTGCAGCTCAGAATGCTAATATAGGTGGCAGAATTTGAGCATGTTTAACATTTGTCTGGGATTTGAGAACATCTGGCAAGCTGCTTTGACCTTCTGCACTGCTGCAGGTCTAGAAATCTTGGATATTTCTACTGAATGAAAAAGATGTGGTGCCAAGCACCTGTGCAGCCAAGCTGAGCGTGCAGAGAGCACTGCCAAGGCTCTTAAAAGCAGTGCCCTCATCATGGGCACTACCCTGACAGGTATCTCTCATTTCATCTGGCCATCCGCATGTGAAACTGAAAATGGAAAAGGATCTTTAAAAAGGTATCACAAATGTAAATTGCTCCAGATGGCTAAAAAAAAAGTAAACGTGTGCTTTGTAAATAGTCTATTCAAGTGAGCAGCAGACGCTCTGGACTCATCTGTGAGGATAATCACCTTTATGGAAAATCAAATATCTTTTTCTGTTTTAAGCAAATGCTATTTGGAAGAGATGATTCTGGAAATAATTCCAATATTTAGGTTTATGATTTTCTTTTAAACGGTATTTACCAGTGAGTATTAAGACCCTGTACAATAACTGGAAAGTGAGCACTAAGCACTGCTGAGTGCATTTATGTGCATGTGACTGACCAGATTATTATTCTTCACCTACTCATAACAGAATCACTCTTAAAATCAGTGCCCCCATTCAACAACATTAGTCTCCTTAACTGGAGAACAGCAGGTGTTAGTTTTCTGTGAAAACTTCTGTGCTGTTCAGCTTCTGCTGATCATTCATTTTCATGTAGCCTTCATCAAATGTGTATATATATATATATATATATTTTTGCTATAGACACCATTACATCACACTATATGACTAAATGCTTCAACTGATTAGCATCTGTAGCTGCTATCTGTAGGCTTCTGTGTAGTTACACAACAGAAATCACAAATTTATCTTTTCACACAACGTGTCCTGCCATTGCTCCCTTCCTGTGCACCCCTGTCTCCTTTATGGATCCACTTGACCCATTTTTTATTTCACACTTTTGAATATTTCCTTGACCTCCAACTTGGAATAATTTGAATCTATAAACATTCTGTTTCTTATATTGTATTGCCTTGGATTCTGTTTTACTTACTTTCTTCAATACGAGCAAAATACAAGAGAAAAATTATGCAACTCTTGTACAGCACAGTCCCCTCTAAGATCTTGACAATAACAGAACACACACGGCTAGCTCCAGGATAAGCACATGCCTGCACTACTGCCCGCAAAATGCAGTCAGTCTTCTCCCATTCCAAGGAAAATGGGGGTCTAAAAGTCTTCAGAAAATAGAAGCTCAAATTTGCTCCTAATAATACAAAACCAAGGACTAAAACCTTTTTCTCAACATTCAGTCACCTGTGACACTGTTCAAATCAATGTGAGTATATATGAAATGAGGAACTTCATAAGGCTGCAACTAAATTATGAAAATATTCCATTACTAATACCTCAAGACTGAGGTTTACAGAGGAAATACTGGCAAACTAGTAGAGAAGCAATAAGACAATTCTTGTTTCTTAAAACTTAAACTTTTCCCATAGTGATTATGTTAAGAATAATAATAATGTGCAATAACAGTAATTAATCTAATTAATTCATTAAAATGATAACAGTTATTATTACCATAGGTTATAAATTAAGAAAGAAAAATGTTGTGGACTATGTTCCTTGAATATAGAGATGAAATATGTTTTCCTCTCCACAACGGACAAGGCAGCAGCTGTTTCCTTGGTGAAAAATAGAAGGATGATTATCTAAAGATGCAAATGATGTTTCTTTCACTAACCACTGTGAGGGTTGAATTTTGATGACATGAAATTAGTTTTTCTTCAGACGGAAAGAAAACAGCTCCAGGCCACTGCACAGAGGCCACTGCAAGCCTTGCTCTTCCCTGCTCAGGACCTCTAAGCTGGTAACATTTCACCTGTCCTACTCTTCCTCTCCTCTTCCGCCTCCCGCCAAAGCAATTTTTGTGGATAATATTTTCTTTTTCTGTGGTATTTCAGTAGCACGTTTTCTTTCTTTTAGCATTTGGTATGTGAGCTCTCAGCTGTACAATTGCATGCATTGATTGTATTTACATAGACTATTGTACAGGACAGCAAACATGCATCTGCTTTGCAGAGGTGAAAACAGGCAGCCTTGCACAGCCCCATCCTTGGAATTTGGGTAAGGGACATGGAAAAACACGTCACAGGATACTGGGAACCTCTGCCACTACAAGGCAGCGCTGCGTTCCCTGCGCTCACTCCTGCAGCGAGCACGGACAAGCTGCATCTCTCCGCACGGACATGCTCCCCGCTCCTGGGCTTCTTCCTCCACTGCCCGAGTGTGGGGCCATGTCCCCGGCTGGACAAGGGCCGCCTGCCCAGGGCCCCTCCTCGAGGACGGCTCTCCTGGGCTCACACCACGGCTCAGCCAACACCACCGCTCTACATCCACCTGCTTCACGGCTTCCTGCCCTATCACCTGAGGTTAATGCCACTTGATACAGACACAAGTGAACCTTAAACCTGACCAAGCCGTTATAGGTTCATCTCAGAAACAAGAACATGATAAGACAACCTCATCTGAAAACCCACCAAGAACGACGCTAAGTCGGCCCTTCTTCAGGGAAACTGCACCAGGTTTTGCTTCCAAACGCAAGCCCGGGGAATCACCCAAGAGGCCACCCAGGGTGTGCCAGGCAGTCGTGGCCTGGGGTGCTGCCCAGGCACGGAGATATTTGGGCTTAATGGGTAATTCCAGTGGCCTCTTAACAAAAACAACCATTATCTTCAATGCATTCTAAAAGGAAATAATGCCTAAATCCATTTTAAAAAGGAAGCATACAAACAACTGATTGCAACTTTCCTTTTCACATCTTTCTTATTCTGTGTAAGCCTCTCCCTTTTTAAGGAGCCAGCACTTCTCTAACAATTGTCTTGAATCCCAAAACCGCAAAGTATTTTGCAAACATAAATTCACTAAGTCTTAATTTTAGATATGAGCTTCATGAAAAAAATGAGAGAAACAAAAAATAAACCATTGAAACCAAGTTTTAAAAAATCACACCTTCTTAAGCACAATAGATTCTTTCTCCAAGTGTTCTAGTCACAGTGTAAGAAGCAAGGGAGACAGACAGAGCCAAATGCACCCTCAACAATTCACATTTTCTTCTAATTTTGTTTTATATTTTTCTTAATACACCACCTAAAGGTCATGGTCCACTTTTCAGCACACTAGAGACTCCCTTAGGGCCTGATGATTCCATTGGAATATAATTAGCCAAAATCAATTTGTAGTTCTTCACCCTGAGTGTTGTCTGGGTGTGACCAGCCCTATAGAAGTCTACGTTAACATCTCTGCTGAAAGCCATGATTTTTCCTCTAGGAGCAGCCACCACTTCCAAGCAGTAAATATACAAACAAATAAATAAATCGCAAGCTTTTGAAGGACTGAAGAATTTCAAAAGTAATGGCTTTGGCATTTGTGCTTTTATTTTGCCTTGCTTGTTTTTAGGTATTAAGGCTCATGTTTTCAGCTTCTCTTTGGGAACGGTGAGAAGCAAAAAATGTGCTTGGGGAAAGGAAAGCTGACTCATGGCAGCTACGTCAGCTTGGCAGCTGGAGCTTTATGAATAACACCAAATAGCGCAAGGAAAGGGAAACTGGGGCAACAGTTGCGGAGAGCATTAGAAACAAACTGCCTACGAGGAGGCAATTTTATTCAAGTCAAAGGCTGCTGGCCACATCCTCAGCTCGTGCCTCACCATTCCTCAGGGAATTTGCGGCTGCTGTGATGCACCACCAGTCAGCAAGCTGCAAAAGTCACCAAACACCGTCAGGTGCTCCTAATTGGGTGGCACTGGGATACAGTTACCTCACGTTTAAAAAGTGCTCACCAGAAGCTTATGCATGGACTTCCTTACATTATGGCTTTGAATGGGCATCTAGGGCGCTGAATGTCCAAGGGTCTCCCACCTGCTCCCGCCCACATGATGGTTTCTCCCGCAAGGTGCTCGCATCTGCCACGAGCTCCTTCTCGAAGCCACCGTTCCCGACGCCCAGGACTTGGATGTTCGCTCCATGCTAGCAGGACATCCGTCCGCTGTATTTCTTGTCAGGAAATCTACCTCTTGCCTTCTTAGAAACCCTGACAGCATGTTTCCTTTGCTTGCCTTGTTGCTATGGCAGTCCAGGTGTTTGTCTATGTTTTACTCCAATTACAGAATCATGTGACATATCTTTTCCTTTCCTTGTGGACTAAATTCTGGCCGTGCAGCTGGTACAAGCTCTGACCGAGATCCAGCCTGGCACAGAGGGCTACATGTCGGGACTGCCAGGGAACCATTTCTGGTTCCATCTTCCAAAAAGGACCCAAAACACTTTGAATCTGGACCATGTGCATCATTTGGGGCAGGCCTGTTCCCTCATAGTTATGCGACACCCTTCCCTGCTGGGGACCAAACCCTTTCCTTGACAAAACAGGGCATAAAACACTACTCCTTTACCATCCATTTTCCAGGCCGGGATATAGAGCCACTAACTCTGAGCCAGATGGGCTGAGCTGTATCCAGGCTCTTGACCCAAAGAAAAAGCCATTTTTCACCTACAGTTAAACAAATTCAAGAAAGTTTCACAATTTTCTCACACACATTACAAGACACCAGGAACCTCTTACCCGTCAAGTAACTTGGTTTCCTCCAGCTTTTTGGTTCCATATGAAGAAAAGTATCAGGAGTACCAAATACTTACAGTTTTGCACACTCAAGCAAGAGAAAATATTATATATGTATTTTTTGCTCATCAACAAACATTCAACACCTAATGAACCTGGGTTGTCACTGCCTGGAGAAGTGGATGCTGTGTATGAAACTAAGGCTTGGGAACAGAAGTGACTGGGATGCTCTTGAGTACAATAATACTATCTCCTATTTAATCAGAGCAAAAATATCCAAGTGAACCTGATGATGGGCTAGGACTCATCAGAAAGAAAAACACATTTAATGTTTTTTCAATAAAACACAAATATTTAGATATTTCTGTATTTTAAAATAAAATGAAAGAAAAATTCCAGAGTCAAAACAGGACATGTTCTAGACAACCTCTGCTAAGAACAATATAATATTCTAGGGGCTTCCAAAAGAATTGTGCCCATTTCCCACTCTACAAATAATGAGATCCTCAAGTAACAACTGATATCAAAGAATACTGTTCCCTGCAGTCTTCTTTCACCAACATAAACCAAAGAAAATAACCTCCTTTTCATGTCAATAGTGAATTTGAATGCCTATGCTAAATACCAGTGCGGTCTGTTCTTTAAGGCACAGCAATTTCTAAAAATCCAGGCCTCTTCAGGGGTGTTTAAGACAACTTCTAACAAATATGAAGCAATTTGAGCCAATGGCCCAATTTTAAGATGTCATCCTTGACCTGCAAGGCAAGGACACTGAGGGATCTTCCCTGGGCTCCAGGGATGGGAGATTCCCAAGGGGTGATGAGCCTAAGGCAAGAACAGCTCAGGCATCCACCGGTGCTCCGGGACGTTAACAGCTTCTGCCCAAGGGAGCAGACACACATATCCCACTGCTTTCCATAGCTTCTCATGCTTAGAGAGTAGATTTGAGAAAAGCCTTCATCAGTGTATTTGTAGAAGGGAAAAAGACCTTCCTTGAAATATATCCCCTGCCAAATTTAGCCACTGTGCTAGAGACAGCACTTGCTTTCCTTGACCGAGGGGCTGAGCACATGCTCAGAGTGAGACAAGCACCTCTGCTGAGGCCTCGTTTTGTCCTGCTGATGCTCAGGTATGGGCTTACCCTAACTCCAGCCGTTGGAATGGCAGAATTCACTCTACCAAAGAATACCAAGTAGAAAGTGCACAGCCATGTCATTAATAGACAATTTAAGACAATGAAACATTTTTGCATGGGAAAACGGTCAAAGGCTGTTTTTTTTTTTTTTTCCAAAATAAATCTGAAACATGAGTCATCTTTCCTGCACTGGAAACAAATGAAAGAATTAAATGGGAAAAGAGCTTTGCTTCTAGGAGAAATTATGACTTTCCCTTAATCAAATTCATGAATTTTCATCAGTAAGTGCCTTAATGTGTGAAAGGAAAATGACAATTTTCAGAGCTCTTTTCTCTGGAAGGTTATTACATTCTATCCTTTCCATTCTGAATGTCCCAGACATATTTTACAAGTGCCTACACATACTGTAAAGGTGGTGTTGAAATCTGTGTTTAAATTGCAACCCATCTCCAGTTTCAGGTCATTGAGATACAAAAGGTCATGATGTTTGCCTTTCATTTTACTTCTCTTAGAATACTAAAACTTCTGACTGTAAAGAATGCTGTATGAAATACAATTTCTTGCCAATTGCATGAAGAATATACAGTGATTAAGTAGTTTGACCCGAGTTGTTTAATCCTATTCACCTAAAGTCACGTTGAAAAATTTGACTTTGCAATGCATGTATGCATATTTTAAAGAATAGAGGGAAAAATTCAGGGTGAAAAAGGGCCACAAAACATTAACATCCAGTTCATCTTGAGGTCCCCGAATTGTCCCTGAATTAAAAAAAGCAAAAAGGAAAGAAAAAAATGCATGACTGACTTATATTTGTCACAGAATTATTTTCAGCTGAGGGCTTCAGAGAATAACATCTCACAATAAGGAGCTAAGGAGGTGGAAACTGCCCTCCCACTGCAACACCCTTGAACACAACGCCGAGGGCAGCTTGGGGCCTGAATCGCATTTATGTGTCAACCCCTTTGTATTGTCCCTATAATGAGCCAAGGAGACCAAGTCAGTAAGTGCTTGATCTGCTTTGTTTAAGGCCACTTAACACCTTCAGATTGATCTGAAGAGGTCAGAGTGCAAATAACTATCACAGGCAGCATTTCTAGGAGGCTTATTAGATTCATTGATTTTTTCAGAACTGGAATGGACCCTCATGATCGCTCAGTTTGACCTCCTGCATATTGACAAACAGGTTTTTACCAACTTATTCCTGAAGCAAGTCCATAATGTCACTTGCAGCTATCGTTTGACATACGCCCCAATTGGATTTTAAGACATGAAGCCGTGGACATTCTACATCATTTGCCAGCAAACTGTTCCAAGAGCCAGATCACTGCTAAAACAGCACCTCATTTCCAGAGCAGAGACAAATCCGTCCTCCTTCAGACGCTCCACATCCACGGCCATAGCGCTGCACAGCTCGTACACACTCCTGGGCAAAGGCTGGGTCTAGAAATGCCCAGGAAGGATTATTGCCCTTCTCAGACTACTCTTCTGCATTGCTGTAGGGTGATTTACAGGCACTCACTGAGCACCCGCGGCCGCGGCGCAGGGCCGGACGGAGCTCCTTGCACACGCAGGGACACGCAGCAATGCCAGAGGAGTGGGGCCTCGGCTGTGGAGCCACGTCCATGTGGAGCCTGGAGCAAGTAGGCAAGAAGTAGTGTCATAACCCACCCATTCCGCTACCAGCCTCCCCATCACCCTTGAGGGACACGGCCGAGGCAGCCTCCCCACAGCGTAAGGGCTTTCTATTTACACAGCTGTGCATCTCCAGAGATACCAGTGATTTTTTTTAGTCTGTTCCTTTCCCAGAGATCAAATACTTAGGAGGCTGATAGAGCTTTCAACTGCGTCTCTCTCCCTTTCGCGCCCCATAAATCTAATAGCTCATGAAGATGCAGCTTCCCAAATCAGCGTCTTTTCCACCTCCCTCATCATTTCTCCCATCCTTCTCAATATCCCAGGTTTTTACAAGCGGACTTCAGAGCTTCTGCTTGGCGGGGGGGTCAATGGAAAGGGCACTCGTGTCTGTTGATGCTGCACTCCATTCCTGTCAGCATCTTCTTGCCTTCAGATAAATGCCGATTCTCATTTTTTTTTTAACCAGTTCTTTGTTTCAGGCACCTTGCATTTGACTCTGTGGGATGACTGCTGACTTAAGGCCTTCAGCAGGTACTGAAACACTTCATTCGCCTTTGGTAGGCTACCTCCAAATATCTATTGAATTTCCCCGAATACATTATCTCACTGGATTGAGCATTCACGATCTTACTGGCATGCAGAAATCACAATTTGTTACTATTAAAATCTTGTTAGAGAGGATTATTTTCAAGCAGCTGTTGAATTTTAGCCTCTCTGCTAGGAAAAATAAAAGGGAAGGATAGGAAGCAGAGGTGTGGAGTTACTTTCTAGAATGCTTGTCTGTATTCATAGTAAGGGTATTAGATGGATTTTCTTCCTCAAAGGGGAGTTAGAAGGGAGTTAGAGATAAAAGGAAGAAGATTAGTTTGACACTGAAAGACTGGGAATCATTTTTAAACAGTATTTACAAAACAAAAGGAAAATATTATAAATTAGCTTATACCAAGGCTTTCTCCCACTGTATTCCAATTTATAGACAAGTATGTTATAGTCAAATAATTTATTATTGTCCAAATGCAAAATTGCAATGTTAAAGAGAGAAAACAAATAACTCAATTCTTTCACTTTGAAGTGTCAGATATCACTTCTCACTGCAAAGTTTATTAGCTTTAAAAGTGTTTTTCTTCCTTTGCTTTGTGCAACTGCTCTTTTTATCATGTGTCACGTTTATGGAAATCCTAACTAATATTTCGGAGTGCCCTGTTTATAACAGAGAAGGCGTATTTTTACTGTATATATTTATTTTTTCTCCTTTTTGACTTAGAAGTTTAATGAGCTCTCTCATATCTCACACCCACAGGAGGTAAGCAGGCTCCGAGTGGGGCGCAGAAGAAACAGTTGCTGATTTTATTGCTTTTAGGTCTGAAATACGCTATTTCTAGCAGGGCAGTTAGAGCCTGTGACCCCTATAAAATGTTCAGAAACCTATGAAGATGTCTTCTTTGGGATCAAGAGTAACTTATGCCACAAGACAGCCTGCTGAATTGAACAGCAAGTATTGCAAAGCGACTGTGAACAACATAATAATATGTCAAAGAAAAATAGCAAGAGAAAGAGAACATCATCTCCAGTTTTCCAGAGTGGCAACTGAGAGAGCGGAAGTCAAGCTGAATTCAGCAAAGCGCATTCATGTTTTAATTTTAACTATGATCTTAACACTCATCAGGAAAATAGTTTAATGCTTGAACATTTCTAAGATAAAATAAGCACTGGAGTAAAGCTGACAGCCAGACAAATCAAGGTCTTCCTGCCTGGTGCATGACGAAGCAGAAAGCCTGTAGCAGCACTGGGATTTTTCAGCCTTCTGAACACCAGCCTGACGCACTCAGACTGCGACCTGCTCTCCCTGCAAAGGGCAGCCTGAGGAGACACCAAATTCTGTTTCTTTTCCCCACTTGCAGACGCAGGTGCAGGAACAGCCCTGGCTTCCCAGTAGCCCGGCACATCTAGGAAGGTGCTGGCATTAAACTGCTGCCACTGGCACTTCATTCCTATCCATGCTCTGTCTGCTGAGCGCATCTCGCGCGCCGGCCGGGTATCTTGGGCTTCTGGATGAAGTGATAAGGGACATCAAGGCTGCTAAACAAAGCTAGAGCAGAAAGGAACAGTGAAGAAACGAAGGAGGGAGCAGAATAAACACAGGTAGAGTAAAAAGAATTCAAAGAATCGGAGGGAACTGAAACATGAGCTGCGGAGAGCAATAATATTCACCTCAACCAAGCTATGAAGTAGAGAAAGCATAAAGGAAAATAAAATGCAAGATAGAAATCTTATCAGGGTCCACAGCCCTAAGTGGGAAGGAAGGTAACCCTCAAGGAAAAACAGAGAAACTGAGGGCCAAGTTTTTGATGAACGAATGATTTTGTCAAGACCTCCATTTTCCTACAGACCCCAGTCACAGAGCATGTACAGGTCTATATACGAGAGCACACAGAACCCTGGAGCAAAGGATCCCCTTGGAAAATCCTAACTCTCTTAATGAGAGAAATGAAACTTATTCTGTGCAAGAACCAGAAACACACATTTTTTTGTACACTGCTAACATCCTAGCATTCACAATGTTAACTTATATTACGAGCTGACAATGTATATTATCTATAAAAGCTTAGCAATTTTGCTGTTGTCATAACATTTTTGCTGCATGGGATTGCAGAAATATTGATAATGAATGTACTACATCAAGACAGGCCGAAAAACTGTGAAGTGCTAAAGAACCTACTGTGTCTATATCTACACATCCACTCAGGAAGGAGGTGTTCCGTATTACGCAGTTAACTTGGCAGCTATTTCTATTTCCCCCCTATATCTTCAGAGAAGTCAATAAGCAATTGATAAATTTTCTGTCACCCTGGGCAATTAATGGGAGTTACACAGCATTGGCTGCATCAATTTCTGTGTATGTGAAGAGCAAAAAATTGATTTCACAAACTTACTGGTGCTTATTGATTTAGTGCCTGTCCCCAGGCCATTCCCATTTAACGCTTTTGTGCGGTCATTGAAAAAAAAAATCAAGACTATCAAATAAAAAGTGGTTCTTCAGAGCTTTATCTGCTACATTATTTTGCAAGTATTTTTAGCCTCAGCAGTACGTTTTCAGGCTGAGCTTCAGACTTGTAAGATTTTCATCATCTAGAAAGTAAGTATAAATGAACTGACCCAACCAACCATTAAGTGGAGGTGTTTGAAAGGCTCAGCATGCCTTTAAGAAAGTGACATTTCCACCTACAAAAATCCATACTCAAACTTTATAGGCTTAAGACGGCTTATGGACAAATCAGAGCACTTGTGTACCTAAGCATCCAATTTGCATCTGCATCCACCTGATTGACAGCCAAATACCACGAACAGCTTTCAGAATTTCTTAGCCCAAGTAGCCAGATTTGTTCCTGAACTTGGCTAGCAGCAGAGATCACGGAGAGAAAGGTAACAGAAATAAACTGAATCTCAAATAGAATAGCAGCCTTTGGGGAAATTTGTCCTCATGCACCTAAAGCTCACAGCTCATCACCCACGTTTGTGAAGATA
This sequence comes from Crypturellus undulatus, assembly GCA_013389825.1. Taxonomy (NCBI): domain Eukaryota; kingdom Metazoa; phylum Chordata; class Aves; order Tinamiformes; family Tinamidae; genus Crypturellus; species Crypturellus undulatus. The sequence goes on along the minus strand of VWPW01006745.1, from coordinate 46,691 downwards.
CAATAGGCAGAACAGCCAGGGAAAATTGCATTTGTACTTTCTATTTCTAGATACTAACCCAATTTTTTTAAATAAGACTGAATGGGAAATCATTTGATTTTGAACCCTCTTAGGCTCATCTTCCAGGCCTTATGGATGCCAGCACTGTGCTTTAATCTGGGTTTCAGCACAGAGATGCTCCTTCCTCTCTCCTGTACAGGCCATTTCTAGGACCTGACACTAGTTGCTCTGGCCAAAGATAAGTCCTCAACACTCATGAACTTGCTGCAAAGGGCAGCCAAAGCAGTGAGGTTTAGAAATCCCAAATGAGAAAGCAATTGCCCACTCGGCAAGGAGATGACTCACCACCACTCTTCAAACAATTAGAAACAAAATGGAATTCTCTTCAAAAACACTTTTATGTGAGGAAATACATTTCATTTCAACTGGATGTATGAAAGAATAAGCTGTGCGCTGACCTGTGAAGGAGTCCACATCACAGATGATGGGGTTCTACCTATTTTGAAAGCTCAGTGTATATTTTTGGAGTAATTTTGTATTTGCACTTCAATATCTTGTGTCAAAAAATCTAAGTGACTTTTTCTGTGTGAGTGAAAGATACATTCATCTTGTGATGTACAAAAAAGAATGAGGTAAGAGTATGTCTGCAATCACAATTGGTATAAAAAGCATGACATCGTAAGGTCAGCAAATTCAATCCTTTTGCACTGCCCAAGGCCATACAAGTGGCAGCTTTAAATAATGACCAAGATGTTTGAGGGTCAATTGAAATTCAAATTCAAATTCAACAGGATTCCTTACTAGTTTGAAAACCATGAAGTCAGTGATCCCATGTCCCAGTAAGAAAGACTGATTATGTAAATGATATTGCTGTAGTGACAATGTTAGTTCCTTAAAATGCTTCCAATTTTCATTGACAGAATAAAAGATTTCTTTTTATCACAGTAATGATGGCAGAGGGAGAGAAAAAAAAATCTGCTTGAGAACACTAGAGGAGCATTCTCTTAAATATTCTTAAAGGAATATCAACAATAACAAAAAAGTATTTGGTTTTCTTTCCTTATTTTGTGTAACAGTTAAATATTAATACCCACTAAGTATTTCATAAAATAATACTTATTTTCTGTTAAAAAACTTATTACAAAACACTGACTTGCTACTAGGCAGATCATTTTTCTTCTATTACAATGAGAACATAAATTACTATGACAATGTAACAGAAAAAGAGATTTTAAATTATAGATATAAACAAAAGAATACTTGAACATCATGCCAGTTTTATTTTAAAATGCATATAGATAAAGAAGCTTGATTCTTTTAAGTTGCTTTGATATCTTTATGAATACAATTAATATTTCACTATATCTTTTAGTCTGTAGCTGCCCTTCCCCTGTAATGTACTATTCTTATGGTTTATTATGAACATATACCACTTTCACTATTTTATAAATGTATAATTTTCATAAGCTAACGAATGAAAGCCCCATTGAATTTGATTTCCCTCGCATAAAGCCAAGAATCTGCAAGGGCCTATTCGCCTCCAACAGAACAATGAAATCTGCTCATTTCATGGTCATGTGCGATAATCACACTGCAAGATACAGTAATATATTTTTCAATATCTTCTGAAATGGGTCCACACTACAAGCACAAGGACATAAAAAAAGGAGAACAAGCTTTTCAAGCCTAAGATTTGTTACTAAATTAGAGTTGCAGAAAAGATGGCTGCTATTTGGAAGGCATTTGCCCCTCTTTGTGTCGTAATGCAGCACTCAAGCAAATAACTTCTATCCTGGGTATGTTCCCAAGTCAGAAGGTTCATATAGAACTATATCAATTAACTCCTCTTTACTCAGTCAGCAAAATTCCCTCCTACCAAATTCAGAGCTGGGGGAAAAAAAAAATGTTGTGGATTTATTGCAAGTATCCAATCTGATTTTATGATGGTGTCATGGTTTGAGCTTGGGCCACAAAGCAGAAAAAAATTCCCAGCCAGAGCTTATCTGCTCATATCTACTCAACACCGTCAGCAGAACCTCAAGAAACAATTTCAGAAGTTTTAAGATAGAATTCTCAAAAAAAAAAAAAAAGGAAAAAGGAAAAAAAGAAGAGTAACAACCACCACAACAAACCCAGAACCCCAAACAACCACACACGTCCAAAGCACATCCCTCCAGCAACTAGAGTAATCAAAACACATGTCAGAAGAGTCGCCTTGATTTTGCTTTATACTGTTTGAAATGATTGAGACACCTGGCATTTAGGAAGGAGGCATCAAGAAAAGCTTCACAACAAAACTGATAACCACTTTGCTGGAAAGAAAGGCTTAAGTCTTTTTGAAATGTAGCAAGCGTTGACCATATATACGATCAAAGTCACCATGCCAAGGAGGACCATCAGATACGGCCACAGCAGCCGCCAACTGGCATAACTGCCTTGAGGTGGAGAAAACTCGTCTGGGGCTGCTCAGTAGCAACTGGAGTTTATGACAGTAGAGAAAACAGTTCCGTGAGGCATTTAGGGATCACACTCTTTAATACTGTAAATATTGAAAAAACTTTATATAAACTTTAGGCCTAAACCCTGGCTCTTGGTGGTATTTTAAACTCTAGCAGCACTTTAGTCCCACTTCTGTAAGTGATTAAAATACAAGTCAGCTTTGGTTGGAGAAACAGTCAGATAACTGGAGAATAGTTACATGCTAAAACTGTACCGAGAACAAGGAAATACGGATACTAGACTGATCATGAAATTCATTCACAGTACAAAAGAAATTACATTTAATGGTATTATGCATATTACGTTTACTCAATGCATATGATTTACTAGTAAAAGAGTAAAATTAAATATTCTACTTAAACACATTCAAACCAACTTCCTTGGTAGAAAAGTCAAACCCCAATTTTCTTGTTAGCTCTCCAAGAACTCTTCTACACACACACACAGACTGACCATTTTTCATGAGGAAGGCACTTTCTGTCTAGCATCATCCCCACCTTGCACCATTCCTGTCCACTGCATTGAGCTTCGGCCCCAACTAATTCAGTTTTGCCACAGACTTCGTGTGACCCCCATTAAACTGGACTGAAAAACTCGGAGAAGCTTCTGCAAGATTTGGTTCTCTCCAAAGAACAAATCAAAACATGAACACCGTGTAAGGGTCTAATACAGACACCATTAATTATGAAGCGAAAGGCTTGTGTGCCAGCCAGCAGAATTGGAACCACAAGCAAATTCTTGAATTTCACTTTTATTTCTATATTTTCTAATAAAGAACTATGTAAATCCAATGCAAAACACTTGATAAAGACTGATTATTTATTCACACATCCCCAATAACAATTTCAAGAAACCCTGAGAATATATGTAATTTTCAGATCATTCATCTTTTCTTCTGCAGAGTCAGTTTTCAGCAGCACTGATCTCAGGAAATGAAGGAGGAAGGTTTTGTTGATTTTGGAAGAATGGTAGGGGTACTTCAACATTCACTGCAAGTTGTTCAAACTGCCCTGTATTTTCACTGCAAGCCCTTCTCACAGCTTTGCCTGGTATATAAGATGGGCACATTCCTAACCTATACCCAAAGCCAGACCAATATAAAGCCCTCAGGACCTGCAGGTTAAGCCCTCAGACACGCTCGAGTCCTACACCGTCATCTTGTGGTCCGCACTGAAGAATCCACCTGCAGACATGGACCAAAGACAGCCCAACCAGCAAACCCTCCCACTATTGCTGGCCATTTCCTTTCATATTCATTCCCTTTTCTCCTTCGTTGTGTTTTTCTCTACTCTGCTTCTTCCTCAGTCTAACTTCTATGCTAAACAAATCTGAAAAACTGATAAACACAGATGGGTAGGCTTTGGTTTCTGTGATAAGAGTGCCTTAGGTTTCATTCTAAAAGGATCTTTATTAATGAGTTTTGTAGTTTATGGTTTTCATGCAGTGCTTTGATTCTATCATTAGAACAAATGCTTGTCAATAAGGGGAAATCATTCCTGGAACCTTGAAAATGTACTTGACACTGCCATTCTCAACAGAGTCGGAGTAATCTAGTTTGCATTTGTTCAATTCGTGCTACATTGCATTTCATGCTGGTCATCCAGTTGTCCTAAGCTCCTCACTGCAATAAGAGGAGCTTAAATAATTTTCTATTGCTTTAAAATATGAAAATTTAAGCAGACAAGATTAAAGCTTAAATCCATTTGATCTGTTCTGTGAAAACTCTTTTCCTTTATGTGATACCAATCCCTTCATTTCTGGGTTTTTTGTTTGTGGGTTTTTCCAAAAAAAACCCTAGAATTATAGCTGTCATAGTCCATCCTTAAAGTCCTGGAAAGAAACAAGGAACATCTACACATTTTGCATAACCATGAAACTACCAAATAACAATTGCTCCCACTTGCCCAAACAAATGAACACTGTCCCCAGGACAGCAGATCTCCTGCTTTGCTAACGAGTTACTGCTCGTGCCCTTCTAGGAATCCAGTGAATTTTCCAGTGCCAAACATTCATGATTTCTATATGTCTGGGGTTGTTTTTGTTTGTTTGTTTGTTTTCTTTATAATGGTGGGAAAACCCATGAGCACATTCTTCTCATTTTAGTCTCTTTCCCAGCAGCACGTACAGTGGTCCACACACAAGAAATCCTTTTTTCAGAGTTGGAAGTAGGTTCTTGCAATGGCCTCCCAAGGTACTTAGGTATGGGAGGACTTAAATTATAGAGAAGCCAACAGCACCCCTTCTAGTGACATAAACCAGAGGAGTGATTTGTGACTTAATGTTTCAAGTTAAGATACACCAAGACACTTTTCGCTTATCAAGCTGCTTTTGTGTGGCATTGATTTTGCTGTTTATTATTACAGTGTCTTGCAAGAGAAATGGCAGCCAGCTTCGACACTGCCATATTAATGGCCTGGGCCTTGGCAAACGGGCACAGGGATAGTTATCAATCAGGCTCCAGGATGAGCCCCGCTGGCACGGGCAGAAAAGCGGGGCCGCAGCAGCCTCCAGCTCACGGGAGCTGCTCCACGCAACAGCTCCCTTCTGCTCATGCACCCAACTCCACGTCTTCCAAAACTGTCACCCTGATATCAAGTAACATTACTGCATGACTTGACAATGACATAATGTACTTAAAAGAAATAAAATTGGTTATTCTCTTAAAAAAAAAAAAAAAAAAGCAGGAGGTTAGGTTTCTGTAGTCCGCTGCGATGAGTTCTATTCAAGCTCTCCGGAGGAGGAGGACATGACATTTAAGACATTGAGGCCCTCTGTTCCAAAAGGCTTATTCCTAATAGCATTGAGGGGGAAAATTGATTCTTTTGATCTTGTATTTTAATCTTAAATTTTAATTTGAGCCATAAAATTTTAATAATGTCCTCTAGGTTTCAAAGAGAACAGCACTAAGTATTTCCTGCACACTGCATATTACACATGTAAAGCCAGATCCCTTTGTATCCGCAAGAACTGTGCCGGCTGCTTATTAAATTAGTAATGACCATCAGTAAATGGTTTTCAACCCCTCTGAGTGTTTGTTGTGTCTTAAGCCAATGAAAATAAAAGCACTGTTGTCCATGTAGTGCTTTTATTTTCATAAACATAATGGCATTTTGAAATAATCATATCACACACCACCTTCACACAGGCTTTTGGAGAAATGCAGGGTTTCCCTAATGATTTGCTTATCAGGTTTCACAATGTTGAAATGCAAAGTAATTGCTTGTGTCCTTCCAAGATCTAAAAAGCTGATAATGAATTTTATATAGTACAAAGGAACATGGACCAGCTGGTGTTGTAATTTCACCATACAGCTGGTGAGCAACAATCCTCTTATTTAATATGAGCCGGAGAGAAGAGAGACTGAGCTCAGTTATAAGGCATTTATTCCAACCCGAGCATTTGCCACAGCATTCCTAACAGAGCCCAGCAGCTCTTCTTCCAACAGGAAATGCAATTTTCCTCTGAGCCAAGAGGACAATCCCGTGATTTGGCCTGCGGTGCACGGCTTGGCTTGCCGCACGGCCGAGGGCTACCTGCAGGCGGGACAGCGGCCTGGAGCAGCGCACGGGGTTCACGCCGTGCCCCAGGGGAGCATCTTTGGCCTCTGACACTTCCAGCGGGAGCAGGCGTTATCCTGCAGACAGCATGGTTACGCCGACTGCAAGGACCCACTTGAAAAGTTGAACTCAGAATCATTTTACAGTATCAGCTGTTTGCCTACACTTCTTAGTTTAAAAGGCCAGCAAGGTTCCTCATGTTAGCAAAATGTACTACTACAGGGAGGTTAAGGCAGAGAAAGGGATTTCTGAGGCAATAAAAATTTCTTTCATTTTCAATTCCCTTTAATGTAATTGCTATTCGTGCAGAAATTGCCTTACATTTTCCAGGCAATAAAAAGAGGGGGAAAAACTTTTTTGGCAAATTGTTCCACCCCAGCACACTATTTTAAAATCAAATTTACTTGTGGGCAAAGGCAGGATGACCTTGCACTTCCATACAACTGGCTCTGGCTTCAGCTAAGGCAGGTAAATACAGATTGCCACATTTTACAGGAAGTAAAGCTGGACTTTTTCCTATTTGCCGCTCTAATGAAAGATTGCGGGGGAAAAAACACCCAGGTTGTTGAAAGAAGACCAAAAAAACACAATAAGAGCAAGGCAGGGCAGCTTACCACCGTATCTCATGGAGGCTTGGCCATGAAGCCCTCTCAAAGCCCTCCCTTCGGTGGTCTACATGGAAAGGGGCCATCAGCAGGGACAATTTTAAGACATTTGAAGACAAATCTCTTGGAAAATAGAGGACTCAAAGTTGCCAACATCTTTAAAATATTGAAAATGAAGACTGGAAAAACTGTGATCATTGCAAGTAGATGGGATGATAGTAAGCAGATAAAAACGTTTATTATATGATTGTGCATTCATTGCATGTTATTTCTCAGACTGATATTGCCAGTGACTGACAAAATAATTAATTCTTCATTTCTGCTAAACAGGAATTTTGACAGTTGGTAATTACAGCTTTTGAAAATGGAGTGAAAATTCAAATTTAATATTCAGCCATTCCACCAGAGATCACCAAAAGGCTATCAAACATTTTTATGATTCCTTTATCATCATATGCTCAAGTCCATGTTAGCAAAATCACTTCATTCCAATTTTGAACATGCACAGGGGATGCATCAAGCAAGATAAATCTAAATTAAGACAACCTGATTAAGATGAAAGTCTCTCTGCAGTTCTCATAGGCTCTCTCATTCACTCAGGATTAAACCTCGTGTTCTGGCAAGGCCTTTGGAAGTTGGGGTCACAGGAGCCGGCAGGGGCAGCCGTGCAAACACCAAGCAGGGAGCACGGCACCCAAAGGCACCAGACCAACCCTGTCTGTGGGAAGTGTTACGCAGCACAGGCTGGTAGGGCTGGGTGGTTGGGCTGTGTTTTAAAGCCAAGGTTGCACATGAAGACATGAGCAAGCACTGGAACGCTGAGCTGCAAGAGCCTTCCAAGGGCGAGAGCACAATGTTAATGGAGGGGCCAATTTCTCAGCTGCGANAAACCTCGTGTCCTGGCAAGGCCTTTGGAAGTTGGGGTCACAGGAGCCGGCAGGGGCAGCCGTGCAAACACCAAGCAGGGAGCACGGCACCCAAAGGCACCAGACCAACCCTGTCTGTGGGAAGTGTTACGCAGCACAGGCTGGTAGGGCTGGGTGGTTGGGCTGTTTTTTAAAGCCAAGGTTGCACATGAAGACATGAGCGAGCACTGGAACGCTGAGCTGCGAGCTGCGAGAGCCTTCCAAGGGCGAGAGCAAGAGCCAACACAACGTTAATGGAGGGGCCAACTTCCCAGCTGCGAAGAGGGATCTGAGAGCCAGCGCTGATGGTGGGATAGGACAGCACCGGCTGGAGCACCACCCTGCCCTGATCCTCCTGCCCTGCCTTGGCTCCACGCGCCCACCGGCCTCCACATCTGGAGCTCGGCTCTCTGGCCTGTACGGGATGTGTCATCCTGCCCACGTCCCACATGAGGTGCGTGCTTCCTGCAGGGCTTCGCCTAGGTGAAAGCTGTTGCTGCTTCCCTGCTTTTGCTAATTCTGTTTTAAGTAAGGTGTATTTAAGGCTACACAGATGAACGCACAGAGCAACCACAAAAAAACACATCCAGCTACCAGGAAATTTCTTCTTCCATCAGCCTCGAAGAGATTCAGAGAAAGAATTCTGTATTTCTAGAAAAAAAATTGCCTTTCCCCCCTGCCTTTTTTTCCTCCTCCAAAGGCATTCACATGGAGAGCATTTTAATTTTCCACACTATAGCTATGTTGACCTTTCAGACCTTGCAAAGTAAAGTATTTATGATCCTGGGTTTTTTTTATGGTATTGTTTCAATATTTTTGTAACATTTGTATTTCTTGCTGATGTTTTTGGCATTAAAAATCACTCAAGCTGTGCTGAAATATAATGATATTCACTGAACCATAGTATGGAAGGATAATTCAGTTCAGAGAGGTTATTCTAGCTCATCATGTACACAAAGGCTTGAAAGAAAATGCTGAGGATTCTCAGTTCTTGACATGTGCACTATTCAATCTCTCTTTAAAAAAAATACCATAACACAGAGAGGACTCACTTACATATCGAAATATGCAGCTTTATGTCTGCAGAGCCAGCCAGGCAAAGCAGGGATCCAAAATGCACATATAAAAACATCTTTTATGGTCTTCTGAGAAACACACCATATTTTAAATTCAGTTGATCATGGCACACTCAAATCTGTGAGAATCTCCTTTTTTCCTTCCACCAGCAGAGCCTGCCACACATTAACCCATCGCCTCTCAAAATACTATGAGCAAAGTCACAAAAGGGCACCGGGCTGATCTTCGCAAGGGCTGTGCTGTGATCTGCGTTTACCCCCATCTTCTCCCCTTTTCACCTATCATCCCTTATTACTCCCTGTCTTTATCTTGTCCTTTCCTCCCGCCGCTTTCACGACTGCCTTCAGCGGTGTGCATGGGAACCCCCAGGAAGGGAGCACTTCTTCATCCTGACCATTTTGTGGTGAGGCTGGAAAGCATTTCAGAACTTGATCCATACATCTGTTCCGGAAGCTGACCCCTTTGCTAGCTCTAGGGGAATCAATGTCTGGAAATTAAGACATCTATCCAGGGTTTTCTCTCAATTCCACGGGCGCCCTTTAAACGTTAGTCCAAAGCCTGACTCTGATCCCAAACGCTATGGATTAGAGAGGAGCAGTGGTGCAAGCAGAGCACCACATGGATGATCTCTCACCACGCCTTTGCTGAAGAGCCGGGGCATCCATTCTGCTCTCACCTGAAGTTATTTAGCATGGTGGTCATATTCAGAAGAACCAAAGCACAGGAACCAAGGAGAGAACTCAAAACAGAGAACTCAGGCTCCCTGCCAGGCCAAACCAGGTTCTGAATCTTAGTGCTGCAAACTGGCAAGCCACCTCTGGTTTCACTGGGCCTGCTGTGAGCTGTCCCTAACTGCATGCTCATGTTGTGCTTCAAAATCACATCTAAGCCACATCTTTGTTTAAACAGAAATCAATGGAATGGAATTCTATAAGATGGAATAAAATGGAAATATCTTAAAATCCCCCACAACTAAGTCAAGCCAGTTTTAACCTGCTATTTTCAGCTGTTCAAAAAATAGTACTACAAAAGAAGAGCAGTGCTCACTCTTGGGTAACTGCCATCATCTACTATATCACGCCACTTCACCATTTTTCTTTAATTAAATGGTCACTTAAACATATTTGGCTTTGCCCTTTAGCACTTGTAACTACCGGCCTGGCTCCCGCGCTGGCTCTCGCCAGCGGCCGCACCCGGTAGGAAGCGCAGGGTGCTCGCGAGAAACCCGCCATGTCAACTGTGCGAGCATTTTATCAGAACACATTTAGTACAACAAATAAAATAATAATAACACTGAAGTTACAACAGATTATAATATTGAGAGGAAGTAGAGGCCCAGAAGGAAGGCGCAAGCTGAGGGCTTCCCGGGCCCAAGAGCCAACCTCGTCCAAGCAACACGCGGCACAGAGTCCAGGCCGGTCTTGCTGCAAGGCAACTCTGTGCCCACCAGATCAAGCTATAATTCATTTTACAAGTCCTCTGCTCTGGAGGGGCAATAAATACAACATTTTAATTAATTACTATAGACAATTACCATCTGTTCAGACCCAGTTTCCATCTGATAAATTCTCTTACTAAATATTTTTAATAGTAGGATTGATTTATTGACTTGTATAGTATCAGTTACACAAATAAACTGTACAAAGGCTGCTGTGCAAGAGTAGGCTTCTGTTCATTCCTATGAGAGAATGTCAGCGAGGCTACTCCTCTTATGTAAAGGTCAATATCTGATTACAAGCTGAGTTTGAAGCAAAATAACTTAATGAGACATATCCCTAAGATGCAAAATCTCTTTTTTTCCAGTGATGGGCTGTTTTCTTCCTTAATTTGACACAATGCAGTGTGCTACCCAAAATGACCTTTACTACAGTTAATAAGGGTAAGACCTCAGGATGTACAACTTGTATTCATTATGAAATCACATCAACACTGACTGAAACTTAATGCAAAAATGACTCTGACTACCTGTTTAACAAGTCTATTTCTTGGCTGTTTTGCTATATGAAGTCTGATTTCAACATCATCTTTAGTTACAGGACTAACAAGATAGTTCCTAGTTAATTCTCGCTTAGCTAATTAGAGACAGAATTTAAAAAAAAAATCACAGAAACATTTCTGTGATTCTAAACAGTAGTTTAGATATCCCCCTAATCTTGGGCATGCCCAGTTGCAGCAGGGGTTACCCAGCCAGTTAGTGATCCCTCCTCTGTACAACTGCATCCACCTGCTTCCAACTCCTTCCACAAAATTCAAGTCACCTGTTATTCTGCCAAAACATTCATGTATTTCCCAAAAAGGTATGAAACATAATAAACTTTCTGTTGCTATTTTGATAATCATTTAATGGAGAAATCCCATACGAACATCTGTTTATATAAGTTACAGTACCTACTAGAAAAAAATATTAATGTCAAAAAGCTCACAGAAGTGAAAAACATTTGATAGAGCTGGACTGCCGAGTCCAGGTATTCTGGATGTGAAGGGAAATTGCGGAACATGAAGACCTCAGCAGTGCAACAGAGAGTTGTATGAGCTCCTGTGGGAGTTCCACTAGAGCTGAAGCTAGCGACAACTTTTTCCCCAATACTTAGGCATTTTATTTAAAGTATATTTCCAGTATGTCCAATCATTAAAAATTAATGGACTGAAACACTTTAAAACAGCTCAAAATAGAAATTCCAGCTGTTCTTTCATTGCTGTCTGTTGCAATAAAAGATTGCAATATCTCATTTGAGACTCAAAATGAAAATGGGCAAAGAGGCAGACATTTCATCTCTTAAAGCTGGTACACCACTTAAAAAGCGATGGAGAACGAAGATTACAAGAGGAGCATCCCACATTCTCTCCTCTGCTGGGGTGCAGCAGGAGGAAGAGAAAAGCAAGAGGCTTTTCTTGTTCTCAGCTGCCAGGGGCATCTGTGATGGAAGGTCAGGGACACACCAGAAACTGGCTCGTGCCTCTGCTGCACGTCTGCCCCACGGACACAGCACAGGGGTGGAAGCAGGTGGGGAGGGACACGGGCTGCAGGGCCTTCTCGGCAGCCTGGTGTACAGGAACATAGAAGAGCATGCATTTTCATGACCAGAGGTCCCAAAGGAAAAACAAAGCACAGATATGTATTTTGGTCCCTCTTCTCCACCCCAACCTTTTGTTCTACCAACTTCAACAATGTGATAATAAAATGACTTTTGACACCAGTCTCTTCTGAAGAAGAGCAATTTGACCCTTGGTAATTTTTGGCCATTAGTCATAATTGCTAGTAACACAGGTAAGAGGGGGAAGAAGAGGAAAAAAAATCCCTAGGTAAGTATCTGTCTGTTTTCAGGGGCTTAGCACATTTAAATAGGAAATATCTGAACATACAATAATTGCTTGTTCATTTTACATGCACTATAGTTCATTCAAAAAACATCCATACTTGGCTGGATATCCAGTGCTGAACAGTGATTTTATAGCATGTATAGATGTTGACAAATTATGTTGCCAAGAACTGACCAAGAATATATATACAAAAGTCAATTAGGATTTTAGCTGCTTCCTTTAACTGTGACATAGAAAATTACAAGTAAATTTAATACAAATAAAAGGGGTATTAAGAGCTGCATTTTTTGCGTGCTGTTTCCATATGCAAAATGGAAAGCGGCAGAGGATTGTCAAACATACACCTCGCTTCCACCAGAATTGGAAGTCTAATGCATTTCAGTGAAACCAGCAGGTGCAATTTACTCTTTTAGGCTTCTCAGGCAGATGAAATCTTCCCCAGATGGTTAATTGGGAAAGAAAAAAAAATACAACTAAAAATAAAACACCAGGCAACTTAAATAAAAGGCAACAGAAACCTTACTGACACCAGCATGGGCAGGACCTTTCTGAATGGAGATTTAAAGGAGGGAAGTTGGCAAATGAAAGCACGGAAGAGAACTGCTGCCCTCTGTTCAAGGCACCTGAGCTCACACAGCGGTTCCTCCTGGAAGGGCTTTAAGCAAGGAGAGAAAAAGCAGGAAGGCAGGAAACCAGCCAGCCTGAAGCGCTTCAGGAGAGCCATTTCTGACGAGAACAGGAGACGGCAACAGCTAAAAGGGGCCTGAAGCAAGAAGGGCCCTTTCATCCCTGCTAGGTCAGGACAACATCATTTTGCCCTTCTTGGTTAACAAGGAGGGTTTCAGAGAGACAGGATTCAGCCACCACTGTCTGTGTAAAACAAAGGCCCTGCAGGAACCTAAGCTCTACTACTTAAAAAGTGATGTCAGGATTTAAATGGAAGAATTTGTGAAATGTGTCAGCTACGCTGCCTCACTCAGGAGGCAAATTATCCACCTGTGCAGCGTCTGTCTGCAGAGGGGCCTACAAATTTAACATCTTGCTCAGCTCTCCAGAACGGAGTTGTCCTTCTCTCTGCCCCTCAGCTGCCTGTCCTACCTCAACCCTTTTCCCTGAGGCTAAGGCACTCGTATCCCGCAGGGAATACGGGAGCAGGCCGCTCCACTAATGCTCCTGCTGCTCTCCTGACAACTCGGCACAGCTTCCCAGAGAGCCGCAGCACGAACACGCGCTTCCCGCACGGCCCTTCTTGCTCCTCCCGGCCTCTGCACCACCAGGCACAGGGGGATCCAGTGCTTCCAATGGGGATATTCAAGTGCTGCTGCATTAAGTACATCATTGATATACTCAAATTAGGTTCTTGTTAGGTCTAGGTTAGACAGATTAGGGTTCTTGAACTTATTGCTCACGTACACCATTTTATCCTTCAGTTTTATCAGTGGAAACTGCTTTTGAAATTTCGACTTAGATGCCAACAGAAAAGAGCTGAGCTGAGTTTGACAGTAATGACATTAAGGATGTTTGTCACATTTTCATGGCTTTACTACCACCGGCACGGCCAACCAACTGGAGCAGTGCGGTGAGCGCGCGGCACCCAGGAGGTGCTGCTTCTCCTCCAGAAAGGGAAGTGGCAGAAGGTGGCCAGATTTTATAACAGTATGCTTTTAAGAAACCGGATTTATTGTGAAATGGAAAGTGATCAGTAAATCAGGATCAGTAAATCATCACAAGAAGGGTGGGGATACGTTCTGACATCCGAGAGTAGCAATGCAGGGGTCACACGTAGTCCCTCTTTCCAAAACCTGCCCCTGTTGTGACTTCAAGGGAGAATGTTCAGCTCCTAAAAGTCCCTCTCCTGAGCTAAGCAATCTCCATTACCCTGTGGCAGCACAAGATTAAGCATCTTCTCTGCATGCTGTGCTGCTGGGGGACACGAATGTGAGACCTTCAAGCAAAGACATAAAAGACATATATGTAGAAAAGCCATGACAAGATCACACAGAGAAGGGCAGTTGTTTTTCTACCAAATATCTCGCAGTCAATTTTGAAATATCAAAAGAAAACTGGGTTAAAAGATAGGTGGGAAATCCCAATCCTATCCCAATTACAAAATCCCTTTTGTTTCCTTACAGTGTGGCCGAGTTCATTTGCCGTTTCAAAGGATGACTGGATGAGGACTGAACGGCACAAGGCATTAGCAGGGCAGCGACCTCTCTGATGCTTTATAGATTCACAACAAAGCAGCTTTATCGATATGACTTTAAAGAGCTCTCTGAGGCACAAAACGCACTTGCTGTAGGAATAAATAGCAGACAGCCCTTTGAGAACAACAGATGGCATCCAAGGTGACTTATCTCCCGAACAGGTAAGCACTCACTTTCACTTATTTGTAAATAGCCATCATTTATCCTGGTTTGTTCAGCAGGTCCCAGTGGTGTCACCTGCATCAATGACTAAAAAGAACGTATGGCAAAAGTGAAAAAGTGCAAGTTTAACTTCTTTCGCCCCTCAGCAAGTCTGAGCCCCTGCATGCTGCACAACAAAACCTGCAGAAATAAAAGGTAATGTCACTCTTGATAAACATTATGCATGCCAGTAGGTTCCGAATTTAACGTAAGGGAATAGTAATGTCCTTTCTTCCTGCTGAGATTCAGGTATAAAAAGACCTTACCTCACTAAAACATCTGTGTAAAAACAAGTTTTTCAGCTAGCCTGGATATCAAGAATGAGCATTAATGGCTTCAGCAGAGATGCACAGCTGCCACCACCTTATTAAAATGCTTTATCATTCATTAAAGCCTAGTGGCTGAATCTGCAGTACTGGGAGACCTTCTCTGAGAAGTGTTTCACAATCAGCAATAGAGTTAATTCAATTAAAGAGAAATTGTGCTTCAACTGCCACTAAAAAAGGAGAGATAAAGATACCAAGACAGACCTCCGAGCAGGTGTGTCCCGAGCTGGCGCTCGGTTCATCAGGTGGGAAGGCAGCGTGTGGATCTCCGTACAGCGAAGGCGCCTACCCCGGCCGTTCGCTCTGCTGCGAAGCTCTCAGCTGTGCGTGCCACCAGCCGCACTTTGGTTGCCACCACACCTGGTCTTAGAGCACCACAGTGGGGTTTTGCCTTGAAAAACACTGAAGGGCAACGCTCACCAAGAGCCTACCAGACACACTCTACTACTACTGGGTATTTAGGCCACACAACCCAGCACAACGTAAAGGGAGCCCTGCCTGGCCCTCGCCACTAGCGCTTTGGCAAATCTGTTAAAATAGTTACCATGTACTCAGAAGCTGGAATTATTAAAGCTGCTAAAGCAAGAATGGAGAAGGTGGAGGAGGGAAGCACTTCCAAGAAGGATGCTGCTAAATCTGCACTATCCTTTCCAGCGTTCTGGGGAACTATGGAAATAGGCAGGAGCAAAAGGAGGAGGAATAGAAGAAATTTGCTTTTCCTTAACAATTTCTTAAAGAGAGCTTAAGAATGCCTCTAGTTTACTGATATTAAGATGTATTTTGGTGATAAGTTTCCATTTTGCACACAATGCCTCCTTCCCCCACCCAAAATGTTATTCACGAAACATTAGCATTCAAATTCAACTGTCAAAATGCCTGTTGATGCAGTATAGAAGGGCTACATTATCATCTGCTCTGCAGTTTGCCTCAGAGCAATCTTGATTCAGATATTTACATAACCAAAGATTATGACATCCTTCCCAGCCCTTTGGATGTGTCTGTCAGCAAGATGTTAGTGGAATCAGATTCATTCCAGCTAGATCCCTTCCTGATACCCAAGAATAGCTGTGAGGCATGAGGCAGTCATTTTGACAAGCAGTAAGTTAGTTTTCCACCCCTCCCAAAAAAAAAAAAAACCCTGACAAAATCATTTGAAGCAGAAAACACACATACGGAAGAGTGAAAAATGTGTTGTTTTACTACCCTTGAGGCCCAACATGTAGTGAAGCAAAGTCTCACCACTGGTAGAAGTATCTTTAGGTATTTTCGTGCTTTTCAGTGATCCCTATTACTAGTAACTAGCAGCACACAGTAAATGTAAACAATGAAAAGCAGCATATGATACAGGCTGTGTAGCTGGTGATGGTGTGTGCAAGCTCTTTGCACGCACAGACAAGTCTTGGCAGGGTTCCCAGGTGGTGCACCCCACTGTCCGTAGGGGACTTGCCCTCGCTCCCATCCACATTGCCTCACACTCATCCCTCCACAGTCAGAGCAAAGGAACAGAGCTTCGTGACACTCATGAGAACTGTCTTCCGACTGTTCACAACAAATTCAAGGGACTAAATGGGCAAAGATACTTGTGCTTTGTCAACATTAAGGCCACTTTATGCTATTACTAAGGGAGATATCCGAGATAGTAATAGAGAAAACTCTCAAAAAGGTCAAGAATCAAGGACAAAATTAGGCTAACAAGGTAATTCATTGCTAAGATCTTACGGCCTAAAATGTGAAGAATATTCACAAGAATAATGTTTGTCTATAGATTGATGCTGAAGGAGAGGAAAGCATTATCGAGCAGATAATACAAAAAGAGCCAGAAAAGGGTCAAAAAATAGTAGATTAAGTGACAGGATAGAAAGAGAAGGAATAGAGTAAAAAATAGGCCTGAGAGCAGACCCTCAAACCTGGACTCTAGAAAATCCTTCAAGCCCCTCATTTACTTCCCACAGGTGAAGGAAGGGCAGGGGCCCACTACTAACACAGGCTCACCAAGACTGATAGTTTGCCCAACAGACATTCCGCTAACTGAACTTTACAATCCTCAATCTTTGACAGTTTCCAGATGGGTTTTGAAGACTTGGGATCCTCCAGGAATCACGGAGCCCCTTGGCCCAGCATCTCGCGTTCTTCGGAGACGCTTACTTAGCCATGGCACACGAGCATCCCGCTCATCCCCGGGCCTCATGTGCATGGCTGCTAACACAGACATCACTCCCAGGACCAAACTCGGTGCACAAGGGACCCCGCTGAATACAGCCTCTACCATTCCCGCCCTCAGAGCGCAGTAACAACCCTCATTACCAATCACTGGTTGCCTCAACTGTCAGGTTTAAATCCTCCTCCATAATTTTAAAGCTTTTTACTCCAGCATACCTGCACCTGACATTCTATCAGCCACACAGATGAAAGACAAAGGTATCTGACCGATATTAAATGTTGTCACTCATCTGGGGCTGGGAGGATGCCAACTGGTCAAATGCTCCAAAATCTCTGAACAAATGCTGTGGATATTCCAGTTATTACTTCAATTTCACACCCTTCCTACCTAGGCTGACAGCTGGTTTTGACAGTCTGCTCTCTTCTTCTCAGCTCTAATGTCAACCCCAGACAGATAATAGCTGGGTTAGAGCTTAAACAATAGTGATTAGATCTGGTGGAGGAGGAAGCATGGTGGCAATAAAAATTAAGATGCTTCAGTAAGCCTTCAAACTCCAGCCGCTTCAGCTGAAAGCAACTTGACTGAAGCTCCATCAGCAAGACAAAATTTTCACAAGGGAGAAGCAGGAATTCTAAGAAAGCCTTGGGGCAACACATAGCTTTTATCTTATTTTTTTTTTAAACCACACTTATTCCTAAGTATGTGGGAATTATGAACTAATTCTCTTGAGAGGCTCACAGACCAACTCAGTCTTCAGTTTCAAGGTTTAGATGTGTCAACAGGTTGCTGTGGGATAGCAAGCAAAGGGGCATCATCTGGTCCTTGTCAGTTTTCTTGGTGAGTGTCCTATCTCCTCCAACAAGACGAAGACCCTCGCTTCTCAAATCAGTTCCACACAAGTAATATCAAAAAAAAAAAAAAAAAAAAAGAAGAAGAAATTACTGAAGATCAGGTGCTGTCATATTTAAGCATGCCACATAGGGCTGCATGCTGTCAGCAAGAGAATCTAGCCCTATGTAAAAAGTGCTCTGCTCCACAATAAGGATAGCTGTAATGAGTGAAATGCATTTTTGCCATCTGTTAAATAATTCATACAAACAAGAACTGCAGATGTACTTCTTTCAAGAAATGCTGGCCGTGTGTTTCAAAGGTAACCTCTACAATCTTCACATTGATAATTAGGTTTGTGGGCAGAGAGAAGAATAGAATTCCATTTGCCAAAAAGCTCAACAGATGGTATTGTGTATTAACGTGCAAGCATGTGAAAACTATTTGAACAAATGGCAGATGTGACTGTCAGCTTTATCCTGTGCCATTAAAATAAAGATTGACATTTAGGCGTCCATTCAGACTACCAGAATTTTACAAAAAAATCATCTGAAGCTTGTGTTAGCTACGGACCTACACAGGCCTAGAGAAAGCCAACAAGGAAGAGAGGAAGTGTGGGACTTGAAGGCAACTCAGTGCATCTCCTTATCCAGTCTCTCTTCCATACTCTTTGCAAAGGTCCATCTTTATGTATATAGAGGAGAATCCACTTAGTTGGGTTTCAGACACCAGCAGTGTTACCCAGTTGTCATCTAAGGCCACCATTTGGGTTGGTTCCTCCCCACCCGTCAAAGGGGGAAACACCTTGCACACCCCACCAGGCTGAACTCTGCCACCAGAAACACTGCCTTGACCTAGGGTGCTTCTGCCAGTGTATCATAACAGCTGGGTAAATATGCAGAAAGCGAGGAGGGCAGCACAGAAGAAGCATCTCTTCGGGGTTGACAGAAAAGAAGATTTTTGGAATCTGCCTTCTGGCACATGAAGTTGAGCTTTTCCCAGGTTTTCCCAGATGCTACTTATTCATAATGTGCACTTTGCATTTAAAAAATACGTTCTTGGTTTTCCCCCATAGTACCTACAATGAACTGAAAAAGACAAACAAGCAAACCCACCCCATCAATATATACCCAAATGCACACCTACCCTTTACAACAAGTGCCCATGTAGCTTGCTGCTACATAAGTTAGGCAGAAGTTTTGCCCATAGCAAGGCTGGGAATATATTCACTGCATGAGCAAGAAGTAAAAACAAAGGTGCATTCAGTTACAAAAGAAAAGGTTGTTTATGAAACACACATAATATAAAAGAACAATCTGCTTTACTTCCAAGTTCTTAGATCATTTGATTTTTAGGAACATCTTTCAAAGAGTCAAATCCTCTCCAAGGATGTAATTGCCCAAAGAAATAACACACATCAATATTTTCTTGATAAAAAATCCATAGTTTTAAATTTAGCTATTATGGAAGTTCATTCTTAACTACAGCTCATCTTAGGCTTTCATTTGCCCCAGACCATACGAGCTGCTCCCTGGACAAGAGCAGAGCAAGTACCAATGAGGGAGGAACCCAAGCGAGTCCCAGGCTCAGCAGCCCCTGGAGCAGCTGGGTCCCGATGCTGCCTGACCTGCAGCCCAGGGTTCAAGCCCACACACAGTCACAGCACTCAAGTTCCCTTGCTCTAATAATTTGGAAAAAGTCTCTTATCTCAAAAAGGCAAGGGACTCATTTCCCTTAAATCCCTTTATCCAAGAGAACTCAAATTCCCAACTTCCTGGATTCCCACCTCCCTGAGACAAGCTAGAGAAGTTTTTGCAATGGCTCTGATGCCATTAAAAAAAAAAAAAAAGGCAAGGGACTCATTTCCCTTAAATCCCTTTATCCAAGAGAACTCAAATTCCCAACTTCCTGGATTCCCACCTCCCTGAGACAAGCTAGAGAAGTTTTTGCAATGACTCTTCAGCTTCACNCTAGAGAAGAAGTTTTTGCAATGACTCTGATGCCATTAAAAAAAAAAAAAAAAAGAAAACCTTTACTGCTGCTATTTCTAATGTGCAGGAAAGTCACAGTTGGCAAATCAGACCTCTAAGTGTTTAGAGGAATGGAATCCTGTTCAGCTATTCCTGGCACTATTGGAGACTTTCTGGGCAGCTACTGAAATACAGCTTCACTCATCACCTCTCCACCTGTGACACTCACCACACTGATGCCCTGCACACGGCCAAGGTTTGGTTTGGACGCTGCTTTTTATACCCAGACCCACCCTACACTGGCTACTGATCTGGGGAAAAGCACAGCCGGTTTCCTACTTGCCCTTGCCATTCAACATCGCGAGTCCCAACAAATGTCTCTGTTTCTGAGGTGTCCTGGTGCACGGCAGTCCGTGCCTACCGCTTAACTGCGGCCAGATGGCTACAGTCCAACTATTAAACAGCTATTACACAGGAGGCTGAAGGCACCAGGGAGCTGACATACACGACATGCAAACTTTAGGCATCTTCTGAAGAAGAGGAGACTTCTTTCTAAAACGCACCTTTTGGATCAGCCGATTTCTTATAACCCTATTCTTGAATTTTCTTTGCATCTGATCAGCCTTTGACAGGGATTTTGCCAGACCTTCTGGTACACAAGATGCAGAGAAACAGGCAGTTGGACTCTTTGAGGCTTTTGACACTATATACTACTTGAGTTTGTCTGCCTGGCAATAGACTGAAAACAGAAACTCAGTATCTAGAAAACTGTTTGCAGCAACACAGAGACACTGCACTGGTAATGTGAAAACACAGTAAGATTTCCCCCAAATACACTAAGCTTTCAGCAAAGACCTGACTGCCTCTTTTAGGCCGTTAAAGAAAACATTTCCAGTAAAATTATAAGGAACTCGTGGGGAAAACAAAAATGAAAGACGAGAAAAAGAAAACCCAACCCCGTGCATTTTGTAGCTCTCTTGTGTTCATAGCCATTAGGTTAACAGTCTACCACCACTCCAAACATGAATAAATTCTAAAAATAGGGAGGAAAAAGAATAAGGAAGAAAAGAACAAGGCAGCAATGGCCTTTCTGCCCAGAGGGACAGGAGGCTTCAGTAAGGGATTACAGGCTCACAGACCTGCTTTCTATGTCTCCTTATAAAAGGTATCGTTCTGCCAGGTGGCTTATCCAGACTCCCACAAGCTCTAATTATCTGCTCACTTAATGAGTACAGTGGCTGATCTAGATTTATTGCAGCAGCTGGAAGCTGGTGTGAATAAAAGGCCGGCTCTGTTTGCGCTGCTGCTGTATCTTTGTTTGCAGACTCTGCTAGCTACTTCCAGGTCATTAGGTCCATCCCCAGCAGATATTTTACTGTCATTAGAAAAAGTGGAGTAATGACACTAAAAAAAAGTCAATGACTACTGGAATAAATCAGAAAAGGACCCAAAGCTGTTAATTCAGAGCTGAATTACAGACCACAGGAACCACAACATCACTTGGCATACCTCCTAGGAGACACCATGGAAATCAATAGGTTACACCAGATCTGTGATAGGGCAGAACTGGAGCTTATCACTCACCACGTTAAGTCATCTGTTTTATACAAATTTGCAGGTGTTAAATTGTATGAATATATTAGTTGTTCACAAGTCCAAGCATTGATTTCCCAATACCCAACAAGGTATTTGGAGAAAAGCTGCAGTTCTGGGCACTCATGGGCAAAAATAACATTGTGTATCTCCAAATGCCCTGCAAAACCTCCAAAACTATTTTTGCACCACTCTGGACTTCAGAAGATATTGGAAAATATATGAAAATGCAAAGAGGAAATATTTGCTACCAAACATTTTTCTAATAGTAACTCTGCCCCCCGGCCACAGTAAGTCCCACTGACCTACTGGGAGGTCTTACAACCCCTCTAAGATCTCATTCCATTTGTCCATGCAAATGTCCTTTGTCCCTTTTGGCATCACACAGAAATCAAAATAATTTTATGGGGATTACCTTGCTGGAAATATAAGGCAAAGGAAAAGAAAACCTGAAGATCCTCTCTCTTCTACATGACCCAAGAGCATCTAGCAGGGTACTGCCATTTGATAAAAACATACTTGTGTAAACAAATGACTATTGTCACTGTGCCAAGAGCAGTTTCTTCCAGCAGCTGCTCAAAAGGAACCCAGGTGACAGCAAACATTTCCTGGGGACAAAGCATGAGATTTCCCACAAAAATACCTGGACAATCTTCTCCAAGTTCTTTCAAAATACACTTTACCCCGCCAGACAAGGGCTCTAAAGGGAAGGGACCAGAACTGCTACTCCCTCCCTCCTGCACAAAGCCGGCACTAACACAGATTTCGGTTGCATCCAGGCACACACAGTGCTAACGGCAAAGGACAAGGTCAATAGCCATGACCGTAATCCCAAAGCAAGATGCCCGAGCTCAACGTCATAGCAGATAAATAATAATTAAAAAAAAAAAAGTGCAGTTTAACCTAAACGAAATGCCCAAGTCGCCACCTAGCCTGACAGCCCGCATCGCTCACAAGCGGACACCTCTATGCACTAAAGTCACTTACAGCATTGTTATAAATCAAAGGACAATCTGACTTCAATCATCATGTTTAAGTTCAATAACTAATTGCATTTCTTCTGTTTCCTCTTGAAAGGATTTATTCCTACAATTTAAAAGATTGCCAACGTATCCTTTCAGAGATGCTTCATCCTTTAGCACAGGAGATGCGACTCAGTCCTGCAGAGAAGTGAACATGCACCTTGGCATCCAGTGCCCCGATGCCTGGGCACGCGATGCTGCTTCAGCCCCATCAGCCTAGTAAGAGCCACCACAATCTGTACAGGTGCACAGGGCTACACAAGCATGTACAGCTTTTGTAATTAGACTTAAGCCAAGAAAACTGATATAAGGAGTATTTGAAGGGCTAACATACAGGAAAATATACCAGGGAACTATGCCCAACTTCACAGTTACTGAACTCATCACTCCGAAGAGGGCACCTTGCTTAAAGACCCCTCATTGAGCTTTCATTTTCATCTCCAGTTCTGTCCTTCCCTGCTCCCCAGTAGGAAAATATCAATTTAACCTCAAGATCACAGTGTTACAGCAAATGCAATCTGCCTGATAATAACTTAGAAGCCTGGCACTGCTTAGCATAGTCAATACTTTGAGCCTACTAGGTTTGCTCTCCAATATATATTTGCACATATTTCCTCTTAGGTTCATTTGCATTTGTCAGAAATTCATACGGGGAGCACAAGTCTGTACTTGGAGCTGTAGAGATCTCACTCCGTTCACGAGCGTATTGACAGGGCCCATGGCTGCCCTTCCTTCATGCTCCGGATTTTGGCACGAGCAGGTGGAGAACAGCAGCCTCCCTCGCGTAGGAGAACAGCTCCCAGCCACACCAATTGCCACAGGCACCAATATGGAGAGAAAGGAGGTGCTCAGTGCTGCTCCCCATACCAATCAGGGGCTGTTTTACACTTTTACCCTCCATCTCTCAGGCCACTGGGGCTCCAAGCACCGAGTCGCGGAGTAGAAGATTCCCGAGCAGCCACACGGACCCTGCGCAAGCTTCACAAGAGCTGCAGTTGTAATTCGTGTCTGAGCCTCACCTCCTGGGAGTCCGAGTGGATTATATTCCTGGAGATACTTCCTTAGATGTACTACTTCTCTCTGAAGTACTCCAAACTGGAACTGCTTGATAACCTTTTAAATTCTCTTTTTACTACTATAGGTCACTAGAAAGGAAGCAATAGCCCCCTCACCAGGCACATATTTTACAGTGCCAGACACACCAAAATGATTCATAATCACCTAGGGCGACACCGGTCTTGCCTCTTGCCCAGATACGCAGAGATCTATTTCCTGCATTGAAAAGATAGGAAAGATACTGAAAATGCATCCTTCAGCTCAGAAGACTTAAATCACCTTAGTTCCTTTTGGTATTCTTTGCATGTCCCCTCACTTGCAGGCTGCAATGATTATAAATCAAACAGCATCACATCCAATTGCACTCCAAAGCCATAATTTAAAGGATAAATAACCATATATGTTTAGGGGTGTCTTAGTGGTGCCATAAAAATGTAAAATTTCCATGTTCTAATCAGAGATGCCCTAGCACAAAGTTAGGTAAGACTCTCTCACTATGGGCTATTAAGAAGCCAGTGGAATGTGAAGCAAGTCTTCTTGGAAAAGAAATTTAATAATAAAATCTTTATAATGCTAGGGAGTTGTCAAATCACTCACAGATTGCATGCATTTTATTCCTTCTTCCAAACTAAATATGCATTAGACAAACAGTCACAAGACTGAGTTATTAATGAAAAAACATTCACTTTCAAAGAAAATTTATGTTTGTAGCCTGATAGCTACACCAGATTAGGTAATTTATCTCCTTGGCAAAAATGTTTGTGTCACTCACATCTTCTTTCAAATATATAATCTTAAACCTGTTATTAAACAGTTCGTAAATCTTAAATAGTAGAGCTTCCAAAAAGCATTTAATCCAGCAAGAACTCCCATTTTATAACTACACAGTAGCTTCAATCTCCACAGATATCTGATGTACTGCGATAAACTCCCAGTTATGTTACTTGCAGTTTCTTTAGCAAAATGTCTAAGAAAATATGCATTAACCAGAATAAAAATTCCATTAAGTATGACCTACAATATTGTTTGTGGGCTGTCAGTAATTTCCTTACATCCAGGTATTCACCTGAGAGTGAACTATTTTGCATTAGAATCCTTGGATTTGCAAGATTTGAACTTTGGTTGTGATTCTGACCCAGCTTAATTGATTACAGTGGAGTTCCCATGAGCTATAGAAACAAATGTAAGGACATAGGAAATACAAACCCAATACTGATTATATTTTGCTTGAGTCCCAATTTAGCCTGGAACTTTCACGAGTATAGAGTGCTGGATGTCAAGTTAGTCTTAATTTCCATATTTTTGCCTTTGACTTATTTGCAGAATCTTGGAGCTTTACAGGTTGTGGGGGGAGGAGAGGGAATAAAAAAAGAAGAAGAAAGAAAAAGAAATCAACTCTGAAATTCAAGGTGTAAACACCAACGCTGGTAACACACTGCCACCAAAAGGTTCTCCTAAGAGATGAGCCTCCACCTTTTTCTACATAACTTCAACATTTCGGAAAATACTAAGTGATGTGATTTAGTGTGTGGAACGTAAAGACTACAGAAGGTAAGAACACGGCATCCTTTTAAAATGAAAGACAAAACTATGTTATCTTAACAATTTATCATTAAATTTTTATGAAAGCTTTAAGTCTGTCATGTTATGTAACAGCATCAGAAACTGCCAATTATGAAAGCTGAACTGAAACTAGAAAAATCTTTCACAAACAAAAGGAAAATGAGAATTTGAACCTAGCAGTCCTACCCTTGCAAAACTCAACAGAGCTGTTCTTACTGTCCTGTGAAGCACTGACAGCAATCCCACTGCCGGGGCCCAAAGCAGAATCCCTGACGCAGGTCTGTTACCTCAAAGGAGGTATTTGAAGGCCTTTGACTTCATGTGCACCGAAGCTGTTGCACAGAGTCACGCTCAGAGGCTTCCCTGGGCCCGAGCTGCTGTCTCAGGGGCAGCTTTGAGCATCCCCAGGGCAGCCTCACAACCCCCTTGGGACTCAAGTCTGCCACAGTCTTCAGGGGCTTCCAGAGGTGCCAAGGTCAGCAAGGTGGGGAATGACCAGCACAGCTCCCCAGGGCATCCGCTTCCATGAACAAGGGGGCCACTAGGTCATGCCTTGGATTTTAAGCTCAGAAATAAAACACTCCACATAGAGGCACACTGAAGAGAACCAAAGGCAGCCCATAAAGCCACTTAATGCAGTGATTTGCTGCCCTTGCCTAAGCACCACGTTCTGTGTCATGGCTAGAAGAGAAATTACTGTAAAAATAACAAAAACTTGAAAGAACAGCTCTTTGGAAACACAACTTTGCAGTAACTGTTATTAATGATCTAATTAACTATTTCTTGCCAGTAAATCACTTGGAGGATTAAAGTGGGTATTTAAGCTGTAATATATATTATTATTATTAGGCCATATTATAAACAATGTCTATATTAACAATGCATTAAGCCCATTACTACATATATTTATTGTAACGTATCTAACAAGAAGCCACATATGCTGTGCGAGGTTGTAGTCAACTGCACTCCATTTCCTCTCAGTTTTAGGGCATTTTTTTCTCCCCAGTGCAAGAACTGTGATTGGCATCAGTGCTTTTGATTCTCTGCCTTTGTAGCCCACAGATATTTCATCATTTACTCATTTAATTCCTAAGGTTTAAGTAATATTAAACATTGAATCATGTTATGTCAAATATGCCCAACTCCAGTTGATCTGTGAGCCAGTCCCGCAGCTCTGGCCAGCTGTGTCTCCCGCTCCTGTACTTGCACTTCTCTCCTTCCACAGAGCAGCTTCACTACAGGCTGCTCCTGACAGATGCGATTGCTACGAGTTGCTCCAGGGACATTAGGCGACTACAAAGGATGTCCACAAGAAGACACATTACTGTTGTCTTTCCTCCTCAGAAAAAAATAGTGTCTTAAATAATTCAAGTGGTTCAGAATCCTTGCTTCAAAGCCACCCCATTTGGTTATTAATAGATGAATATGCATATTACGTAGGACACTCAAATATATGCACCCATGTAACGATGACTCCTCAGCCGCAGTCTGGGCTGAGCGGTGCCCTTGGGTGCCGTGTCAACAAGCCAACGGCTGAGCCAAATGGATCTTGGGTTCAGGGTAAGTTCATGTGGAGCAGTGGTTTTGGTTGAAGCTTATATCTAGTAAAAAGCTTTTCTGACTTCTGTTTCAGGAAGTTTTCCACTACCACCCAGGCAGAATTAAAATTACCAGAAAGGCATAGCCTATTGAGACTTATTGCTTAAAATATACAAAAGGTTCAATCAGATAAATTACTGAATCTCATGGTTTCACTTTTCTTGCATAGAACATTAGACTCTTGCCTTTTACAATATTTAATTAAACAATTCCATCAATTATTTTGAGCAAATATGCAAATACGAGCGTAGCTGCTTCACGCAGTGTTTTCAGACTTAGCATTCATTAAAAACTCTGCTAGACTGTGTAGCATATTAAATTCATTTTGCAAACATTGCAATTGTCTTAGGTAAGAAAACTGTTCCATATAATTAAAACATTTGCTCTTATTTGGCATTTTTCCATCTGTATGCTGAATTAAAAAGCCAGAAAGGATTTCCCTGTGGTATTCGTAGGTCTGGTATTTGGGGGCAGAAGCACCTACACTAAGGGCTGTCTTTTCCCTGCTGAAATAAGATATAATTTGCCATCAGCTAAACTGTTATCTCCTAATCTTATCCACACAACAAATTATAGCCTTGTAAAACACTTTGCTGCAAGATATTATCGGGGCAAAGGCCTCAGTTTTATATGTGAGGTGAGACATTTATACCGGAAATGAGAACTTGGCATTGACAGTGTAGAATAAAAAATAAAACACAAAATGAGACAAGCCTTTTGGGAAGGATTCGTGTCCCTACAGAAGCACAGTTTTGCTTGAGGCTGTTATGGGGCTACCTATACCAAGACATGAAGGATGCGTCAATTAATCCTGAGCATTAACTCTGACTCCCCCCAACGCAAGTTGCATTTCCAGGCACGTTTGGTGCAACCGTGCAGCGCATCCATGCAGGATTGCCTTGTGCCCTGTGCCCTGTGCCAGCACACACGCATCGCGCGGGGATCCAGTCCCGTCTGGGTAGAGACATTGGCTGCCGCCCCTCAGGCCTCATGGGCTCCCTGCCGCAGCATCGCTCAAACTCCAGCCCAAGCGGAGAATAAAGAGTTAGGAAGCGACCGCAGGCCGAGTCTCATCTCCAGCATCCCTGGGGCTCCCCCACCACCCTGCCAGGTTGGAGCTGCAGGGCTTACAGGGGGGATGCTTGGCTCGAGCAGGCCCCGGACACCCCTCCAGCTCCATTCAGGGCTGCACGCACACGGGTGCAGAGCCCTGCTCGCGTCCAGCGCCGGTTCCAGCAGCGAAGCCCTGCCTGCTGCCAGCGGGCAAATATACCCCGTCCAGCAAACACATCCCCCAGCCCGGCCACGGGTAACGCTCCTGAGAAAAGTATTTCACATCAGCCTAACAGTCAAACAGAGGAAAAAGCCAATTCTCTCACTTGGATTATTGTTATTCAAGAACTGATATCAAATAACTCTCCTCTACCAAGAGTAACTTCTGCCATGGGAGGCTGTAGCCATAAATACATCCCTAACAGGCCAAAAACACTGACGGTCCCGTTCCCTCTAGCCATCAGCACGTGGTACGCTCTTAAAATCTTCTCCCTAATGCAACATTAGTTCGAGTTATCTGAATTGGAAATAATCTCAAGGGAGNAATCTTCTCCCTAATGCAACATTAGTTCAAGTTATCTGAATTGGAAATAATCTCTCTAGCTGGCACAACACAGTCCCAGGGAGAAGAGCCCTTGAGCTGGCCGGCGTGCGGCTCCCCACGCGCTCCCTGCTGACCCAGCACAAACATCCAGCCTTCACCCCCACCTCGAGAGCGAGCGCGTGCCCACTGTGCACGTTCAAAGGACAAGGCACACAGACAAAGCCGAATGCAACAAAACCCTGTCCTGCAGGTATCAATAAAAACAGATTTTATGTATACGGTGCTGGAAAATAAACTGAATAAATGCACATGAAGTTTGACATCTTGTGTCTGAAGGTCTTACCAGCATGAAGACAGGCTGGGATGGGCAATGCTACGAGTCATTAGACTCACAGATCTTAGTAAGCAAAGCAGGTAAGGACAGAAAACACCTCCCAGGGTTACTGAAGGCTCCTTTTCACCAACAGCAGTGAGAATTTCAGAGTTAAATCACTGCTTACATTAGATTTTATGCTAAAGAAAATAATGACTATTATTATTTTAGCAAGATTCTGGATCATTTACACGATTTTACTGAACTACTGAGCTTCCTGACCTCCACTTGGTAAAAATAAAAAGTCAAAATTTTGTTTGCTTGAATGTAACTATAGGAAATATCAGACAGCAGAGTCCTAAAAGGAACCCAAAGTATTCATTTCTCAGTAGTATGGTGAGGCATGCAGGTCCATTGAACATCAGCCTTTAAGACACTTTCATAGCCAGAAAATCCAGTTTACATCTAGAGAAGAGAACCATCACGCACACACACTACATTATGGAAGTTCTTCCACTCTCTCCCGGGAAAAAAACAAAACCAAACCAAAGCAAAAAAAAAAAAAAAAAAAACACACACACAAAAAAATACACAGCAGCCTTCACAGGTTTGATTCAGTTAAGCTACTGAAAACATGACAACATTTAAGTAGTTGCTAAGAGTATGGACATGGATAGCCACAAGGGAAACTGTAATTGCATCAGTAACTCAAACAAAGCAAGTTTTACTCTCCTGCAAAATCATGGTTACCATGGCGTAGAGACCTCCTCATTTGCTCTGAACTGCTCTTCCCTTCCAGGGAAACCACACATGGAAACTGCATGCTGAGCAGCCTCAAGTGTTTGGTGGAATACCGGATATACAAACATCATCAAGAGCACATTAGAGTACATCATTTTAAGTCCACATCATGTCAAGATTTTGTCCTTTTTCTCATTACAAAGCTTTATCGATACTTATGCACATGAATAAAGAAGCATGAACCACGAAGCATTCTTGCTGCTTTTAACAGAAATAAGGATCAGATGACCTGTGCCACCTGCTCTAGGTGGCCCTGCGTGTGCAGGGGGGTTGGACTAGATGACCTCTAGAGGTCCCTTCCAACCTTAGGCATTCTGTGATTCTGTGTGACATGTGTGTGTCTCTTCTATGGGTTCTGTGTAGTGGAATGTTGTGGCATTCCATTTTTCTTTATGGATCAATGTTTCTTTTTGTTAAGTTAGAAGGCAGCAGTACTAACACTTGAAATACTTATTTTTTGCCAAGTCTGCAGTGGTCTCATCCCACTGAAAGCCATGAAGAAGGTAACAGTTGAAACAATCACTCAGAGGTTTGCTGTGCATCCTGGCTTTCATTCAGCTAGATACAGGGAGATAAGCGAAGAGGACGGCAATGATTCCTCAACTCCTTTAGAGTGGGCAAGAATTGGCACTGCACATCACCCTGGAATCCTAACCACCCCCTTGAATGCTGTAGAAGATGTCAACACTAAATAAAAATGCAGTAAATGCCCTGATTATGCCCCTGTGCTGCACTTGTAAATATGAGAGCTCATTGAGAATGTGCTAGAATCCTGCTCAACCCAGTACACGAGGGAAGAGATCTGACACCTTGGGATACCCAACTCAGCCATCGTCATATCAGAAAATACACGCACTGACACATACACATTACATACAGGTCTAGGGTGCAAACTTGCGTTGGAACTTTTTTTCTGCTGAAAAGTGGAGGGAAAAACAAGACTGGAGATATTTTATCCAGTTTTATCCAACTGACGGCTCTTTCGAGCTGGAGAGTCACAGCAAAACAAGAACTGGCAGATAATGAGGTTCCATGCAGACATCTACGCAGAGTTCAAACAGGTGCCATATAAGCAGATCGATATTTCCAGGAGTAAAATCAATATCAACTTCATTAAAACATCCTATTATCAATGTAGTAGTTTAATTTCTATTTTGTGAAAAAATAACTGCAAAAGGATATTTGAAATTAACTCAATAGTAGACATGCCACATTATATGTCTCTTTGTAGAGTGAAGTACATTTTTACTAATGAAGACTTCCTTGTATCAGTAAGAATTAAATATAAAAAATATATCTTTATTGCTGAGATCCTAAGTCTTGATCAGCACTTTATGGTAATAACTGCCAACAGAACAACACTATATAATTTTCATCTTTCTTTTAGTTTATACCTGTATATGCCTATATAACAGGGTCTCTGTTCTTAACTTAAAGACACCTATACTTTTAGCCCTCACTAATTATGCTTAAAAAGCTGTCCTGAAAGTTTATTACAGACTTCAGAGTCATCATCCAGGAGTAACCTGAGGGAGCAGCGCAGTGTGCTTCATCTTAGCAACCTTCTGGTTTTGTAAATAAGTTGGACAATTCATAAGATCAACTACCAAGGTAAAGCAACACTTCTTGTCCTCTTTTCCCTTCCTAGTCAAACATCATCTGTCCCTGCCCACCGAGCACACCTCTGCTGTGATTTGAGCCAGCACATGCTGTATATTTATGTGTATGTAAATATATAAGCTATATATTCCAACCATCAGTCTCACTGCAAATAAAACAGTTGTTATGGCAAAGCCGTTCTGATCAAGAGTGAGAAATGACTCAAATCTCTACCCCATATTAACACCACTTTAAACTAGCAGAAAGCAACTACTAACACCTGTGCTTCGGAACAGACCTTACAAGACGCTTCTCTCATATGTCACAATATGCTAATTTTTCTCCCTTGGCATTTCTCATTTCTTTCTTCCTTTTATGACACCTTGTTCCCATCCAAACTCTCCACAGTAATTAGAAAAACATTCAATTCAATCAGGAATGTCCTCGTTAAAACAGTAGAATTGTTTTACTTTCCTTGGTCAAGGTTAATATTTCACTGTGCATATTATTCATACACAGAAACCACGGTTCGTGCTGCCCTTTTTAAACCTTAACCTGTTGAATGAATGTATGTTCTTAAATGTGGTATTTGTTCCTAGTGTATTTGCAGTATGATAGGACTGTAGATACATACCAAAGATATCCCATTCAAGGGGACACTAAAAATTTTAGTATTCACTGTTAGTACAATAGGGGAATGTATTACTACTTGCATGTGTAAACAAACTGAATTATTTAAGCCAATCTTCATATGTTCCTGTACAATTAACTCTTAAGCAGTTCAAAAATAAGAAAACATCTTTGTAATGCAATTAGTGTTCTAATATCCTGGTAATTTTACTAAACAGGATCTTAATTATATAGCAGGTCAAAGAGAAAAATATATCATTGATGTAAAAAGGAGCTTTTGCTACTACAAAGGCAAATTGAGTTTAGAGAAAACAATCCATACTAATGAGATCAAAATACTGTTATCTGGAATAATAAAAAAGGATTTTTGATTTTTGGCTAATAGAAATGAATCTCAGAACCTGTCCAAATGCCCAAACAAAGCACTGGTGCCCGCCAGAAACCAATTACATGACACCTACATGTGACTGAATGATACATTTACACAGTACTCCCCCAAAAGCTTTCCCAAACAATCAAAGAACTGTTCATATAAAATATTTGATAATATTTTGTTATTAAATCACCATCAATATTTTGTTATTAAATCACCATAAATGGCAATAAGCTAAATTAAGCTTAGATGAAAACACTGGAGCATCCTGCTGCTCCGAAGGACATGAGTGGTACTGATGGGATGACTCAGGAAAAAGCTCCTCCCTGCATTATGGGATCACTGGCTGCAGCTCATGAGGCACCTCGAGCAGTGCCCTCACGGCCAAGTAGCCTCCCCAGCCCCTCCACATCAGCCCGAGGCTTAAACAAGGCAACTTCAGCAGGCAGAGGGCCCCGCGTGGCCTCTGCTGGACCCTGCTGCCCGTGCGCTCCCCAAATGGAAGGGGCCACTTAGTGCTCTCCCACCCTAACCCAACCTGGGCATGGAAGAGACCTTTTAAGCCCAAGCTCTGATCTCCCCAGGAACCAGGGCATGAAGGCAAGAGCACCACAGCAGCCAGCTGCAGCACCAGGTGGTTTGAATTTTAGTGGTAACTGTCAAGATTATTGGATATATTGAGCAAGCAATAGTCATATTTCAACTCCAAATGAGGAATGAAATTCCAAGCTAGCTAGACGGAGACAAAGCCATTCCTCATCTCTCAGTTCAGAAGAACATCTACTGAATAAACGGTCTAGTAAAGTAATGATTACCTTGTTGCTGTCTGAAGCAGGGGGCAATTTTGGTGAGATGCAACCCCTTGTGTTTCAGCCCATCTGCAGAGGTCAGAGGGGCTGGGGGCACCTGCACCCACCTCAAGGCAGATACCAAAACCTGTGGTAGCCACAGGTCTGATGCTGGCAGCACCTGCTTCACGAACAGTCTGTCAACTGTAGGTCGGACTGTCTTCAAAGCAATTAGTCCACTTGACGAATAATAATGATTTATTCAAATGCAACATTTCCAAAGCCAGTTTTGGAATTTCCCTACTACCCAGGGGGTTCTTAGCTAGCTCTTGTGTACAAGAGTGCAATCATCACTCACCCAAGCAGATGGAGAGGGCGCTCAGCCTCGAGGAGGCTCCTCAGGTGGCATTCTGAGCCGAGGGGAGAGGACTCCACCGCAGACCCACTGCTGCCAAGGAGGACTCACCTCTAGCTTGGAAAGCCGTGGGCTCATTTATACCCTAGTGCA
The DNA here is from genome assembly GCA_013389825.1 of Crypturellus undulatus. Taxonomy (NCBI): domain Eukaryota; kingdom Metazoa; phylum Chordata; class Aves; order Tinamiformes; family Tinamidae; genus Crypturellus; species Crypturellus undulatus. Next base: position 13,595 of record VWPW01006745.1, on the reverse strand, counting down.
ACCTTAGGGCGAGGCTGTTTGTGATGAGATAAACACCTGGCGACCACTCCGAGTGCTGTTTGTGACATGGTTGGTGACCCCTTTGCACCCACATTGTGGTACAAGGGCTGTTCCTGCCTCGCACGCGGCTGTTGGTGGGCATTTCCGCTCCTGCACGAGCAAGGGGCCACCACGTACCCCTCCAGGAAGAAGGGGCTGAGTGTTTTTTCCCAAGAGCTTGCCTAAAGGTCCCACACTACTACCTTACAGTATCTATTCCGTCCGAGACGGTGTTCTACACAGTTTAAAACAGCTTGATGACAGAAACATCCCCTTAAAACAAGGGAATGCAATGATCAACTTTAAAAATCCAACAAACATCGCAGACAAGTCAGATCTCTGATCTACAGAGACAAAGGACTAGCTGTACACCTGATCTGATTTCTAGCAATTCAGGCAATATACTGTTTGTGTGTGTTTGTCTTCTTTCCAATTACTCTTAGGTGCACTGAAAGGCAACACCTCGTGACCTCCTTCTGGTCACCAAGGAATTCATCACTCTTGGCTCTTACCATATCCTTCTCATCTTTTAGAAGGCAACAGGGAAAATGCATTAAAAGTGGAAATCAATTAATGATTTTTTAGCTATATGCCATAATTCATATCATTGGATTTGCTCATGATTTCTGCTCCTGAAGGGGGATGTACTTTTTTATCTAGAGCTACCTAGGGTCCAGCAGCAGCAGGATGACCATCCATCACTCCCCCACTAAACCCCACCAGAACAGATGAAGGAAGGAGCCCGGCCGTGTCCGTGGTGACAGGGTACCTGCCCCTCTCCCAAACGCAGTGGCAGCAGGGAGGGGATAGACTTTGCTTTGGGAGAAGGAGAGGCCCCTGCTTTTATCATCTGCACTGCAATGGAGCGAGACACAGCAGCCCCGCTGACCTGCCAGCTTCTGGCATCATTAGCACAAGGTGGATGTCATGCACTCACGTTTGTCACCTGGAGGCCTGGCAGGCAGTGACATTCCCTGTCCCGTGAGCTCCCAGCACACACCCCAGCACCACAGCCTCCTCGTGTGGGCCACCAGAGCAGGGAGAACATCACCCTCCTCCTATGGACCCCAGGCACAATGCAGAGCATCCACGGGCTGTGTGTGCTCGCCTCACTCAGAAGCTGCCGAGACATCCTGCCTTCTCTGCTGCTTTCAATTCTTGCATGCAAAGAAAGTGTTTCCACAATGGAGAGTAACAAGCAGGTGACTGGCAGGATGTACTTTTCTAGGCTAAAAGTACATGTGCTAAACTAGACTCTACCTGAGCACTTTGGAGTTCCCAAACCTTCATCAAGGGGATTATTATGTGTTCATAATGAACACATGAAATGGGACAAAAAATTCAAACATTTAGAAAACAAATGCCTCAAGGCTGGTGCCCAATATCTTGAGGAAGGTCTTTTCTATGGCTCTACTTGCCCCAGCTACTGCTAGGCTGCCAGCCAAGGGACTGCTAAGAGAGCCATCCATCCCCCGAATAAAATGATCAACTGCCCTTCTGATACTTCCCTTTTGCAAACACACGAAAGCAAAGCTTGAAACAAAATTGACTCTTTGCTCTCAGCAAGAACTAACACTTATCAAATGCCCTGGTCAAACACAATAAAATCACACTGGGTTAGGAAATTGCTTTTGTAATTGATTTACTAGTTTTCATAGAAGAAAAAGCATTTCAGTAGCATTTTCATTAAATTCCTTGTCTACAACAACCACCACCACTCCCTCTCCCCACTTTCTATTTTTAAAGACCCAGGATCTTTGCTTGAATCAAGCGAGCGAATGAAGCAGCCTTGCCTGTGCTGGCATCTTGCACCGCAGGAGCAGGTCGGGCCAGGAGCCTGGGAGCATCGTCCGCTGCCCTGAGCTGCGGGCCCCCACTTGGCAGCTCCCGGCTCCGCGTCTGCTGCTGGGAACAGGGCTGGAGCAGGGGCAAACACAGGGGCCCAGAGTGTTTTCAGGCCTCCTGCCACAAGGAGAGCTCCACAGACACCTTGAGACGGCCTCACCAGGGCAGCCTCAGACCAAGCTGCAAGCCCTGCCAGCAGGAGCAGCCCCCTGGGAAGCCTTGTGCCAGACAGCCTTTCACTGCTTGTAAATATGAAAATACACTTCACCCATTGCACAAAACATTACATTCATTAAGTGATGAAATCCTCCACTACTCCTATGCAAGAGGTGTTAGAGAACTTAAGATGTTACATGATATAATATACTCTCCTTTCTTAATCCCCTATTCCTTCCTCAAGGATAAGCATACTGTGTGTCCTGTGCTCTAGGTGACCCTGTGTGTGCAGGGGGGTTGCACTAGATGATCTCTAGAGGTCCCTTCCAACCTTAACAATTCCATGATTCTATGCAAATACTCCACGTCTCAAAACAAGCTGCAAGGTCTCTTTTTCACGACCAAGTAACTCGAGTGAGGAGCATTTATTGTCATAATCAATCCTGACAAGTGGTACCAAGGCTGATTTAAACGTCTGCCCAAGGCCTTACAGCCAAATGCCAGAGGCCGTACTCCCCCAGGAAGGGCTTTGTGTTTCATCTATTCATTTCCAGGCCCTCAGTACTGGCCTGCTCCTCTCCAATCCCTCTCTTTGGGGTGGCTGCTCCCACACAGAGCCCTGCAAGCTCCAGGGCTCCCTCATCTACTCTCTGTTAATACCTCAATCCGCAGATCTAGGACCCGTGTCTAGGTCATGCAAGGTCTCCAAATCTTCATTGTGCCCTGTTCATACATGATACCAGGAAAATCCTGTGCAGGGGAAAGCACCCAGCCATCTCCATGAAAATTCAACCTGGTTTCTACCAGCAAATTTCAAATAAAATGCTATACTGACATTTAAAAACCTTCTCACACAAAGAGCACTGTTCGTATTACAAAAAAAATTAATTAACCTTGCTTTTATGTATTGTAATTCATAGATTACTGAAATTCATAATTGAATAATACATAGATGTCACCTAGAGCTACTAAACCAATTCTCCTACTTGTAATTGCCTGACTAAATAAGAATGACACTATCTTTAGCATTTTCTCTCTGATTAAGGCCACTAAAGATTTGCAGTTGCCTCCATGTAATATAAATCAATAAAGAATAATTTTCCAGGCAGTAAATCAATTGTCAGTTCACAGACCCTAATACCCCTGTGCAGGATTTATCGAAAAAATGAATGGCAGTCTTGTTAGTAGATGTAGAACATGCTTCACAGGCACACAACAGTGTAAAATCCAGAGCATTACATCCACTGCTGCACCTGCCAACTGGGTACCTTAACTCATTCCTTGCCTTTTAGAACTGTGTTGAAATGCAGAAAAAAAAAAAAAAAAAAAAAAAAAAAGTGAATAGGTCCCTTAGAAACAAGATGAGAAAAAAAAATAACAACATGTACATATATCTCCATATTAGCATCTTGGTATTTGAGTGTTACCATCTCTACCATAGGATTTCAGCAGAAACATGGCAGTAGGTAGAGAACTCAGAAATTAAGAGCTACTAGGTGGAGACTGAGATTTTAGTTAAGTTGTCCAAGAAAGTGTCAACGGAAAAAAAAAAAATTGGAAATCCCCAATCTGAGCAGATCCAACATTTTAAATGTATGTTTTTGCCCAATAAGTTGACACAATAAGATACTTAAAAAATCATTGGTTAGACTCTCTGCTGCATTTCCTGCTTCAGCTTTACACAACACGGCACTGTTACAGGACACAGTTCCCGACCTGACGGACTTCGTGGTAGATCTACTGGGACAATATTCATGTGCCCAAGCCTTTAAAGGCTTTTTTATTGTTTTTTGTTGTTGTTGTTGTTGTTGTTGATGGTGTTTTTTTTTCTTGTTGTTGTTGGTGGTGGCTGTTTGTTTGTTTTCTGGGGAATAGCTAAGATAGGAGTTTTAAAGCAAAGAGCTGGGGTTGAAAAATATCTGTATTATATGGCAGTGAAGCAGCTTCATCCAGATTCTCTCTTGAATTGCTGAGCATTACCACCAATGTCACCTTAAAGCTAAAATATATTCGGACTTTTCTCTGCACAAAGAACCACGCTTGCTCTGTTTTTTATAAGGCAGTGGAGAGACAAAGTAAAATTAGAGCTATACACACAGAATTTTATGCAGAGAAGGCAAAAATTATGGCTTATGCCAGACTATTATGAAGAAAGAACTTGTCATAAATTCAAACTAGGCTCATTCTCCTCTACATAAAATAAAAGTTGAGTGCAACCTTCAAGCAAAGGAGAGAGAAATGTGCAGGCATTGTAATATCCACACTTCCCCACAGTGCTGAGAAAATAGGACCTTAATTATGTAACACTGTTGTCACCTAAAGTAAGAACTAATGCTCCCCCACTGCTTTCTGAATATCTGTTCAGCCCTCAGTACAGTATCAAGCCCATACTGCATAGTCTGTTCTCATCCTACTTCCATTCTTTTTGTATTTTCTGGCATTATGAATTTCATGTCTTTGCGGGGAAATCAATATAATTGGACAAAAAGTAATCATTACACACAACTTATCAAACCAAATGGCCTGCCTCAGAATGAACCCCTTCTTCTCCCCGCACTGCTGCCACTTGTGCTGACATTTTTCCATGTAAGAGTTGGTTACCACTTAACAGCAGTTTAATACTAGCAGATTCTTTTCCTCAAAGAAAGGTCTGTACATCTTAATTTGAGTGAACAAAATAGTTTTGCATTCTGTTAAGAAAAAATGGTGCTAGCTATATTCAAACTCCAGTTCATACACTATTGTCTTTCTCCACATCTTTTTTACATCGATTTTCTGGCAAATAACTGTCCTTCATTCTTTTGGTTACCAACAACCCTTCCAGTTTGCTGATCACGGAATATAGCTTAGGCTGCAAGGGAAGTTTGGAGGTCTTGAGCCCAATCTCCAGCTCAAAACGCCTCCAGCAGTTCAGGGCCTCATCCACCTGAATCCAAGGATGCAGATACCCAACAAGTTTCTTTGACCCCTGGTTTCAGCATTGAATCACCCTTGTGACAAGTTTTTTCCTTTTCATCTGACTGGGCAAAATTGCATCACAGCTCATCTCAGTTGCTATTCATCCCATCCCTCACATCTCCAGGATGAATCTGGCCTCATCTTCTCTATAAATAAATTAGATGCTTCAATTTATTCTCTTCTGTCACATAAAGAGTATTCCAAGGCATTCTCAAAATGCTTTCCCTTTATATGCCTTTCCCCTTCCTTCTTATCATGAACAGAATATAAACACACTGCAGCTTCACCATTTCAGCCTGGTCCTGTAACAGACAACTTTATGAATGAGGAAGATGCTAAATGCACCAACCAAATGCAAATTTTAATAACAGAAGACAAGAAACTTCAGACTAGCCAAGTGGAATTCCATTTTCTTTCTACATGATTTGGCTACAAACAAAAGTATTCCGAAAAATTGCTTGAAAATATCAATATAATCTGGAGGAGTTTACTTCATTGTTTACACACGAACCTGAAAGGAATTACATCCAAGTAGGTGACTCTACAGCTGCTGCTTTCAGTAGAGCCATTGGCAAGTCATATCCTACCTGCAGCACAGGAACACGAGGGGTGAAAATGTGCAAGTGAAGTCCCATGTCCCATGAAGAGACCTTCTGATATCCATTCTCATCCCAGAGAAGAACTCTAAGAAATAAGCACAGAAACACAGTTCAAGCTGAAGTTCAGAGGCCTCCATTAGTACAGCTACATCTGACATCTGCCTGTTTAAAGCAAGAAAACCCCTGTGTACGTTGCCACTCTGTACACATCCAACCACTGACTACCACTGCACGACAAACAGAGATAATCTCTTATTTAGACATTATTCAGACGAAAATACTCATTGCTGCCAAGTAATCACAGGCAATTCAGAAAAAGAAGTGCTTTCAGCATGTTATGGCCACTTAATGATCATGTACCCCATGTCCTGCCATGTTCAGCACTTCCAAGGTGCATCTCTACCAGCTCAAGGGGCTAACTGGAAAGGGAGAGATTTGCTGTAGATCTCACCAACATATAGCAAGGATGTAGGTAGCTCATCTAATGCATTTTCATCTCCATAAATGGAAGAATCCAGAGCTGGTGAGCTCCATTCCAAGCCATTACCTAAGAGGCCCGGGGCTGGGTGTTACAGAGCAGTTCCCAAGCGCAGAGCAGGCTCAGTCTTGAGCCCTCTGTTCCCCTGCAGGGCTTTGCAAATCTGGACCAAGTAGCCCAAGCTTCCTAAGGTGACAGTTTATCAAGGCCAGCCAAGTGCCGTGCTCAGAGGGCACAAGCCACCAGCACAAGCCCATTCTGCTGCTCTTTTCAGTTCCAGTCTTTCTGAGGACAATGTTTCCTGAGCTTTCAGCCCTAGACTGCCTCACTCCTGCCCCTCAGGCCTTCTGCACTTACACTCTGCAAAAATAATTCCTTACTCTTGATAACGAAAGGCTGAGGCTGAGGCAGGGTCTGAACTCAAATACAGACATTTCTATTGACACAAGCCTGAAGTAGATGCTCATTTCTGCTATTTAAACCATACTTTTACATCAAGCCCAATATTAAACCATTGAATAGACCTGTCTAGTGGACAGCTTTCCCGAGATGCAGTCAATATTTTACTTCAAAGAAGTTTAATGTGCCTGCAGCTTCTCTGCTATAATAGGGTCATCATTAACAATAACCTAATTTATCTTTTTCTATGGCATGTGCATTAGTATTTAATATTTGATCATTTAAAATAGATGAGCTAGAAAAGAGAATTCAAAGAAATTCTCATCGGCAAAACAAAACTCACTGTGAAGACATCCAAGCTGACGAGGAATTTGAACTTAAGATCAGGGAGCCAGGATTCAGGGAGCTCCAGCCACTAAGTTCAGAGCTGATTTTGGCCTTATATTGTATATTTTTTACGACTTTTGTGAGTATTCCCCTCTATAATTTTCACATCACCTTGTTCATTACTGAAATAGCATGTCAGTACATGTCTAATGGAAATAATTACTATAAATTGTTTGGAACTGCAAAGCATGTGGGACTAAGCTTTCAGTTCAGCAGTAAGTCTATATAATCACACCAAGAGCAGCTCTAGAGACTTTTTATAAAGTAATCAAATTGTGAAACTTAGCAATGCAATTGATTTTCTTGTCAGAAGATCTACATCACTGCCTGGGATGCCAAATGGCTGATGACAAATATTGTAACCTGTAAGCCTAGGAGCAATCACATACCTACCAAAAAAATGAGTGGGTTGCGGTCTGTTTTAAATGAGTCACATAATTACCTGTAGCATATTGGTAGAGCAAAAAAAGCAATGTTTGAAGAATATGTGCTGTACTAAAAAGCTTTTCTCTTAGGCACTCTTCCCATCTGAAATAAGGCTCCCTTCTTTCACGCCACCTCAGGGAGACATGCCCGATAACATGGGAGCCTTCCATGAAGCTGCCTCATGACCAAGCAAGGGATGTTCCATCCCTTCACCCCTGGCTATACGACCGCAGCAGCTTGCAATGCCAAACCCTTCTGCAGCGCCGCGGGCAGCCCCCGCGGCTGCCCCTCGCTCAGGGCTGCACGGGCCCTTCCAAGACACGCCGGCAGGCCCCACGCGGAACACGCATCCTTGGGTTAGTCACTAATAACAACTCACATGGCACAAGTCCGTTTCAAGTGACATTGTGGACAGTGCCACAGTACTGTGCATTGATCTTTTATTCATTCTCAGCTTTTACAGTGAAACTGCCAAACCCAAATAAAAGACAGGCAAGAAGTGTCAGGACACAGGACTCCGTGCCGCACTCCTGACGTTGCTGTTTCCTACATGGCCTTTGGATACCACTCGATCTTAACCTAACTCAGCTGCCCAGAGTGAAAACAAATAGAAGAGTATTTCACATCCTGAGTAAATTATGGAAATGCACTGACCATTAGTTAAACAAGTAGAAAGATTTTCCAAATGTGTTTTGGAATTCAACTGTGCAAAAATTTTCAGTAAAAGACTTCTACTTAAGCGTGACATACAATTTTTAACCACTTTTCCCTCCTACTAGGACACAGAGTCCCGGTACAACCCACTGTTGATCTCCAGGTTCTTAATTCATTTTAGAGGTTTATCCTATATCACTTATTAGCTACATGGTTTAATTATGAGCAACTGTCATCAGACAAGTAAAAAGTAGAAATTCCTAACTAATTCAAAACTTCTGCAGATGGAAAAATACTGAAGATATTTTTTGGGCTTCCTCAAGCCGAGAATAATTGAACATTGGCAGACACACACCTTACCCTGCTCTGTCAGACACTTGATACATCAGGGAAAACTTCACAAAACTTCTGTGAGGCTTTGAAGTCCGAACAATTCTAAAAATGATTTTCAAGAACAGTCTGGCTCAACTAAAAAAATGAGACTGAAATATCTACTAGCTAAGTGACGAGCAAAAGCTAGCATGAAAAGAGAAATCATCTAGCATATAATAGCTACAGGATTGATATGTACCTCATTGGTTCACGCTTAAGCGTTCATCAATACTTCAAACTTCTCCATTTGGAACAAGCCTGAAGAATTTTAATTGAGCACCGAAAACAGTTCCCTGCTTTCTCTTTCCCAGCCTTTTCCAAAGCCACTGTGAACAACTTGGCTTAACACACAAAGTTCCCCCTGCTCTTCTCCTGGACCTCTTTTCTAGACCACCCCTAGACCACAGCCTTTTTCTGGGTATAATCCTACCTGAAAAAAGGGTTTTCATACTTCTTGTCCACCCATACCCAATTTTCCTTTTCCATACCCTCCCTTGCAAGTTAGAACAGAGTATGTTCCTATCCTGGGTCTCAGCTCTATTCTTCCTCTGGTAGGAATGGATAGATAACCTATCCAGAAAGCAGAAGATCCCAAGACCCAGACTAAAAGAAGTTCCCCTATCTGAATAGCTTATCAAGTCCAAAAAGCTATCCTTTTTATTATTTTTTTAATCAACTAAACATATTGCTTGCAATATTGCCTAAATTCTTTGACAGTTCACTAACTGGAGAAAATGCCCTTTTTTCCCTTGTAAATCTAAAAGGTTTCTCTGCACATTCCCAGTAATACAGAGAAGGCTCTGCTCTGTGTAACAGCTGACCTAGGGATTATAGAAGGTAGAGGGTGGGGAAACATTTTGTGTTTTATTAGTCCTTTCCTTCAGTTCCAAGATATTCCGAAAGCATCTTCTTCACATACTCTACAGCAGTGGCCAAGCGCAGTCTGGTTCCCCAACCCTCCAAAGGGCACCAACTCAGAGGGGAGAGCACAGCGTTCATCTCAAGATGAAACTGAGACCCTTCCATCTTGTCATCAGCAGTGTGGCAGGGAATGGATGAGAGGAGGTGCAAGAATTGGGCGATCCACTCCTCTGCATCACCCCAATACTGCACCCAAATACTTGTATTTATGGAGAGGAGCAAAAAGTGGTTTCTCTGACCATGGTTGCTCCGCCCTTACTTTTCTCTCAACTGTCAACATGTCTCTCTCAAAAAACTGGTAAATTCAAAAATGCTCATTACACACATTTGAACAAAATGCCCAACTTGAAGACAACTTTTATAAAGGCCTAGATATTTCCTGCCTTCTTGCGTTAGTGTGCAGCACAAAGCAAACTTTCATGTTTTTTCTTAACTACTTTTATTGCATCTTTCTCTCTCATTCTCTCATTTAAATAAAAGCCCTGGAAACCTATGGTTTCATAGATTGCCCACAACCCACCATTTATGGATGCTACTTGCAACCTTCAAAAGCTTTTAAAAATAGTACTGGATCTATTATTGTGAATTACAGTAATTGCAGCAAAGATTTAAGAGGCACTTTGAGAAATTTCAATTTCATGGTATGTTTCTGAACCCGCTTCCTTGGCATCTGGGGGAAAAAAAAAAAGCAGTTGTTTTCTGAAAGAGTTTTTCTTCCTATCTTTTGATAAGAAACTATTTTTTGATACTGAAACTTCAGTATCAAAATTTTTCCCTTAAGGAAAAAAAAGCTGGGTTTCCAACTCAAGTTGTAGCAGAGGCAAAGATGGTGTAAGACTCGATTTCCACGAGCTGTATGTGTTTCAATGGAAAATAACCTCAACAGCACATCGTTTTTAAATTTTATAGACAGGCTCCTAAAATCCCTCTCTCTCGCCCTCTGTTAATGGGGAAAAGGCATTTTTTTTTTGTCCAGGACCACATAGTAACTTTTGCAGCTTTACGTGCTGTCCAGACTGACCCCACTAAATGCTCTTTAGGCTCCTGCTTCTTACACCTGGTCTGAGGGAAAAGGGGTGAATGAGAGATATTAGTTTTAAGTGAAATGGCAAAAGTGTTCCAAGAATTACATTCTTTTAAACAAGTACGGTGGCAGCAGCAAAGCAGCAGAAGTATCGTGCCTCAAAAATAAAAGTAACTTTTATAAAGTAAAGAGATGATCATTAGTATCATTGGATTTGGGTCCTGATTTGTGTGCTACTTGCGAGGCAGCTTCACTGATGGCTCATCAAGCTTTAAATTACTGGTATGGGAGCAATCATGTTGTTCAGATACCAGGAGGATTAGCTATTACCACAGGGTTAGGAGTGAAATCAAACTCCATCTCTCTTCTTCTTCCTTCTCCTCTCTCTGCACCCATACTGCAGTTATTAGCAATGGTCCCATGTGGGCAAACTTGCAGAGCCTTGGTAACAGTCATCTTCCTACTAGTACTTTGGGCAACTGTTCTCCTTATTAGACTCCAGGACTAGCCCGTCTTGGACTAGGGCATAAAGCCTCTGTGAAGCAGACCTTGAAGCAGGTCTTGGGGCAGACTGCACTGCCATGAGCCTGAACTATTGCCCTACTCTGAATCATCCAGCTCCAGAAAAGGCAGCACAAAAAGAGAAGTGAAACAAGATCCTGGACTTGTCCCTTGGGCTTCTTGGGAGCCATCAATGCAAAACTCTTAAGCTGCTTTGGATTTACAAGGAGAGTTGCAGTTCTTCTGGACACAGCAATTACCAACCCACTCACTTCACTATGGGGACTCAGCACAAGGCAACCAGCGGGCAAGAGGGGCACCACGGCGGGACCCCTCTGGGCCGCCCACTCTCGCTGCTCCATTCACTTGAGCAGGAGAGCAGGGATGCTCGTCCCTCTCGGGGGCTGCACAGGCTACCTCCCTACCCTGGCACCCACAGCCCCCGAGGCAACGTCAGCTCCCAGATGCTGCCCTCGTACTGCAGCCACCTATTGCAGCACTTACTGGAGCTTCACGGGGGCTCTCTGAAAGAGAAAAACTGAACTATTAACGAGGCACATTTTCCTGAGGATTATTTTTCTACTGCTCTCATAATGGAAAGATAACTACATTGCCCTCATACTGTACATAGCAGTAAGTGGCTCTGCTTCATCTTGTGCAGTGCAGATTCCCATAGGCTACGACAGAGAGAAGCAAGCTTACTCTGCCTGCAGTATTCTACTATTTCAGTTTTTACAAATGTCCCCCATTTGTACACTGTGCCACTTGGTACACTTAACAGATGTTCCTGTCACAGGTCCACTTAAGAACAACCTGGGAACCCTTCCTCTGCTCTGTCCTGAGCAGGCATCAGGACAAACCTGGTATTCCCAACACTGACTTACCCAACAGTGGGACAAACGGTCAGAAATCTCCAACCCAACAATCCTTAACAAGTGGTAGATGACATGTGGTTCCTGAGGCAGTGTTCCCCACTCGCACACGTGGGGCTTTCACCGCCTTGACTCCTTCCTTGTTAGCGAGACACCGCAGAGCCCGGAGCGCCGCGCCGCAGTTCACAAGGCAGCCAGCTCTCACTGCTCGACAAAACAATCTGTTGCTGAATCAATATTTTCATGGCCTCCAGCTACTAGAAATGTCAGTATTTTTAAAGCTGCCAAAACACTGAAATGTCACTTTCAAATCAAGGCGTAGATGCTGATCTCCATTACACTTTTATAATTGGATGTCAGCAGAATCACTCGGGATTTGCAGATGTAACAGCTCAGAATACGGCTTCATCATCTTGTTTATTTTCCATCTTGTCTCATAAGCCATTATTTTTAGAACCCTTAATCTTGAGGGAAGGTAACAAGCCAGAGACTCAGGCTCCGATTAGGAGAGCTGCTACAGTTGCTTAATTCGCCACTTACCAACTTCCCTGCAGTCTGCTCAACTTGTGCCACAGCAGCGGGTAGGAGAAATATGAGACGAGGAGGCACGTGCGGCAGCTGCAGCGCCCACCAGGCTGCCGCCCCAACAGCCTCCCGGCCCCACTTCACCTCACTGCCTGGCATCGGCTCTGCCGCTTATTTTCCCCTCTTTCTGTTACGTTAGCCAAGTTTCTGGCAAATAGTCCTTTTCCAGATAGGGTTTCTGTCTCTTTCTGAGAGCTGATAATCCAAAGAACTATTCCCTGCTTTACCACATTCATTTCTGCTCAGTAACAGACTTGTTCAGTTCATATCTCGCAATGGGCTCACACACACGGGACAAAAACAAAACAAAAAACAAACTAAAAAAACTTTTAAATCTGATGCTTCCCTGTGGAAACACGCAGCTATAAAGCTTTCCGTAAAAATAAAAACAAGGATGAGATAAATCCCAAGTAGGAGGGAGCAGGAACTCGGCAGCGTGTCCACCCGGCCAGACAAGCCGCTGCATCGGCACAGGGCACCATGAGGCTGCGCAGGGCCCGGGCAGCCCCTAGGCCCTCGGGTCAGCGGCCGAGCAGCGAGTGAAGGGAGTTAATTAATATTTGTGGTGCATGACCACGCTCTTCAGTTTTAATTGGTGACAAGTGAGCAACCAAAGAAATATAAGTGGAATTTCATTTATCTGTATGGAGCAGATCAATATTCACTCGGCATGCAACAACTCCTTGCATCTCAAAGGGATAAAATAAATTGTCAGTCAGCAGCACGCTTTTGTTGTTGCTGGAATTTTTCTAGCTAAATTATTCACCTTCTCAAAAGGCAATCTGATAAATGTTTATTTCTTCATAATGCATTCTAACAACTGCTGATTTGTGACACTTGCAGTGAACAGAATTTAAATTCAGAGCAGGGCTCTAGGAAAATACTAAGCAGTGCAAACACGAAAGGGCTGCAGGATTTATTTTTTTTTGCCCCACTTCAGATATTGCAATGGCCTCCCGTGGTATAAGGGGCACTAATTGAATTTAAGAGACGTAATAAGTGAGAAATTCTGCTGCTCATATCACAAGGAAAGCCAACTTGGCAGTACTGGCAGCAGCAGCAGCACCAGGACAGCACATAAACACCAATTTCACAGCCAAGCAGGAGAGACCATAAAGTTATCGAGTTCACTGATGAGTGTTAGCTGAGGGCAGCCTTGTACAGCCATGGTGAAAGTTTCCCAGGCCCTTTCGTCAAGGGGGTACAGAAATCAGACTATCCATTTTGCTAATAATAATCCTTGATGAGTGTCATTTTCCACGACATTTCCATGACATGGAAAATTCATATTTCTCTTATAGCTTATTAAAATAATGAGTTTCTACAATGAATTATAAAATCTAATTCATACAGAAACCTGAAGAGAGAGATAATTAAAA